>QXTE01000357.1:339874-355866 GCA_003942145.1 Platysternon megacephalum | reverse complement strand
CTGCCCAGAGCATCCGAGTTTAGATTGCTGTCCAGAGCGGTCACAATGGTGCACTGTGGGATAGCTCCCGGAGGCCAATACCTTCGAATTCCGTCCACACTAACCCTAATTCGAACCGGCAATGTCGATTTCAGCGCTACTCCCCTCGTCGGAGAGGAGTACAGAAACCGATTTTAAGAGCACTTTAAATCGAATTAAATGGCCTCGTTGTGTGGACGGGTACAAGCTTAATTCGCTATAATGCTGCTAAATTCGAACTAAAATCGTAGTGTAGACCAGGCCTTACGCTGGTTCCCCATGTTTCACTTGGCACTGAAGTGACTGCTTGGAGAATGACTAGCCAGGGAGTTACTGGAGTTATCTCTCCTCCTTTGCATGCATGGAAATCAGGTGTGGGGAAGCTGGGTGAGGCTTAATGAAAGTTGCAAAGAGCCACCTTGTTTTGTCCTACAAATATTATATAACTTGTCACGGCCTTAAAAGGGTGAGAGTCTTCTAGGCAGGGAAGGATACATCTAACTGCATCCATTAAAGTAATAGTTCAGCACTGGAAGGATGCAACACAACTGTGTATACACCCCTGGAACATTCCCCTGTCTTGGTGACAAAACAGATACAAGACAAGACAAATACAACCATATTAAATTGTTGCAATCCACGTTTGGAATCTTATAGCTGACATTCTCACTTACTGTACGTATTCCGTGTATGTTATATAAGAGTGATCCTGTCTCTGTTCTGCTTCCTTGGGATATTGTGCATTAGGGAGGAGTTCTTGATTTATTATGTACTGTGTCTTGTTTCTGTCTCCTGCATTGTGGTGCTTTTCCCAGCAGTGCTGAAATTGACATGGCTCATACTTACTCATTAAATTACCAGGGACTGATAAATGTTACTGCTTATTTTTAATTCTCTCTCCTCTCTTCTTATTAGCGTCTCTGTTGTGGTCTACAGTTCGAAGCGAGAGATCTCAAAGCACTTCACTACAGCAAGGGTAATGTCAACATGTTGCTCTGCTTCCCTCTGAAATACTGACCCTCCCTTCCCCTCCTTCCCATTATTGTCTCCCCCTCCCTTTCAGTGACCCAGTATAGGTAGAGCTACAATAACTCCTCACTTAAAGTTGTCCCGGTTAACGTTGTTTTGTTGTTACATTGCTGATCAATTAGAGAATATGCTCATTTAAAGTTGTGCAATGCTCCCTTATAACGTTGTTTGGCAGCCACCTGCTTTGTCCAATGCTTGCAGAAAAAGCAGCCCATTGAAGCTAGCTGGTGGGGGCTTGGAACCAGGGTGGACCAGCAGCCCCCCATCAGCTCCCCTAAGTTCACTGTGCAGCAGCTGCCCGCAGGCTATCAATTGCAGGCAGTTCAGCTGTCCCTTCCCACACTGCCATGTGCTGCTCCTGCCCTCTGCCTTGAAGCTGCTCCTGGGAGCCTCCTGCTTGCTGTGCGGGGGGGGGTGCTAAAGTCAGGGTGTCCCCCTCCCCCCCGCTCCTGTACCCCCATCTCCTGTACCCCCATCTCAGGACTGAGGGAGCGTCCTGGCAGCAGCTGCTCTCTCAATTTGCTAATCTACTTAAAAAGGCAATGTACTTAGAGTGGGGTCAGCGTACTTAAAGGGGCAATGTGCATCTCTCTCTCTCACACAGGTGTGAGTCTCTGTCTCTCTCTGCCATCCTGTCTCCCCTCCCTCTATTCGTGCTGCCTTGTAGTGTGTAAGGCTACATTAACGACAATGTGTTAACCCTTGAGGACTCAGCCAATTGCTAGTTCATCATTTAGCAGTAAGGCATTCCCTGGGAAATATCCCACCCTCTGACTTCACCACCTAAACCAAGCTATACAAATATCATTGCTGTGTACAGAATTAAAGTGTTTGTTTAAAACTTATACTGTGTGTGTATATATATATATATGTATATATATATATATATCTATATCTTTTGTCTGGCGAAAAAGATTTCCCTGGAACCTAACTCCCCCTATTTACATTAATTCTTATGGGGAAATTGGATTTGCTTAACATTGTTTTGCTTAAAGTAGCATTTTTCAGGAACATAAGTACAATGTTAAGCGAGGAGTTACTGTACCTGTAACTGCCTGACCAAGTCAGGGTACAGCTTCAGTCAGTGCCACTCCTTGCTTTAGCCAGAAGGGGTCACAATAGAAAATTACTCTGTGCTGGGTACTGGAATATATGACCTAGTAATTATCTTCTGCCTCTGATTTCTGCAGTTCTAAAGAGCAAGATGAGGCACTCCCTTCCTTTTGTCTTGAGTGCTTGAGAGAGAGGGTTTTTACTCTGTCCCTGCATCACAGAATATGGCACTGCCATTAAGCCATGGAGCCAGCCCAAAAAGGCATGGTTCTTGAGAATTTTTTGATAACATTTGGTTTGTGTTTCTGTTAAATGTAGGCACTTTCAAGAGCACTAATGGACATTGCCAAGTAGATTGAACATAACTCCCATTCTAGTCATTTTACCCTGATTTACTAGTGTCTAGCATTTCCCTTGAATTTGAAAATGCTTGTTGTAATTTACACATCACTTGCTAACTATGGAAACTACTGCAGGGAAGTACTGACCAGAGCTCTCAGGAAATTCTTTGCTCCCTTTTTATGTCAGGGACAATTTTATAGTAGTCATACAATGCCTTTCTGGCCATCCCATCTGAGACACATTAACTGTTCAAAAGAGAAGATGATACTGAATCAAAGACTATTTCCTGCAAATGTCTTTGCAATGTCATTGGTTCTTACTTAATAAGGAATAAATATTGTAATAGGTAAGGGGCATTTTAACTGTGTGTCTCTTTGAATTAAAGCATCCAGCAACTGTTAGGATACCCTTAGACACTGGAATATGCAGAGTCGTTCTTGATGGCAACTATTACTTAGTGTTAGAGTATTTGCAGGAAAAGGTAAGGTTTCTGCTCCACGATGGGGCTTGCGTAGCAAAACACAAAGCTGCTGTGAGGAGTGGGACTTAGGTTCTGTTCCCACTGCCACTGACTCAGTATGATTTTGTGTAGTTCACATAATCTCTCTATACCAGTTCCCCTTCTGCAAAGCGGGTATACATCAGTGCTTACCTTCTTTGGTAAAATGCTTTGAGATCTCTGGGTGAAAAGCATTGCATGTGAGCAAAGTATTGCCCTTTAGAATAATCATGCTTTTCCCTCCATTGTTCTATGGAACAAATGAAAAGCTTTCATAGAAAATCACGAAGCAGAAGTGTTAGCTGTTGCCACAACCCTTCCAATATGTCACAACTTGTATGAGAGATCATAAGAGGTTCCTAACTCCAGCAAAGGTTACTTAGATAATTTTTCCACCTAAAATCACACTTCTTAGATTATAAAGCCAGAAAGGATCATTGTGATCTTTTAGTCTGACTTCCATTTTATAGCATATAGGCATTTTCTATGTACCTTTTCATCTTCTAATTAAAACCATTGAAATATTTCAGCAGAGTTTTAATTGCTGCTCATCTCTGAAGTTTATAGCAAATAAGTATTTTCGCTAGTGATGTCCTAGTTCCTTGTCTGTCATCCCTTCTTTGGCCAAGCAAACCAGCCAATGTAGTTGACATACTATTAGTTGAACAGGGCTTTTCAGGTAACAAGGGATTCTTTTCAATGTTGGGGCAAAGAATCCCCCACAGTGACAGTCCTGAGTGAAGCAGAGAGAATCCACTCAGATTGCTGACAGGAAAACAGTGATGGATGCTGGCTTAAATATCCCTGCTAGCTTCCATTCATCAGTGTTGTGGCAGCTGCAGAGGATTTGCTGCCACTCATTGCATCCCCAGGATACTCACTTAATTAGAGCTGTCATTGTGTTAGCAATTTTGACATTTCCAGTAGGTAAGGTAGCAACACCTAAGAGTAGAAAGTAAATCAGCCTCCTGGGAAAGCCTATTCAGCACAGAAATTGGCAGCCAAGTGCTTGGGCAGTTTGAGCTCTGATGACAGTTCCTTTGAATTGTGGATGTCAGTGCTGAGTGCCCTTAGGGAAAGTCAATCGATGGTACCCAGTGTCATCCGAGTATAATGCTCTGTTCTTCCTGTTAGCCGGATTCTCAAGGAGATTCCTCAGGAAAGAATGTCTAGCACAGGGGAGGGAAGACTACGGCCTGTGGGCCGGATCCGTCCCGTCAGGGCTTTCATTCCAGCCCGCGGGATTACCAGCCCCATGGTGCAACAGGACTAAGGCAGGCTTCCTGCCTGCCCTGGCCCCACGCCACTCCCAGAGGCAGCCAGCACCACGTCCCTGTGGCCCCTGGGGAAGGGGGGGGGCAGAGGGCTCCATGCGCTGCCCTCGCCTGCAGGCAGCGCCCCCCACAGCTCCCATTGACCAGGAATGAGGAACCACGGCCAATGGGAGCTTTGGGGGTGTTACCCACAGGCGAGGGCAGCATGCAGCAGAGCCGCCTGCCCCCCCACCCCCACCCCCAGGAGCCACTGCTGGACATGCTGGCCACTTCTGGGAGCGGCGCAGGGCCAGGTCAGGCAGGAAGCCTGCCTTAGCCCAGCTGCGCGCCGCTGCCACCCTGGAGCCGCTCATGGTAAGTGGCGCCCGGCCGGAGCCCACACCCCAAACCCCTCCTGCACCCCAACCCCCTGCCCTGAGCCCCCTGCCGCACTCCACACCCCCTCCTGCACTCCAACCCCTTGCCCTGAGCCCCTTCCTGCACACTGCACCCCCTCCCACACCGTGCACTCCCTCCCGCACCCCAGCCCAGTGCCCCAGCCCTACATTCATGGCCCTGCATACAATTTCCCCACCCAGATGTGGCCCTCAGTCCAAAAAGTTTGCCCACCCCTGGTCTAGCATGTAGAAACCCTTCTCTTGGTGCAGTCAGGAGGTACGTCAGGAAGTAAAGAAATTTGGATCACAGCTATAAGAGGCACAGAAAAAATGTTGAGGATATAAGTTGTAACATTTAACAAAATTTGCTGTACCTCATTCCGTAGACCAAGTCTGTATAAAGCACAAAACTAATAACAAACCACAGCTACGTGGCTGCGTATATGAAGCACTGCTGTGCCAGCTGGCACTAAGAACTCCTGACCCCTTTGTCTCCTCCAAAAATGGTAACCATGGTCTGTGAGCTGGATCTGTTAGCCAGTTAGATCCAGTTATTCAGAGAACACACATTATGCCTACACAGCAAAGGGAATCCTTCAGCTGGCCTGTGCCAGCCAACTCAGGCTTGCAGGGCTCAGGCTGCCAGGCTGTTTCATTGCTGTGTAGACTTCTAGGCTCGGGCTGGAGTCTGAACTCTGGGACCCTCCCACCCCACAGGGTCCAGAGTCTACACAGCAATGAAACTACCCCACAGTCTGAGCCCGTGTCAAGTAGTAAAGGCGAGCCACGGGTGTCTAGTTGCTGTGTAGACAGACCCACAAGTCAGTTTACCCCAAAACCCAAAGCAAATTGGAAAGTAACAAACAAGCTCAGTGGTACTTACTCAAGATAGTTAAGTCCAAAGCAGACTGCGAAGAGTTACAAAAGGATCTCACAAAACTGGGTGACTGGGCAACAACATGGCAGATGAAATTCAATGTTGATAAATTCAAAGTAATGCACATTGGAAAACATAATCCCAAACATACATACAAAATGATGGGGTCTAAATTAGCTGTTACCACTCAAGAAAGATCTTGGAGTCGTTGTGAATAGTTCTCTGAAAACATCCACTTAATGTGCAGCAGCAATCAAAAAAGCTAACAATGTTAGGACCCATTAGGAAAGGGATAGATAATAAGACAGAAAATACCATAATGCCACTCTATAAATCCATGGTACGCCCACACCTGAAATACTGTGTGCAGGTCTGGTCACCCTATCTCAAAAAAGATACATTAGAATTGGGAAAGGTACAGAGAAAATCAACAAAAATGATTAAGGATATGGAACAGCTTCCACATGAGGAGAGACTAAAAAGACGAGGACTTTTCAGCTTGGATATGCAAGGGGTCTATAAAATCATGAATGGTGTGGAGAAAGTAAATAAGGAAGTGTTATTTACTTCTTCATATAACACAAGAACCAGGGGTCATCCAATGAAATTATTAGGCAGCAGGTTTAAAACAAACAAAAGGAAGTATTTCTTCACACAACGCACAGTCAGCCTGTGGACCTCGTTGTCAGGAGATGTTGTGAAGCCCATAACTGTAACAGGGTTCAAAAAAGAATTAGATCAGTTCATGGAGAATAGGTCCATCCTATTAGCCAAGATGGTCAGAGATGCAACCCAATACTCTGGGTGTCCCTAGCTTCTGATTGCCAGAAGCTGGGAATGGATGATGGGATGGATCACTCAGTGATTGCCTGCTCTCTTCATTCTCTCTGAAACACGTGGCATTGGCCATTATCAGAAGACAGAATACCGGGCTAGATGGACCATTGGTATGACCCAGTAAGGCTATTCTTATGTTCACAGAGGGGCTTTTGGATTAAATAAAGTCTCTCGGCTCAAACGTTGTATTAAAGCAGAAATTTCCAAGAGGGATGTTAGCAGCTATCAGTATCTTCATTCAAGATGTGCAGCTGGAAGCTTAAAAAAAGCAACTTCCATAATCTTGTATAGAGAGCCCAGCTGTGGTTCTCAAGGCCCTCACTAAATTACCAATTTAGCAGAGAAGAGCTTTTAAAAATAGTCCTCCTAGAGAGGGACAAGTAGCGTACACGAGTGATTAATCTCCAGTCCCCTGAGGCTGATTTGGGGACATTATCTTAGACCTTCTTTTCCCTCTAAGGCTGCGTCTGTGCTGGGTTGTTTTCTGAAATACTCCCCACCATTGTTAACACCAGTGCAGCAACGGGGAGAGTAGACAATGTAGTGTAGACTAGTGCTTCTCAAAGTCAGGCCGCCGCTTGTTCAAGGAAAGCCCCTGGCGGTCCGGGCCAGTTTGTTTACCTGCCGCGTCCGCAGGTTCGGCCGATTGCGGCTCCCACTGGCCGCGGTTCGCCACTCCAGGCCAATGGGGGCTGCGGGAAGGGCGTCCAGCACATCCCTCGGCCCGTGCTGCTTCGCGCAGCCCCCATTGGCCTGGGACGGCAAACTGCGGCCAGTGGGAGCCACGATCAGCCGAACCTGTGGACACGGCAGGTAAACAAACCGACCCGGACCGCCAGGGGCTTTCCCTGAACAAGCAGCGGACTGGCTTTGAGAAGCACTGGTGCAGACAATGCTTCAGGCAGCCACCAGCATTTTAAGCAGTCTAGGCCTGCTCCTGCTCCCACTGAAGTCAGTGGCAGTGGGGCGGGATCATGTCTCATGTCATCTACACAACATGGTGGTAAAAGCTGCTGGTGGCCCCTGGCGCTTTATGTGCACCAGTATTCCCAGCTGTAGCTGCAATGGTGTCAACAACGGTGCTAAGTTAAAGCCTGATGTAGCAAAGGCCGAAGGAGATTTTAAGCTATTAAGCGAATCTCCAGCTCAACTTCAAATTGCTTATTCTTAGAGGTCATTTTTGCATATTTTGGCTTGTTGCATTATAAAATTGAAGAAAAAACTTGTCCTCAACTTGTACTGTTTATTCGGGGGGAGCGGGGGAGGACGATGACGACAAATGAGCCATTCATCTCCTTTCTAGCAAAGCTCTCGGGGGTCCTCTGAACTTTGTTGTGTAGCTGAATGGCATTGAGCATTGGGGGTAGCAGCTGTTTCTGTTTGAGTTCAGTGCCTTTTCTTAATTTGCAAGACTAGCTCTGAAGCAAGACAAAGCTTTTTCAGCGTGTGGTTAAACAATCTCTTCAAACGGGCTGCAATTTCAACACCTTTGAAAAGTGCCTAGTAGCGCCCTAATCGTCAGAATGCATCAATGTATTTCATTACTGGGCCTGCTTTTAATATGGTCTTTCTTGAGGCAGCTGCTCAGTTGCAATGATGGGAGCTGAACGAAGAGTATGGGAAGATAGGAATGGGAATTTTGCTCCATCAAAAGCCCTCTTACTGTAGCAAGTTTTATCCTGACTCTTATGGGAAGAGACTGTTTTTCTTGCTTCATCTAGTTAGACATCCCCTGACCATCATACATAACACTGGAGTGGGGAGAATCAGTAACCAAAACTTCTTTAACTTGCTCAGGGGCTGATCCAAAGCCCATTGACTGGAAAGTTTCTGATTGACTTCAGTGGGCTTTAGATCAGGCCCTGAGTGCTGATGAGTGAGCTGTGTCAGGAAGAGAGCCGTAACTCCTGAGGTTTTGCCTCCGCTCCACAGATGGCAGAGCAGCCCTGCTTTTCACTCTCCCTCCATGTAGGAATTTTATGTGCCTGTGCTATTGACTCTCGTCTTTGTGAATGTTTTGGGTCTCATGGTAATAAATATTTGTAATAGCTGATTCTCACCTTATTTTTGACAGAATTATTGCCAAAACATCATTGTCCTCACCCCCATGGCCCGAAGTCAAACTGCCAGATCCAATAGAAGAGGCAAAGTACCATGCAGGTAAAGGTCTCTAGCTGCAGAGCCCGGCATCACTACTTACATACTATTATTGGCAGTCTGAAAGATTGTAAGGCAGCACATCCTTGATCTTTTGAGTGGGTTTTTGTTCTTCTCAGTCTTCTTCATGTTTTTGTCTCATTCCACCCAGCATATTTTAGAGAAGGGAGCTGTTGCGCTGTCTACTGGGGCCAGTGAACTTAATGGGATGCTGCATTTAATGTATGTTCACTCAGCAATGGAGGGATAAAATATCAATAAATAACTGCATGGATAATCAGCTACTTGAAAAAGAGCCTTCAGCTCCAGACCTCCTTTTCTGGATTGTTTTCATTCTGCTCACTGCACCACTCACTATTGCTCAGGTGACAAATTAATGTAATGAAGAAAAGTGTTTGTCCTGCAAGTACTGTTTGTTGACACAGTGAATCATAAATTTTTAATATCAACACTGGGGGAAATAAGTATTGAACTGTTTGGTAAAATGTATCAAATCTTCCGTTGGGTCTGATTTGCACAGGGCTCTGCCTTTGAGCCATTGTAATTTCCAGGCTTCATCACCTCATAGATATTCATGGTTTTGTGTCATTCCATACAACATGTCCAGGAGGCCTCTTTCCAGAGCAAGCGCAGAATATTACAGCTCTGACTTCAACTCACATCTATAAGAGCATTTGAGTTCTACCTGCCAATCTTTCCCTCTGTTGTGCCTGGAAATGGCCACAGATATGTTATGTAAGATCACTCCCTGTACTGCAAAAATGCAGATGATTATTAATGATAAAATGGCAGCATTGGTTGATGTGAATTTCCTTTTTTAAGGATCCGATCATGAAACTGCAGTCGTTTCAGCTCAGATAAAATTATAGGCCAAAATTTTCAAATATAAAGGTCTGAAGTTCGGCTTCTGAATATAAGTAGTTTGAATTTCAAATTTACTGAGCACCTACAAATCCCATTGACGTCAATGGGAGATGCTAGTACTGTGTGTGACAGGGTGCCACCTGGAACTGGGGTATCACTGAGCCCTCTGATTCGCCAGCCTGGGCTCCCTCTCACACCTTGCTGCTGTGACAAGCTTTAGACCGCTCCGAGTCCGACGCTCCCACCAGCATTCTCACAGGCAGGGACACACCCAGCTGCAGTTGCATGCAGGCTTTGGCCAGCCATTGCATGAACCAACAATAGGGAGGCTGCAGCCAAAATAACCCCCACCTCCCTAGCCTAAGAACCCAGGCTGTACCGTCCTGCTCTGGTCAAAACCCCAGCCAGTATGAACTTATTACTCAGTTCACCTCTCCCTCAGTGTGGCGAGGAATATGCACACTTGTGGTAACCAAGCTGGGATTTTCCCCAGACACTTCAGTCAAAGGCACAATGATTTAGATTAAAACATAGAACAAGTTTATTAACTACAAAAAAATAGATTTTAAGTGATTATAAGTGATAGCAAACAGATCAAAGCTNCTTGATAACCTTTAGCATGACAGATAGCACAAGCAGATTAATATAAGCAGATGCCCTTTTAAACCCTGAACAATGCCTGTTACAAATAGTTCTTCTAACCTTTGCTAGTTCCTCTTTCCCTCCCCCTCTCCTCAAAGTGCAGCCCAGTGTGGTTTGGCTTCCTGTCTGACAGTTTTGAGCCAGGCCAGGGGGGGATAGAAAAGAGGGGAGAAAGTAACTTGGAGGGAACAAAGGGGGGGGGGGGTATTTCCTCCACAGTTCCCAGACCAGTTTGTGGAAAAATACAGGTACCCAAAATGGAGTCCAGAGTCATGGGGTCTAGTCACATGCCCTTGCAGCCATTACTTACAGGCTGTCTGTTCTCAGGAAAGCTCACTAGGTGGGGGATGAGCTTCTCCTAAGGCCTATTGTTTTTCCTAACGGCCCATTACCCTGAATAAGCCCTTCACAACCAGCTATCTAGGCTGGAAGCATTTTGCCTAGTGGGTGTCACTCAGGTGTAACCACATTTGAAATACAGATACATATTCAATATTTATAACTTCAGATACAAAAATGATACATGCACACAAATAGGATAATCATATTCGGCAAATCATAACTTTTCCTATGACACCTTACATGACCCATCTTGTACAAAATGCAGCATAATTATGCCATAATCATATCATAATAATATTACTATGACGAATATGGGGTGTAGTGTCACACGGTGCATTACTGTAAATCAGCCTACTTTTATTTAGGAGCCTAAGTAGGGATTTAGGAGCCTAACTTAAGGCACATAGGTTTGAAAATTTTGGCCACAAGGATATTGACCACAATGGAATAAGCTGTTCACGATCTTGAGGCACGAAATTTTTTCCCCCAACAATATCACGAAGGGCAGTTGAGGTCATAATGAAAAGGAGATGGGGATCACACTTCCATCTCTGAAGCATCCAGTATTAATAACTGTGAATCAAAGGATACTAGACCACATGGACAGTTGGTTTGTTCCTATGTGCAATACGTTATGACCATAACATAAGCTCCTTGCTTAATTGTAGTGGGAGTGGCACTGACTTCTGTGATTAAGGTTGCATAATAGTTTCCATCTAGCTCCCTGTTTTCAGTTGCTCATAACTTTTTTTTGTGTGTCTGTGTGCCTTTTGGGGTAAAACATTCCATGCTTCATTTCTTTCTGAAATGGGATTTTTGTTTAAATTCTGAGTAAAATTGTGTCCGTTATTTTTGAGCACAAGAAGGGGGAGAATATACTTTTCCTTATTATAAAAAATACTCATTTTCTGAACAGCTTGAGAGCTGAAAGGCCTGAGGGTAGAAAGTTGAAATTTGACAGGGAAATAACCCTCATTAGGAAGTGCCTTTGAGTGTTCCCATAAAGGCAGAGTTTGATTTGACTGAGTTATGACTTTAAAAAATGGTGTGCTTTGCTTGTGTGGAACATTTTGCATAGCTAAGGAAGGCTGCAATGCACATGCATAACTTCTCTGGGAAGCATACAGTAAAGGGCTGAGGAAGGGTCCCTGCTTGCTTTGTGAAATGCACAAGATCTCAAGCTTGGGCTTTGCAAGTACAGTGGAGCCCCAATTCCTGCACAATTTGCAGAGCCCTGTGTACCTTACAAAGTACACTGGAGCCCTCCTTCAGCCCTTGTGAATTTTGTAAGGTTTTCAGGAGTTAAGGGATGGCTCCTGTACCCCACGGGATGCACCGAAGGCAGAGTGGGGCACTCTCTTATGGAACACCTTGGATCTGCGAGATAAGGCATTCCAGTGGTGTCTAAACAAATGTTTCAGACTTCAGCAATCCGATATAAGCTGTACCAGTGTAAACCAGGTCTACATTAGGGGTTTGTATGGGTTCAGCCAGTCCAGCAGCTAAAATCCAAGTGTAGACGAGACTTCAGTCTTTCAAGAAGGGAGATACGGTGCATGCTTATGAAACATCATCACTGTTCAGCCAATCCCTGCAACCCTAAGTTGGACTACTACTGAGATAATGGCGTCTGTGGGAGGGTGGCAGGGACAAAATGTGTTGGTGTTGAACAGCTAGCCTTTTCTGCTGGTTTTTCTCACTGTGGCCTATCCCTGATTTACTCATTAACTCACCATTTGTTAACAGAGGTCATGCAAAAGGTGAATGAGATGATTGCCACTGGGCAGTACGGAAGGCTCTTTGCTGTGGTTCACTTTGCCAGTAAGCAGTGGAAGGTAACCAGCGAAGATTTGATTTTAATGGAAAACGTGCTGCCAGCTGAATGTGGAGACCGAATCCGACTGGAGAAGGTAAAACCCTCCTGATATTCAGGATTATGTACATTAACTCGAGAACTCCCAGCCTGCCTTATGTCAGCTATTGTTTGTGACGGACGTGAGACTTTATTCCCCACCCACGCAGCCCACTGTGGCTTTGGTTCTTTCTCTGGGCTCAGCTAATGCAATTGGGGGGAAAGTATATCTATTTCATCCTTGGGAAAAGCTGTTGACCTCTATTCATTTATTGAAACAAGAGGTCACTGACCAAATGATCCGAGCCACCTGCTTCATTGTTTCATAAAACCCTAGGGGTCCCCCTTCCTGACCAACAAGTCAAGAAAACTCCATTCACCCATATGGAAGGCAATCAAATTGACTCAGCGGGGTTAGTGAATGTTGTGGTATTTAAGATTGCGCTGAGGGCTGGAAGAGGGAGCTGGCTGTTTATTAAAATAAATAAACAACAGATTATGGGAAACTGGTGTCCCTTTGCTCTCCCCTGCCACAGTAGCCCTCTGTAAGGTTTAATATCATGGATGTATTTCCATAGAAAATGTTTATACTGCTCAGCCCCACCAGTTCTGTGCTAACCACAAGGATGTGTTGTTATTCTTTGTGCTCATTAGCAGAAATGCCATGGATAGAGGCCAGCTTTCCCAACGTGGCATCATAAATGGGAAAAAGTTCCCTGAGAACTCAGAAATCAATTTCAGAGAAGTCCTGAATATTCCCCTTCGATCTGCAGAAGCTCCAGTTCTAACTGTAGCTACTTGCAAGGCCTTCATGGTTGCTGTGATTTTAATTACCCTCTTATTGACAATGTTAGCATGATTTACACCAAAGAGAGAGAGACTGAATTGCTTTGCAGATTTCAGGCTCCTTCCCTCTGTGTGGGAAGACAGGCAGTTTGCTTTACCCATTTGGTCCCAAGTCGTAAATATCTCTCTGTTGGATGTCGTCATTCCCAGACATGCTGCCCAAGAAAAGTTTGTTGTCTTGGGATTGACAACACTAATCAGCTGATGCAGCAATCTGCCCAAAAGAGACTGTATGTCTGAAAGTGACATAAGAGTTGATTCCTCTACCAAGCTTCCATGATGTTCATTGTATCTGTGGATGAGGAGGGCATGGAGGGGATAATTGTGGGCTCCTGGTTAGATATTTCCAACATAATCCACTTCTAACATTTAAATGACCCCACAGAGAGTTATTAATCCAAACCTTGGATGAAATACCATGAACTGAGGCTACACTGGATTAATCTTTATTCATCATAGCCAAGCATTTATTTGCAGTGTAATAGGGTATGGAAGAGGCCACTTTTCTACAAGTTTGTTGCTTTAAAGCCCAATATCGAGGCACCTTTTCTGGCAGCTGCCTGTTGACTCCTTGTGTGAGACAGGCGATTGCAAGAAGCAGCCTGCTGAGAGTGCAGAGATCTGGGTCAGGGTGAAGAAAGTCAGGCATTTATGTTTAATCTTCCAGTAAATCCAGACCATAATCCTGTCAGATTTTTCCTAACAAATGTCTATCTGAACCAAAAATCAAAAGCCCCAATTATATGTGCATCGCTTTTAACTGCTGCAATACAGTTAGTGGGGAAAAGAAATAGGCTGTAAAAACCCTATGTGTTTTAAATACTTCCCAGTCTGTCCAAGTCTTGACTGCAGGTGCTGCCTGTTCTCTTACTTAAGCAGGCAATTTAAATTCCCCTGAACCAAAGGACTAGTACATGGCATGCGTCTACCCTGGATATCTATTTGTTTATTACCCATCTGAGTGTGCAGAGAGAAGAAGAATGAAAATGTTGCTATTTCCCTAAGGAGTGCATAGCAACTGCTATAAAACTCGAGTGATCATAGCAGCTATGGTCATATGCCTTGGCATGAAGATCTTGGAAATTCACGGTCTTTATTTTTTCTCTGCCTTTTTCTTCCACTGTCTTACAAATGCAGATGGAATCAAAGGGTTTAGGGGCTCTGATTGGTGTGTAGAATGTTTGTAAAACACGCTCTGGTAGAATAAATCTAGCCCTTGCCTGGGAGAGTGTTTATTGAATGGGTCTGTTTCTTGGCGGGTCGCTCTCTTTCAGCAGCAGATTGAGGCTTGAAGCTCATAAAAATGCAAATTTTCCAACACCCAAGCCTCTAGGATACTTGTAAAGTTTCGATAATACTGTTTCTAATTACATTGCGACCACTGGCAAGTGACCCAAGTGCATAATTTAATCTCTCCAGGTTTTGCTGGTTGGTGCCGATGACTTCACGCTTATTGGAAAGCCACTTCTGGGGTAAGAAAGGTTATTATAAAGGGTGTCTATCTCCAAATCAGTTGACTGCCGAGTGAAATGTTTTCAAGATTTAGCCCTGCCAGGGCTGGGGGCATACAAGAAGTCTACGCAGCGTATTGCAAGCAGTGCTGAGGGGGTTGTGCATGTGTAACCTCGCTTAGCATTTGTGGGGAGTTAGGTGCACACATCAAAGGGATTAGGCCCCTAAATCTGTGACTCTCATTTAATCCTAGAACTAAATCTGCTCTTCTAGTAACATAGAGCAAAATAGTTAAGGGTGGAACAAAGCTGTAACGTATTAATAGGATGAGGAAGTTAATCCCACTCTGTCCAGAGCCTGCTAATGGGGGCAGCGTGGAGGCATCTTACTCTTAAATACACTTAAAGACTGTAAAATTCTCCCAGAGAGAGGAAGGGTGGTCTTGTGATGAGTACCCCCTATTCCTGGCTCTGTCTATCTCCCAGGCCACTTCTCAAGACGAAATTCATCAATGTTTCTAATGTGCTTTGAGATCTTCAAATGGTAGAACTGTAACGCATTATTATTGTTACTCATTGTACTAAAAATAGGAAACAGACTGATGATTACAGCGATATTTTTTCACTTCAAATGTTTTAATGTAAAATATGCCTGTGGGGCTTCTCAGGGCAGAATGTGTTAAGCAGGGGAGGCAAATTCATTCCGTGGACTGGGCCAAATCGCATTTTTAATTATGGCCCAGACCAGGGGTCTCAAACACGCGGCACGCAGGCCGCATGCGGCCCGCCGAGCGCACACACCCCTCCCCTCCCCTCCCCTCTGCCTACCCGCGGGATTCCCCTCTGTGGTGCTGCGAGCCCCACGCTGCTCTCTGAAGCAGCCGGCAGCACAGCCCCTTCGGGCGGGGGGGAGGGGGAAGGAGGCAGAGGACTCCTGCATTGCCTCCTTCCAGGCACCACCCCCCGCAGCTTCCATTGGCCGGGAACAGGGAACCGCGGCCAATGGGAGCTTCGTGGGAGGTACCTGGAGGCGTGGCAAGAGCAGCACATGGACGCAACCCTGAGCCCCTCCCCCTCGGGCTGCAGGGACACGGTTCCAGCTGCTTCCTGGAAGGGAGCAGCGCGGGGGGACAGGGCAGGCAAGGAGCCTGCCCTGGCCCCGGTGCGCACCGCTGCCACCCCGGAGCCGCTCTGGGTAAGCGGCACCGGGCTGGAGCTCGCTCCCTGAACCCCTCCTGCACCCCAACTCCTTGCCTGAGCCCCCTGCCGCACCCCGCACCCCTCCTGCACCCCAACCCCCTGCCCTGAGCCCCCTGCCTCATCACGCACCCCTCCTGCACTCCCTGCCCTGAGCCACCTGCTGCACCCTGACCCCCTGCCGCACCCCTCACCCTCTTGCACCCCACACACCAACTTCCTGTCCTGAGCCCTCGCCGCACCCTGCACATCTCCTGCACCCCAACCCCCTGCCCTGAGCCCCCTGCCACATCCCGCACCCCTCCTGCACCCCAATCCCCTGACCTGAGCCCCCT
>QXTE01000357.1:4315-339721 GCA_003942145.1 Platysternon megacephalum | reverse complement strand
GGGGGACAGGGCAGGCAAGGAGCCTGCCCTGGCCCCGGTGCGCGCTGCTGCCACCCCGGAGCCGCTCTAGGTAAGCGGTGCCGGGCTGGAGCTCGCTCCCTGAACCCCTCCTGCACCCCAACTCCTTGCCTGAGCCCCCTGCCGCACCCCGCACCCGTCCCGCACCCCAACCCCTTTCCTGAGCCCCCTGCTGCACCCCACACCCCTCCCGCACCCGAACCCCCTGCCCCGAGCCCCCTGCCACATCCCGCACCCCAACCCCCTGCCCCGAGCCCCCTGCTGCACCCTGCACCCCGACCCCCTGCCGCACCCCTCACCCTCTTGCACCCCACACACCAACTCCCTGTCCTGAGCCCCCGTTGCACCCTGCACACCTCCTGCACCCCCTGGGGGCAGCGTTGGGTGGGGACTTCGGGAAGGGGTTTGAATGGGGCGGGGAAGGGGTGGGAAGAGGTGGGGCAGGGGCGGGGCCTAATGGAAGGGGTGGGGTGGGGGCGGGGCCAGAGGCAGCGAGGGGCGTGTCAGTGATGCGGCCCTCGGGTCAATGCACTAGTCTTCATATGGCCCTCGTGGTCATTTGAGTTTGAGACCCCTGGCCCAGACTATGCACGTTGCTCAGCCCACATCAGAACTCTCCCTGATGTCACAAGTTGATATGCACAAAGATCAAGGGTTGAAAGATTGGGTGCTGTATGTAGTAACCGCACTTTTTGTTATTATTTAAGTGCCTTATTGTCATATTCAGCATCACGTATTGGGTAAATACACTTCCCTTTAGAGTTAAACTTCCTTCCTCCCTCATCCTCCTTCCTCTCCTGTCCTTGGTGAGGTCTAGGCAAGAGTGATTTGCTGGTATGGCTTTTCAGGCTTATTATACCAGCAAAGCACTCCTAGTGTGGATGCAGCTTATACTGGCAAAACTGTGCTTGTGCTGGGATAGCTTATTCCAGTCCCCCTGGTGAAATAAAAGATACCGGCAAAAGCATGGTTTTGCTAGTATAAACTGTGTCCATACTTGGGGCTTTTGCTGGCACAGCTGTGTGGGGTCGCAAATCACACCACTGACCAAAACAACTGTGCTGGCAAAAGCATGTAGCATAGACCTGGCCTTTGAGTGTCTCCTCTTTTCTGCTCTGTCTACTTCCCTCCATGCAGCTTCCCTCAGTTTCTATGCCTCCCCATCAGCTTCGTTCCCACTCCCTTCCACGTCTCATCTGCTACAGTGAACAGCAGCGAAATAGTTAATGTTGATGTGTTGCATGACAATGTTAGGCTTTAGCATTAACACCCCAGTGAAATGAAATGAGAGGAGAGGGAGCTCACACCTCTCAGAGCCTTTATTTCAGGCTGTGTTCATGCATAATCAGGAAGGCAACGCTGCATTGATTCACATTCTGTTCTTGGCTGGACAGTTTTCTTTGCAACCATATCCTCATCTACCCAAGGGATTATTTGTAAAACGTTTGCACAGTCGCTATCGTCAGTTGAGCTGCAGAAGTGCTAGCAGCATTGGGAGCCCTAGAGTAGACAGTGCTTCTGTGGCTGCCAGCATTTTAGACCTAAAACACTGGGGCCCACGGGAGCCTTGTGTACTCTGGGCTCCCGACAGTGCTACCACCAGAGGAATTGAACCAGCATTCACATTTGTGTGGAATTTTTTGCAAAAAAACAGTAGGGCTAGAAACTTAATATCTTGCAATGATTTTGCAGACTCTGAGTAAGTTGTGAGTCACCTCGAACAGGCCATGTTTTTGGCACCACTTAAAGGAATGTTCCTCTAGCAATGCAGATCTTTCTGTGCAGTGCCCTAAACTCTGCTAATTAATTGCCAGCATGACAGTACCCTGGCAAAGCTATAATTGTGCACTAGCCTTTGGGCACACACTGAAACACAGGGCTTCCCTGGAGATTTTAGGGAAGAGGAGGAGCCATCATTTGGTCTCTGTATGTGACTCAAAAGTGGGGAGGCTTTGGCAGTGTAACCGACTGCAACCCAAACTGTTGCATTTCAGTGTACGGTTACACTGCGTTAAAGGTAGTGGAGGAGAGGAAATGCGTGTGAAATAGAAGTGTGGTGTGGTGTCCCATCCTCTCTTTTAGGGCTCTGGGGAAACTCTGACATACGTACAAGCTGCCCACTACTATGGTATGAGACAAAGGAAAACAGAGCACTGCCTATTAGAGATGGTGTGGGCTGTAATATTTGTGCATAGTTCCCTACTCTCCCTAAGCCACAAGTGTTTTGGAGGATAGATAACAGCTTGGATTAATACAAAGACTTTTTGTTTTCCATTGGCTTAAAAATCAACACATAAGTGAATGTCTGAGCCAGTGTCGGCGTAGTGCAGTCCATTTCAGCTGCGTTCCCTGATCAGACTTGGAGGCGGGTAGGAACTTGTTCTGTTTTAGACAGATGGTCGTTTTAATTTTCTGTAGAAATCAGATACCTCCCAACATGACACTCCTTTAACATCTTCAAACAAAACAAAATGTCTCTCTCCTCCCACTCCCAGTAGCCCATACCAAGCGCCAAGTCTGTGGTCTGCCTTGTTCTTTGCAACCACTTATTGTCCAGGATTTCTATGCAAAAGCAATATTAAGTGGTATGCAGTTGTCATTTCCTTAGCTTAATAACTTGTACAGTATTGTACACCCCCAAAGCTGCAACGGGAAATGATTGTGACCCAGAAATCATAGCAGCGTTTTCACTGCTTTCCAGTGAGGTGTTTATGCTCCGAACCATTGCAAAACACCCAAAGGTAATTTAACCCTAAGTAAAGGGGACATGGCGTCCTTGGTGGTTCATGTGTTAGGCAAAGAGCTCAGCTTACTCTGACCCTAGATGCTGTTGATCAGATTTCTTTCCATTAACGTAGCCAGCTATTTTACACAAGGATTCCTCTTGTCTGCTTACCCAGGTTGGCCAAGGCTACAGACCCCTGGTTGCCAGATGGCACGGTGCCACACTGCCTCTTTCCCCAAAAAAAGCCATGTTGACGTTCACCTGCCTCCTGTCAGGAGAGAGACTCCTGGGCATGATATAAAGATTGTCATCAGTAAGCATCTTGATACTTACGAGACGTCCCCTGCATGGATTATATTTAGTTGTTACTATCACTTTCACTCCAACTTGGATATAGGAAGTTATTGTATGAATTCCTCTTCCTTATTAGAAAAAACGAATCTGGAAATTCTGGCCCCACTGAAGTCAGTGGGAGTTTATCATTCAATTCAGGGGCGCCAGGAGTTCACCTCTGTGATTGCATAATGCTAACAGCTGAGAAGTTTAATAAACCATTACTATTTATTATTTATATTGCTGTAGCGCCAAGAGGCCTTGATTCAAGATTTGGGCCTCATTTTGCGCCGCACTGTAGAGATGCCTATTGAGAGCGAGAGTCCCTTCCCTGAAGAGCTCAGACATTCAGCCCTAATGACTGATTCAACACAGGGCAAAATTCACACTGTAGTTAGACACACAGCTTGGGTCAGATAGCTTTGAAACTTGACTTGCAGACAGAAGTTGCTTCTTGGCACCTGGACGTGCTCAAGAATCGCATTTTGGAAGGTCTGCTTGTATGTGTGTCACTGTTGCTCAGTACACATGCCTGTAGGACAGTATGTATCCAGCACCTAGAGAAGGGAGTTCTCTACATAGGTTTGTATAGATTTTTCTCTAGTGTAACACCTCTGGCTGAACACAAGTAAGGCCCATGAGAGGTATGACACCTGGCCCGGCAATAACCAAAGGCTGATTTCTGGACCAGCTTTCCCTCCACCACCACTCTATTTTTCATACTTCTGGTGGCTTGTAGCCAATTATTGCACTACTTAAAATCATGACAACTATTTGCTTAAAACAGCCCACAGATTTTAGTGTTTGAATCACTCTGTCCTCACTGATCTTGCCTTCTGAGGGTCAGTTATTTCCATGTGAATCCACAGCACAGCTGCTAGTGTTAGTGACTGGGCATGTTTACATGCACGGCGTCTAATCCTGCAGTACTGAGGCAAGCGGGAGTCTAGCTTTCCTGTTGGCTTCAATGGGCGCAGGGTCAGGCAGAATAGCTCCCTAATAGGAAGACATTTTCATAAAATACCCCTGTACCCTGCGTTTCTTTGCCTTTGCTTTTGTTTCTTTTCTAGCATTGCTGTTATGTGCACCTAGAGACCCTAACTGTGATTGGGGTACCATTGTGCTAGCTGTGGAGTACATCCTTTCGCCGGGCCACACTCTGCTCTGTAGCTCATTCAGGTGTGGCCAGTAGCCATGTATATTAAACTGTATTTGTTCCCTGTGGCTGGCTGCTGAATACGCAGATAGGCTGATTTTGTGTGTGTGTGTTCCTCTAAGAATTCAATCTCTTATAAATATTGTATTCCCAAAGGGTATATGTTAATACTGATGGTAAATGTTTCAAAGCCTTTGGCCCTTTCATTATCTTATTGGAGGGTTGTTTTTTTCCTTACGTGCAGACAGAGTCATTTGTCAGGAAAATGTTCTTTAAGTGTCCTCCGGCGGTGATGGGAGCACAATAATGAGCTTTTAATGCTGTTTTGGAGCAAAGCGTTGTGAAAAAGTGCATCTTCCACCACTACCATTCATTACAACCAGAACTTCCCAAAGCACTGGCCTGAGTTTCCTGCCCTAAAATGAGGCTGGTTTGTTATGAGAGAGAGGGACAGTTGCTCAGGCAGGTAGCTCATTCTTCGGTGTGGACCTTAAATTGCCATCCTTTCTGTCCGCCTCTCTAGATGGCAGTTAAAGATTCCAGGGCACTCTTCCAAAAGGGGATACCTCAGTGGTCTTGATCAATAGTTCTCCTCTCAGTAGCTTCCAGAGTCCAAGGATGTGTGTGTGAGCTGCCGCTGAGTGCCGAATTCCATGTATGTTTGCTCGCTGACTCACTGCCATTTCGAGAGAGAATGCCTTGCATGCCAGCTCATGTGAGACAGGAGCTTTTGGAACCATGCTGCACTGAATATCTGTCACAGAGAAGGGAAGATGGGAAAGATTTTATCACTGAGTGATGCTGACTGTGGCAATAGGTTACAGAATCAAGACATTTAAGGCCATATTCTTCCCTTAATAATCTCTTGGCAAGCCTCCCACAGGTGCCTGTGAGAGATCCATTCTGGATCTAGGAGAGCATGAAGTCCTGAATTTATATCTGGACTTCTCCTCTAAATGAGATTGAAATCCCAGGAGTAAATAGACAAGGCAGACAAAGGGTGGGAGGAGAAAGAGAGGTGAAATGACTCATGCAAGCTCACACAACCAGTCAGAGAGTGGTGGTTTATTAGCCGCATTATTGGACACAGAGGATCAAGTCCTCCTCCTCTTATCAGGTGAACAGTCCATTGTCTTCTCTAGGAATAGAATCATAGAAGATTAGGGTTGGAAGAGACCTTAGTCATCTAGTCCAACTTCCTGCTCAAAGCAGGACCAACTCAATACTCTGGTAAGTCATGCTAGAATAATTTATCCTTCAGTCTATAAATCAATATGCCAGTGATTGCTGTCTCTGCTGCTTTGTAGAAGGGGGAACAGCTTTGATCTTGACGAAGGAAGAGCTCTGTAGAAGAGTTGCCAATTAGTCTGAGCCCAGTATTGAAGGTTTACTATACTTTAAGGCAAGGGGGAAATACAAGATTTTTTAAAAGCACCATGTGCATCAGGCTTCCTTGCAGGCATTCACAGCACTGGGAATTTGGGCTTGCCAGCTCTGAGTGTCGTTGCAGACTTCCACTGTTACTCTACCAGCACCAGACATTTCTAACTCCAAGGCAGAGAAGTACTGCCCTACAGACTAGTGTGCCACTTACCTGATAAGACTTGCATAGTCAATCCTGTGTTTCTTCAGTGCAAAACCTGCGAGTGGGCACTGCTGGTATGGATTTACCCACTCGGCAGCTGGGGACCTTGCAGTTCCCACAGGACAGGGTTTTGTCAGAAAGATGCAATATGTGATAGTCTTCCAGGGAGCCTGCCCATTGATTAGAGGAGGATGTCATTAGTTACTCTGTGTTTCTTTTTTATTATTATTATTTTTAAGGAAAGATCTTGTCCGTGTGGAAGCCACAGTTATCGAAAAAACAGAATCTTGGCCAAGAATTAACATGAGATTTTGGAAAAGGCACAATTATCAAAGGAAGAAAAGTAAGATGAAAAGAATATAGCACCGTCACTTCCCACTGGCTTCATGGCCCAGGGCCACAGGATCGGTACAGAATGCCCTTGCGGCTCAGAGCCCAGTAACATAGGCATAGCACACAATGTCTTTGCAGCTCAGAGTACGGACAAGGGCATGGTATGCAATGCCCACAGGAGTGCCCTGATGGCACAGGGATATGGGCTCAGTACCCAATGCCCTCCTGGCTCAGTGCACAGGGACATGGTCCCACTACACAATGTCCTTGGAGCTCAGAGCACGGACACAGGCATGGTACGCAATGCCCACAGGAATGCTCTGCTGACACACAGCACAGGGCTATGGGCTCCGTACACAATGCCCTCATGTCTCACAGCCCAGGGACACAGTGCCCTGGTGGCTCACAACACAGCAACATGGGCAAGGTACACAAGTCCTGACCATTCTGAGCAAAGTGACCTTATTTCCTTCCTCCACTTTCTGACACTCATTGCCAAAAAGACAGTGTAAAATACTGCTTTCAACACAAGGAAGTGTTGCTGTTCTTGTTCAACAGCCTCTAAT
Organism: Platysternon megacephalum; assembly: GCA_003942145.1. Lineage (NCBI taxonomy): Eukaryota > Metazoa > Chordata > Testudines > Platysternidae > Platysternon > Platysternon megacephalum. The sequence goes on along the minus strand of QXTE01000357.1, from coordinate 333,005 downwards.
CTTGCATATTTATCCACAGATATTAACAAGTCTAAACATTATCTTGAACCAGGCCTTGATTACCATGTAAATGAGGCACTTATAGAGTTTCTTCCTGAATTATCAACAGGAAAAAACAGTGAGGGAGAAATATTGGGCAGAAGTAAAACCTAACACACTCTCACCAGAGCTCACCATTCATGCTCGTACCTTCGCTCAGGCCCTGTCTACATGAGAAGGCTTTGCCAGTATAGTTAGACCTATGTGTAACTGCACTTTTGCTGGTGTAGTCCACTCCAGCTCTCTCAAGTGACACAAGCTGTGCTGATAAAAGCACAATTGTTTCGGTATAACTGTGTCTACATGTGGGACTTTTGCTGGCAGTGCTGTGTGGGTCATGGATCGCACCTTATCCCACCCCGCATCAACATAACTGTGTCAGCAAAAGCCTGCTAGTGTAGACATGGCCTTAGGTCCAGATTTTTAAAGGTATTTAGGCATTGCTGTGCTCAGCATCACAAAGCCTAATTCTCATTTTTGATTGTTGAGGGGATTTAGATATCTAAATGCCTAAATCTCTTTTGAAAATGATATTCAGGCTCCTAAATCAGTTAAGTATTGCAGCACTGAAAACAGCAGTGTCTAAATATCTTTACAAATCCGGGCCTTAGTGCATAAGATACTTTAATGCATGATCTTATTTTTCTTCTTTCATTCTTTTTCAGTTATCGTGCAGCCACAGACGGTCCTCCGGATAAACACCATAGAAATTTCTCCCTGCTTGTCATGATCGATTGTTGGTCTAGTAGGACTAGGTTTATTTTTACTGCTTAGGAAGTATGGAAATAAAGAACCCTTGTCATTGGAAAGTCTTGGGCTTTTTATTATTGTCTATAATGGAAACCTATTTTTACTTTTTTAACAATGAAACATTTTTTTTGAAATACTATTTCAGCTTTAATGTTGTTTATTTGTGAACAATTCCTTCTGAAATTCAGGATCCAAGGATCATTGACAAGATGTTTAATTCCACTCCAGTCTGGCTTTGCCTGAGCTCCAGCACTCTCACAAGCAGAAGACAGGCATCATGGAAAAAATGAAAGCAAGTGCTCAGCTCAGCTTTTAAAATGGACGGCGATCTGGTGGTGTAAAACAGAAAAGCCATGTAACTTCACAGCCTTGCAGCTTAGGCCCTGATCCAGCAAAGCATTTAAGCATGTTAATAGCCCCATTAATTTCAATAGGACTGCTCCTGTGCATAGTTATTCACATGCTTCAGTGCTTTTCTGGATGAGGTCTAGTGCATGAACATAAATGAACCTACAGTCAGGTCAATAGACATTGTGTGTAGCATGTGATTCCTCCCTCTCCTCATGACAAATCGCTGCTGTTCCATTCTTTGAGAGCTCAAAACCAGAGTCGTATGATATGATCCCTGCAGTTCTACAGCTCCAGAGAATAATGTGGTACAGTGTGGTACATAACAAACATGGGGGCGATGGGAGAGATGAACCCGGTGACTGTAGGACTTGGAATGCGCTTCATGATGGGGCCAATCAGTGCAACTCCGTGTTAATGATTAGCAAGAGGGGATGCAGCTGAGGAGTTAATCCTCTTAAAGGTGAACCTGATTATTTCTAAAAAGCTGTTCAGAGTCCCAACCCATTAGCAGAAGTCATATACCGTATATACTCGTTCATAAGCCAAATATTTTTGGTAAAAAAGTGACGCATCAAAGAGCGGGGGTTGGCTTATAAATGGGTCTACACCAAAATTTGATGATTTTAAACTCTATGGAATCATTGAATTGAATATCTAATACATTGTCATTTTCTTTACCTGGAGCGTCTGCAGGCATGGAGCCCCTCAGCTCCCTGTGGCCGCAGTTCACCGTTCCCAGCCAATGGAACCCCTCGGCTCCCTGTGGCGCGCCACTTCCGCAGCTCCCATTGGCTGGGAATGGCAAACCACGGACACTGGGAGCTGAGGGGCTCCATGCCTGTGAACGCTCCAGGTAAACAAAACATCCAGGCCCGCTAGCAGCTTACCTTAACGGGCCAGGAGCCAAAGTTTGCCAACCCCTGAAATATAGGGTTGGCTTATGAAAGGGTCATACAATTTTTGCTATTTTTACCTAACCATCTTGGGGGGTCGGCTTATAAACGAATGAGCTAATGAACAAGTATATACGGTAAATAGCCTTAGAAATGACAGATCTCTGCAGTATTTGAAAATGTTCTTTTGGCTGAGTTCAGGGTCCTTTAACAGCTGGTGGCACTAACATTTAAAGCAGAGAAGAGGGGCCTATAAGCTCTTTGGGACAGGGCCTCTCCTTTTGCTCTATATATGTACAGTACAGTGGGGCCCCAGTCCGTGGGTTCATGATTTGGGAGTCCTAGGCACTACTTCAGTACAAATAGGAATGTAAGGAAGTGTTGGCAGATGGCCGTTTGGCTAAGGCACTGAATGGACTCCAAAGATCTGGATTCAATTCCCAATTCTGCCACAGACTTACTGTGTGACGTTGGGCAAGATGTTTAATCTTTCTGTGCCTCAGTCCCCATCGGTGTCTGGGGATAATATTTCCTTTTCCCCACCCGTTGTCTGTGTAATTGTAAAACCTTGGGGGCGGGGACTGATTTTGACTGTACTGTGTGTGTACAGTGCCTGGCACAGGCAGAACCTAATCTCAGCTGGGATCTCTGGGCGGTTCTGGAATATAAACAACAGGATAGAACTTTTTTTTACCTCTCCTCATTTGAGATGTTTTCGGATTGTAAATTGAGGTTTTTTGATGTCACTTTGTGGTTCTCCTGGTTTTCATCACTGTCTGGGAATCCACAGATCTTGTGTTATTTACATAAACGCTTGCAAGCTGAAATAGCTTGCTTAGAAATCACTGTCTGTGCACTTCCTTGTAGCCTCTGTGCCACGTTTTCCTGCTGGTTGTAGGACTCCTCTCTCGAACAGACATGCACACTCCAGCAATTGGAACTCAGCTGCAAACAGTTTGCCTGAACAATTCTAAAACACTCAGACATAAGGAGCAGCACTCAGCGTGATGAGAGAGAGAACTGCTTTTCTTAGATCTGTCAGCACATTGTCAGAGTAGCTGTCAGATTCCCTGCAGCTACTACGTAAAGTAAAAAATGGCCCTTGCTCAGCACTTCCTGAGGGGGGGATAATAACCCTTTCAAAGTGGCAGAGACTAAGCCCAAAGAAAGGGTGCTGAAGAGGGCCCAATATCTCATTTACAAATCCACCTGGTTCTCTACCACCCTGTGCCATAATAACATTCATTATAAATATGCTTGGGTACTTGTGCTGTGAGCCTGTGAGAGCTAAGCAGGGTTGGGTCAAGGGAGTACTTGAATAGGAGCCTCCAAAGGATCACTAGGTGGTGCAGGAAACAGAATTAGGATATCTCCACACTACAAAGGCTGTAGCAGTGTAGCTATGCCAGCATAGCCTCATTGTGTAGATGCAGCCAACACCAATAGAAGGGGTTTTTCTGGTGGTGTAGGAACACCACTTCCCTAAACAATGGTAGCTACATGTGTCCATTGACATAGCTGCGTCTACACTGCGGGAATAACTGCATCAATCCCAGCAATTTTTGGTGTCCTTAAACCCCCAGCTGCCAGAACCAAGAGACTGGATGAGACTCTCTCTTCATTTTTTTAAAAACTAAACTTCTAGCTCTCTTGGTTGTAGAAAAAAGCTTGATAATGTGACATTAAAGTCTGAGAAACCAAAAGGCAAATAAAAAGAACCCACCTTTTATCATTTTTTTTAAAAATCTCATACTTTTTAAGCCACTCTAGAGCTGGTCAGAAAACTTCCAATGGACAAGTTTTCTATTGGAAAACACATTTCTGTCAAAAGCAAAACACTTTGCAAAATTGTCAATTTTTCCAAAATTTCATTTTAGAGGGGGAAAAAAGGAAAAAATTTCCAACGATGTCAAAATGTCTCACTTTGACATTTTCAGAATGAAACCTTTCAATTTTTCGTTTCAACATGACTTTTTATTTCTAATTTTTTTTATTTTGTATTATAAGATTTAAAAAACCCAAGACGAAACATTTAGCTTTTGTCAAAACGAAATGTTTAGACTGAGCCAAAATGAATTTCTTTTTACAGCAACTTTCAAAATTTTCAGGTTTGGGTCAAATAACAACAAAAGACAAGCAGCAAAGAATCCTGTGGCACCTTATAGACTAACAGAGGTTTTGCAGCATGAGTATTCACCCACGAAAGCTCATGTTGCAAAACCTCTGTTAGTCTATAAGGTGCCACAGGATTCTTTGCTGCTTTTACAGATCCAGACTAACACGGCTACCCCTCTGATACTTAACAAAAGACAAGTTTCAAAAATCTTAAAATCCTCCACGAAACGGGATTTCCATTCTCCACCCGGCTCTACTAATATGATTTGGAGTGGGGGGACAGGCTCACTCATGATTTATGAATGCTTGAAGTTGGCAATTCTGCAGGTGGCTTGCCGAAAGCTTGTCTATTAAATGTAGAGGGAGACAAATGCTCCTTCTCCATCTTTGCTAATACAATTAGAGAGACCCATGCTGTCTCTGAATTTGTTAGCGATTGTATGCAATGGGCTGGATTAATGGCTGTGCAGACCTTCATTTCCTGACTCAAACTGAAGACTTGAACAAACCCCCACCCCACCTTTTCAGTCACCAATCTGGAGAACTAAAGGGAAACCACTTAACCAGGCAGTAATTAAGTGTTAGCTGTGCTGGGGAGCAGCTTGCATTGTTGTGCAAGAGATCAATGAATTGTTGGCCTGATTAAACATCAGCATTATGATGAATTCATCAATCACCCTCAAGAGCAATGAACTATGGCACTTTAATTTGTTTGTGTGGGGTTTTTTAGCCAGATACGAATGCTTTTGGGATTTTTATTTTGAACAATGTTTTATTAAGTAGAAGGGCTAATATTGTTCCCTTTATTCTCCAAATGTCACCCACTGGTAATGTTTGCTTGTCTGTTAAGTGTGCCATTCGGTGATGCTTGTCCCCTAAACAACAACAGATTCATCAAAATGAAGGATGGAAAAAGGCTCATCAAATTTGTCCCCAAGGTGCCCAGTGCAGAATTGCTCCCTGCAGCATAATCTACAGTGCTCTGTCCTGTTAAATTTTTATCTGTTCCCTTGGCAAATTAATCCCCACTCTAGAATAAGCCTTACTGCTAAGAAATTTCTCTTGATGCTCAGCCTACATGTTGAGGATTCATTAGTGTGGTGTAGTGTAATGAAGCACTATATTCTTGCTAAGTGTTATCATCATATCCTGCCGCACTTTTATAGAAACTGGCGTAGGATTGTATGAAACCAAGTTGTGTGAAACTATCTATTCAGACCCACTGGCAACAGATAGGGGCAGCATCTAGTTACAATCATTGGAATTACTTAATACTTGAACTCCCTGACACGTCCCATACTGCAGCATGTTTCCAGCTAAATGAAAATGCAGTTTGAAAAGTTCGTAGAGCTTTGAGGCTGGAGGGGGGCTAAGGAAATGCTATTGTTCTTCCCCTTTGCTTTTTTTTCTCTTTCTTTCTTCTGTCAGCTTTGTAAGGCATCTTTGAACTCTTTCTATACCCAGATTTATTTTCTCAGCGTGATACAGACACATTCTGGCTGCAAATACAAAATATGTTGTAGTGGTTAGAATTCAGAACCAAGAAGACTGTCATACCAGGGAATTGTGTTGGCTAGATTTCTCTGTATATTGGAGCTTTTCTTTGTGACCAAGGAAATAAGCTTTTTAATAAACGGGGGAGGAGGGGAATAATATTTTGTCAATAGGTGTATGCAGTTATAACTGTTTTGCAGAAGTCTTGCAGCAATGAGCAATCTAGGACATGATCAGACATTGAGGCCAGTAATCTTTCACATATGTTCTTATCTCCTATTTATAGAATATGGAAAACAGTGACTGTGACCTGTGTCCCTGTCCTGCCAGCAACTGCTCACATTTTAAGTTCATTAAGTTTTATTTTAAGTTAATTTCAGTGGGAGCAGAAGCAGGTCCAGTTCCCCCTGAAGTTAATGGGAGCGCTTGTTAATTTCTACAGCAACAAAATAAAAAACAAAACCCCATGCTAGGTGTTTATTGGCAAGGTGACATTGCTTTCTCTACAGGAAGAACGCTGAGTCCCCCAGAGTTAATTTTCTGAATGTATTACTAGATTAACTATAGAGATGTATGGTGATAGCAATGTTTGTGGCATAGTGTGTCACAATAGGATGATAGAATTTGTAAGATCACTAATGCGATGGTACATTTTTCAAAAGCACCCGAGTTGGGCTCCTAAGTCCAATTTTCAAAAGTGACTTGAGCACTCAGGAGCCTGAGTTCCATTAAAAGTCAATGAGACTTAGGCTCCAGAGCCCCTAAACCGCTTTTGAAAATGGGATTTAGGCTCCAAAGTCACTTGGGCCCTTTAGAAAATTTCCCAAGATTTTTGATTACATCCCCTCACTTTCAGTTCATTGAATTGTGAGGGGAGGGCCTGACTCATAAAAGAAATTGCCAGTTATTTTTTCTCTCAGTCCCAGCAAAGTTCAAATCCATGTTGGTCTCGAAATAGCCAGTGACCCATGCTAAGATATAGCTCGGATCATGTGGTGGGAATCCCATGCTCCAAGACAGTAGCCTGGGGTGATTTCTTGCTTCATCTGCTTTAAAACACCTGTTGCTTTTTATCTGCCTGCTGAGAGGATTTTATTTGTAATGATGCAATTCACTCTGAAGCTGGCCTATTTCCAAATGCAAACTCTGCATATATCTTCACTCTGCTTCAAAGGTGGCAAGGCACAATATGGAATATCCTGAGCATAGATATTTCGATATCACAAAATGCATTCAGAAAGTGCAGACTTTCAACCGGTTCCATTGCACATTGCTAGTGCTCTGGTTAACCTGGATGCCAGTTTATATAACTGCCAATCATTATGCCTAATTTCCTATCTATAGTACAATGGAGCCTAAAGGCCCCAACCAAAATTGAGATCCCAAAGTTCTATGTACGGTGCGCACGTATAGTAAGATACAGTCCCTGCCCTAAAGAGCTGCCACCGTGCCTCCATGGGTCACAGCTGAGGATGCCAGATTCCGGACAAGCTGAGAAATAGAGCAGACTCACCGCGAACTGGTGGTTATTCTATTATTAGCTATACCAAGCCAGAAACAAAAGTAAACTTCTGTCTCACCACACTGGTTAACAAGAAGTCCAAAATGCACTCTCCTTAGGCATCCCAGCCCTGGTTTCCCCACCCAGACACTAGACTTTATGATGAGAGGTTATTGAAAACCAATTTCATCAATCAAAGGGTTCTGATCTCAAAAGATCTGCCATGTACCCAGGTCAATATATAACCCGGATCTTACCCAATAATCATGCTGTTGCCAATCCTTTAGTATCCACTATCTAAATGTTTATTTATGAGAGGAAAGAGTTAAAAAGGTTAAGAAAATCAGATATATACAATCATTGCAGAGTTACTGTATCAGGTTTGTAGCCATGATGGAATAAATTGCTAGTTTGCAAAAAGTCTCTCTGGAAATTACCCAAACAGCTTTGGGGTCACCAGTCCTTGTTTAGAGCTTCCTTGTTAGAAATCCAGTCCAGAGAAATAAAGCAGGAAATGAAGACAAAATGGAGATTTTCCAGCCAGGGTCTTTTATATCCTCTCCCATGTGGATGGAATTTTACTGTCCCAAACAAAGCTCGCAGTCTTTGTTTGTGGAAAATTACAGGCACAGGATGGAGTCCAGGGTGACATGAACAAGTCACATGCCCATACATGCTTTGATGACTCACAAGCACAGCCATTACCCATATTCTGGCTGGGGCGTCCACAGGAAGGCTTGCTGGGCCTGATGAATTTCTTCTATGGGCCATTGTGAGAGTTAATTGCCTTTGATGGGCCATCAACACAAAGCTGTCTTGTTTCAGTGTAGATTATACCTGGGGTGTGTTGCTCAGGAATACAGCATATATGTAGGATGCCAGAACATAGTCAATGTTCATAACTTCAGATACAAAAATGATACATACATATAACCAGGATAATCATACTCAGCAAATCATAACTTTTCCACAGCCACCTTACATGATATACTTTGTACAAGTTCTATTGCAGTTGTCCAACAGTGGCAATATTAATGATATACATGATGATATCTCAATTGTACAGCATCGCAAGAGCTTAAAATCTAAATACACAAGGCAGACGGGGAAACAGAGCATAGAAAGGTCCATGGTCATACAATAGGTCAGTGGCAGAGCCATGACTAGTAGAAACCCGTGTCTCCTGAGACCAGTGCCCTTTCCACAAACCCATATTGCCTTTAGGGTGAAATTCACCCTAGTGCAAAGTGCATCAGTTAAGCCTTATTTTAAGGGCATTAGTTGTGTTTATAACCTTGTATGGGCCCTCTACACCAGAGTGAATTTCACCCTCAGTTAGTATTAACTGACAACACTTATACCGTCTGTTACTCCCTTTACACTCTGTGTTATATACAGCAGGTGCCTACCTAGGCAGGTAGGTATGTAGCATGCAGCAGGTTTGCTGCCTCTGGATATAGCATATGCAGCTGGTACCTGCACACATTAGGGCACCCCACCTTTTCCCAGTCTGTAGGGCTCCAGACGAAAAGCACCTGCCCTTACCCAATTCGTAGGGCTCAGGGTGTAACTAACCTGGTCAATTTAAGTACCCACACCCTTTCCCAATACGTAGGGCTCCGGGTGTATACTACTTCTGCAGGTGTGCAGGACCTTTTACCCGTGAAAGAGCCTTACAGAGTAATATCCGTAACCTCTCTTTATTAACAATTACCAAGCAGAATACACATTAAGCATACAATGCCATGCTCACCAATCCTGATCACGCAGGCGGACTTTCCCTGTTGGCCAGGCAAGGTTGGTCTCGTCTGGGTCCTAGTTGCTGCACGTCACGGTCGTGCAGAGGATTCTTAACAGCTCTGATCTTAGGCTGAGTCTTGGGGATGAGTTCTTCTTCTTCCAGGTCTTCCCTTCTTCTTCTTCTCTTCCCAGCTGGTCTCCTTTATATAGTGAAACGTGAGTCCTGCTTAGCTATACCTTAACCAATCATTTTACTGAAATCTATCTAACCAGTCCTAACATAGTGTAACATAATTCTCTAACCTATTATATCCCACTACCCTAATTAACTTACACCTAGCAAAATTAATTATACAGCAGACAGAAACAATTAAAGAACCAGACAGAGACCATATAGATAAACAATAGGGAAGTGGGGACCATAATGAAAGAAATGAGGATTTCTCAACCACAACTATTGATAAGTGATTACTTGACAGTCAGGATGCTATCAAGCTAAATTTTCTTCAACCATCTTAAGATCTGTTTCTTTATCTGGTGATAGTGGGTGCCATTAGGACAGGGTCTCCTTCTTAACAGCCTGATATTACACTATTTTAATGTAATTTAGATGGAATGTGAGGCTGTGACTTCCTGCTTCTCAGCTAATGGCTGCTGCTTGGCTGCTCTTTTAATCTGGCTGCAGACGAAGGCCTTAGGCTTTAGGCCTTACAATATGACTGCAGACAAAGGCCTTATCCTTACACAGCCACCTCTAGGCATCACGTGCAGCAGGTGGACTGGAGCCCGGCTGAGAAAGGAGAGCCATGTATGGTGGTTTGTCAGTGTTATTTCTGAATGGGTTGTCAGGGATATAAACCCTTCTACTTCAGGGCATACGCCAACCTCTGCATGGGGTGTGCGTGGTCAGACGGAAACTTCTTCCGTGTGCATCTTATTCCATAGTTGGCCACATCTGAGTTTCTTGCACCTTGCGCTGAAGCAGCGGTGCTGGCCACCCTCGGAGACAGGATACTGGACTGGGTGGCCCAGTGCTCTGCTCTGCCCTGGCAATTCCTGTGTAAATGGAACAGTGGAGCCTTCTCCTGTTGGGCGCATTCTGGGCCATGTCTGAGCAGAAGGCACTGGAGTGACAAATATTCATCCTGTGACTCCCAGGGCCAGCACTTAATTGGGTTGAAGCTGAGTATGAGTATAATGGAACATGATAAAATGCTCTCCCAGGCCTATTGACTTTCCTCAAGGAGGAAGAAAACAAATGTGTACAAGTCTGAGCCAGGCTTTTATTTGAAGTAGGTGAAATAAGGCAGGAATGTGAAGGCAGAGGAGGGGGGAGCCTGCAGGAGGGACAGCAACTACCATGGAGCTCAGCTTCCCATCTCTCCTCCTTTCTGACAAAGCTGACTCTCCGCACCTGGGTTAGAGGCACTACAGTTCTGTGCCTTGCAGTGAAAAGCAATTAACACTCATAATTAGCTCTTCTGGGGGCTGATCCAAAGCCCACTGCAATCAATGGGAGTCTTAGAGTGTGTCCACGTAACACTGTTATTGCACAGCAGGTATATTACACAAATTCGGTACAACAGGATCTTCCTTCTCCCTCCCAGCAGAAAGGTTGCCTCTCACTTTTTCAATTGGAGCAGGGGCAAGATAATTGGGGTTTCTATTTGTTTTTTATGCTCCGAGAGCTTTACAAAGTGGTGGCTTAGATATGGACAGCACAGCTACTGTGTGTGCATCGCCCGTAGGTTCCGCCCTTAGGTTCTTAGCAGTCATTCTCCTGAATCCTTGACCTGTGTTTTAGTGAGAGGGGCAGGTTGACCAGGCTCTCTTGATTGGCTACAGACTGATTGTCCCATGAAATTCTGCCAATGTATAAATGCCAGAGGTGCAGAAAAGTCCCCACATCACACCAACATTGTTTTTCTTTCCCCCCGGTTCTTCACACAAATACCTTGGGACATCAAAAAGAAGCAAGGCCACCCTGTCCCCAGCCCCTTATGGCAATGGGGACAATCTATGTGGATGAGCTGCTGAGAGGATGCTTAGCAGCTCTGGGGACATAATACATTTTCTGCTACAGCCTCTTGTACTGTCCCTCTGAGTTTCAGCCTAAGGTCAATGCACCATTTATGCCCTCAGCCTATGAGATTTAAGAGCACCTTGGTCTTGTGCCATAGAACAGGTGACATGAAATCTGTGGGAGAAAAGTTCCATTAAATCCCATCACCACATAGAGGCCTCAATGGCAAATTTGCAGTCACCCCAGCAGGCTGCTCTGATGGCTGACAAGACCAACAGATGAGGACCTAGAATGGACCTCTCTTTATTTTCCTGATGTTTGCAAAACTCCTTCCCTAGCCTACTGTCATGTGCTCATGTTCTCCTTCCCCTAGCACATTGCCCAGCCAAAGCCAGACTCCCCATGGAGAAATGAGGAAGGAGCTGCTCTGTCCTCCCACACTGTGACTATGCCCAGAAGGCCTAAAGCCAACATGCCCCTAGTCACTACAAGCAAAAGCTGGGGAAAGGGCATGAAGAAGCAAGGGGCACAGTAGAGTATGGACAGTGCCAGGTTAAGTTGGTTCAAAACCCCTCCATCCCTCTCAAACCAAAGTAACATACTAAGTACTTTTAAATTAGTTCCTCTTTAGATAACAGGCATGTTATAAAGTGGCCTGCAGCCATGACTACTCAAGCTAGGATCTTATAATCTCCTAGGCAAAGAAGGGCTGGGCTGATTAGATTTTCCTCGGGGTCGGGGAGGGTCTCTGTGACAGACTGTACCGTTAAATTCACCATTTTTACAAAACTAGGATAAATTTTGTACAAGGTATGCCTTGTGAGGTATCATTTGAAAACTTATGATTCACTGGTCATTATTGTCCTGGTAAAATATGTGTGGCAACATTGCATGTAAAGTTATAAGATTCTACTGCATGATGTTACTAAGACATATTGCAAATCTGGGGAAGCAGCCCAAACAAGTTCCTCAGAGATAAAGGCAAACTGATGCCTCAGCCAGGTGTCAACAAAATCAGATGGACCATGGCCTCGTTAAGTGGTCATTCTTTGACAGGAAGAAGGGTGTGAGCGAGAAATTTACATTTTAGCTGGAGGTTCCCATGTAAACAGACCAGCTGTCACTTGAACCCCAGCTGGAGATGATTCTCAAAGAGGAGGAAAAGATATAAAAATGAGGAACAGAGGACACAAATCACCTCTCTCCCCTCAGCTCTGTTCATGGCATCAACAACATTTGAAAGACAAAAGAAGCATCATTGAACTGGGGGAGTGGTCTTGTCTGAAAAATCCAGCCAGACTTCTGTGAGCATGTGGTGAGAAAAACCTTTTTGCTTCAAGTTCACGTAGCTTGTTAAGGTAGGTGTTAGTTTGCATTTTACCTTTTATTTCTTTGTAACCAATCCTGACTTTTATGCCTCATTACTGTAATCACTTAAAATCTATCTTTCTGTAGTTTATAAACTTGTTTTATCTAAATCCGTGTGTGTTTGGATTGACATGTTTGCAAACCTCCATTTGAAATAACAGGATTTGTGCATATCATTTTCTATTAATGAAATGACAAAGCCCTGGCTGGGGTGATTTAGTTGGGGTTGGTCCTGCTTTGAGCAGGGGACTGGCCTACATGACCTCCTGAGGTCTCTTCCAACCCTAATATTCTCTGATTCTATGACAGACTTTCTATGAGCTTGTAGTGCACAGAAGGGAAGAGGTGGGCTCTGCACTGTCAAACAGCTGCCAAGACTTACCCCAGAGGTGGTTGTTTTTCAGCAGTGGGGAAAACTGATTTCATTATTTGTAAAGTTTGTTGCACCACTTTTAGGATGCAAATTGCTACCTTTCAATGTAAGGCACAGTTGTTTATTAAGAACATGACTAATGATAGACTGTTAATCCACTGAAGAAATGCACACATCTGACATAATACAAGGGACTTCTTAGCACATATATAACACCTTCCACCCAAGGAACTTGGCAAGGTATGGAACTATTAATTAAGCCATTTAACAGATGGGGAAACTGAAGCCCAGAGTGTTTATGGGACTTGCCCAAAGTCACATTAATTCAGGACTCCTGACTTCCAGTCATCCACTTTAACCTCTAGGCCATACTGCCTTCCACAAATGATACAGACTTTTAATGTCACAAATGAAAACATCTCTCCAAATGCTAATCCAGCACTGAACATTGTTTTGTCAATGTGTGTGTGCACAGCACATTCCCTGATGTCGGGGTAGAAGATGTATTTCACTAAACATTGGCTTTCTGTTCCTCACTCCGGTCTGCGGGGATAAGCAAAGTGTGTACAGTTATTAAATACTTTCTGGCATATTTGCAAAGGAGGAAGAAAGGGCAGAATTGAAAGAGAATTTACAGTCAATGTACCAAGTTTGATAAGGGAAAAATAAAGCAGCCCGTCCTCTGTAAACATAATCCATGAAGCTGTGCTTCATAACCTTACATGGCAAAACAAAGATCATATTAAAAAAAAGATCATGGTGTAGAATTATGAAATCTTATAGCTTCATTTGTAAACATCATGCTGTCATGGTCTCTCTGCCTGGTATGCTCATTCTCTCCCTGTTCCTCTGTCTACATTATTATTTGTATTGGAGATGCACCTAGATGTCCCAACTGAGATCAGGGTCGTATTGTGCTAGGCATGGTACACACATGAAATGAGAGACAGGCCCTGCCTTGAAGATCTTACAGTCTAAATAGATGAGACAAAGGAAGTAGAATTATCTCAGTTTTACAGATGGAAAACTGAAGCAGAGAGAGATTAAGTGACTTGCCCAAAGTCACAAAAGAATTATGTGGCACAGCCAGGAATAGAATACAGATTGCCTGTCTTTCAACCCAGTGCCTTAACCATAATGCCATTCTTCTCAGATCAGTCTTCCTGTACACAGAGATACAGCCATCCACTTACTTCTGAAGAGTCAGTAGATTTACAGATATTGGGGGCTAGAAGGGATCTTTTGGATTGGCTGGCCCAACTTCCAGCATCAAACAAAAAGGGTTCTAGGCTAACCTCCCTATAAACCTCGATCTAGTGTGTCATATTACAGTACCATAGGAGGCACACACTGCCTCACCCCGATCCATTTCCCTCTTGGGCTGCATCCTCCTTTGATGAGTACTCTCACTGTGAAAAATTCACCTTGTGAAAAGCTGTGATCATGGTGCCTATAGAAGACGAGCTGGAAATTGAAGATCTGCATTTGTAACAAGAGTAGGCAAGAGGAGAGGTGGTTTTGTCTAGTAGGTAAGGAACTAGACTGTGGTTCAGAAGACCTGGCGTCTAGTCCTAGCTTTGCCACTGAGCTGCTGTGTGTCCTTGGGCAAGTCACTTTGCCTTCCACCCTCTGTCTTGACTATTTAGACTATAAGCTCTTGGGAGCAGGGACTGTCTCTCTCTCTGTGTTTGTACCCATGTGACCCTTGATCTTGGCTGGAGCATCTAGGCACTACTGTGATACAACTGATTGAGACAGTTGAATAAACAAATGTTTTGTACCGTGTCACCTTAATGAGCTCAGTCTTATACTGGATGGTGTTACTCGGTGTAGGGGACACAAGTGACATCTCCATGTTCATGCTTCCTAAATTGTGGGTCCTCCTTTGAGCAATGATGGGCATTTGCAACAAAGTATTGCCTAACAGAAATAGCTGAGGTTAGTGACCCAGAACACCAAGCTGGATTCAAACCAAGGTTCCAGCAGTACAAGTCAGAATATGCACGCTCACCCACCCGACTGAGGTCATGTAAGCTAACAGGCCTCCTGGTGCAAACCTGAATGCAGGCTTATTGCTAGTTCCAACACCCATGTTCTGTTGATGTTGGGAATGTGGAAATTACTGCCATAGGTCCCGTTAGCCCAGTATCCTTTCTGATAGCAACAAATACTATATGCTGCAGAGCAGGAATTCAAAATATAAAAAGATGATGTACTTCATTGTGCAATGGAGACTTTTTTTTTTCCTGACCCCATTTGGTAACCAGCTTTGTCCTGATGCATGAGGCTTGAGTGTGTCCCAGGCTAGGAGGGGTGTCTCATCAGCCCCTGTGTCCTTTGTGGGAATGGGGGAGGGAGACAGGCAACTACCCCAGAGACAAGGAAAAGGCAGCGAGTCTGCAATGAGGAAAGGGGAGATCCCAGACCCCTGGGAATTGGGGAGAGGGGAGATCCTGTCCCCTGAGGATTGGGGAGTGGCTGGGGAGAGGGGAGATCCCGGCCCCCTGGCGACTGGGGAGCGGCTGGGGAGAGGGGAGATCCCGGCCCCCTGGCGACTGGGGAGTGGCTGGGGAGAGGGGAGATCCTGGCGACTTGGGAGAGGCTGGGGAGAGGGGAGATCCCAGCCCCCCTGGGGACTGGGGAGCGGCTGGGGAGAGGGGAGATCCCGGCCCCTGGGGATTGAGGAGCATGGCTGGAGAGAGGGGAGATCCTGGCAACTTGGGAGAGGGTGGAGAGAGGGGAGATCCCAGCCCCCCTGGGGATTGGGGAGCGGCTGGGGAGAGGGGAGATCCCGGCCCCTGGGAATTGGGGAGTGGCTGGAGAGAGGGAAGATCCCGGCCCCCTGGCGACTGGGGAGCGGCTGGGGAGAGGGGAGATCCTGGCGACTTGAGAGAGGCTGCGGGGAGGGGAGATCCCGGCCCCCTGGCGACAGGGGAGAGGCTGGGGAGAGGGGAGATCCCGGCCCCCTGAGGATTGGGGAGAGGGGAGATCCTGGCCCCCTGGGGATTGGGGAGTGGCTGAGGAGCAGGGAAATGCCACCCCCTGGGGATTGGGGAGAGGCTGGGTAGAGGGGAGATCCCGGCCCCCTGAGGATTGGGGAGCGGCTGGGGAGAGGGGAGATCCCGGACTCCTGGGGATTGGGGAGCGGCTGGGGAGAGGGGAGATCCCATCCCCTGGGGATTGGGGAGCGGCTGGTAAGAGGGGAGATCCTGAGCCCTGGGGATTGGGGAGTGGCTGAGGAGAGGGGTGTGATGTTGCACTCCATATGATGTTATGAAAATATGATAATGAGTGTTAATATAATGTCACTGGAATATGCTTCATGCAAAAGGTCTCTTGTAAGGTATCATTACAAAGCTTATAATCTACTGAGTGTATTCATCCTATTTGTATGAATGTATCATTCTTGTATCTGAAACTAGGAATATAACTCTGAGGTCCTATTGTAGTTATGCAAATTGTGGACCATTAATGGTGGTTTAGAATCTTGATGGCTCCCATCACTAGGACAATTGACTGTAGATGGCTCTGTTTTTCTTGCAAGCCTTCCTGTGAGTCAGGCCAGGAAGAATGAAGGCTTGGGGTCTCACAGGACATGTGACCATGTGACTTGGTACTGGAAACTATCTTTAACCTGGTGCTTTTCCATTTAGAAGGAGGGGTGGGGACTCTGAGAGACAAAAGCTTCTCGCCTTGTGCCAAAGCCATATAAGGGGGTGAAACAGAACAAAGGCGGCTGCAGTCATGAGAAATACCCTAGCTACCACCTGAGCTGGGACTAACAAGGACTGTACCAAGGGAAAGGATTGGGCCCAGACTAGAAAGGAGTCTAGTCTGTGAAAGAAGCTTATTGTACGATCTCTGAGCATGAGGTTTCATCTGTAATCAGTTTCTTACTGTATTAGGCTTAGACTTGTGTGTTTTTGTTTTATTTTGCTTGGTAACTTACTTTGTTCTGTCTGTTATTACTTGGAACCACTTAAATCCTACTTTTTATACTTAATAAAATCACTTTTTGCTTATTAATTAACCCAGAGCAAGTAATTAATACCTGGGGGAGTTAACAGCTGTGCACATCTCTCTATCAGTGTTATAGAGGGCGAACAATTTATGAGTTTACCCTGTATAAGCTTTATACAGAATAAAACTGATTTATTTGGGGTTTGGATCCCATTGGGAACTGGGTGTCTGGATGCTAGAGACAGGAGCACTTCTTAAACTGTTTTCAGTTAATTCTGCAGCTTTGGGGCACCTGGGTCAGACCCTGGGTCTGTGTTGGAGCAGACTGGCATGTCTGGTTCATCAAGGCAGGGTTCTGAAGTCCCAAGCTGCCAGGGAAAACAGGCTCAGAGGTAGTCTCAGCACATCAGGCGGCAGTCCCAAGGGGGTTTCTGTGACCCAAACCCATCACAAGAGGAGATCCCGGCCCCTGGGGATTGGGGAGCGGAAGAGGAGAGTGGAGATCCCACCCCCTGGGGATTGGGGAGCGGCACTAGCTCTGCTCCGGCGCTGACGGGCTGGGATCCCGGGAGGAGTCGGGGGCGCTGGCGGCCAGCCCGTCCCTCCTGGGCGGAGCTCTCTTCTCCCCCTCTGCAGACTGTGAGCGCCCGGGAGCCAGATTGGAGCAAGCCGGAGCCGGAGCCGGAGCGCGGCGGCCGCGGAGCATGGAGCGGGCAGCGCCCTGAGCCCCTTCCCCGGCGGCAGGCGGCAGCATGAGCTTCTCGCGGCCCCTGCGGCGCTCCGTGAGCCTGAGCCAAGCCCGGACCCTGCGGCTGGTGGTGCTGGGACAGGGCGCCGTGGGCAAAACAGGTAGGGACCCTGCCCGTCGTGCGCCCGGGGGCCTCTGAGCCCCCGCCTGCAGGACAGCCCCAGCCGCCTCGCCAGGCAACTTCCCCGCTTCGCCGGACGGCGGAAGCGAGAAGCAGGCGGGGGAAAGGTTCAGGCTGCCCGTGTCCAGCCCGGGCTGACTGTGTCCAGCCGCGAGCGCCCTGCCTGCGAGGCTGCATGGACCGAGATCCCGGACACGGGCTTTAGATCAGCGCCCCCGGGGGCCCTGGGCAATCAGGCTCCCCCTGGCGCCCCAGCAGGGATTTCCCCACCTCTGGTGCTGTCAGGTTTGCCAAGTGGGTGCACTTTGTAACCCCACCCTTCGTGTTTTACATAGTACCTTCCCGCCAAAGCCCCAGCCCCAGCCCAGCAGGTGTGTTATGGGTTTCCCCTGCAGACACGTGCGCTGGGGGCGTGAATAGATCACTTCCCCCACGCCTGAAATGTTGCCGATCCGATGCTTCCTATTGCCGTTCGAAACAGGAAAAGAAACGGGCTCTGTAAGGGGGTAGGCAGTCAGTCAGTCCTGGCTTCTAAAATCGGCCTTTGCAAAGGACAGTGGACTGGAGATTGCTGGACTGGAGGCAATAAACACAAGAGTTCTCATAGGTGGAGGTGCTGAACTTCCACTGACTCCAGTTGGAGTTGAGGGGGGCTCAATGCTTCTGGGAATCGTACCCAAAGGATTTTTGGCTCATGTCACCACTCGCCTGCAGAAATGCTCCTTGTAGATCAGCTGGGCTTAGACTTTTCGGTCAGTGTCCTATATCTTCTAGCCATATGAAAGCCACTTTTGGGGGAAACTGTGTAAATGCCGGGTTTAAACTCCATTAGTTACTCTGAATTTCTTGCCTGTATTTTGTAAATTAAAGCAAGCAAGCCATTAACATCCTTTAGTTATAAGTTTGGACGCGGGGGGGCTGTTAAAAGTTGAATGACTTTAGCTGCACTTTTAAGTGACTTTTTGAAAGCTGAAGTTTGGGTAGGTTTGTGAACTGAAAGGCAGTGTGGTCTAGTAGATAGAGCACTGGTCTGGGAGTCAGGGACCTGGGTTCTGCTAGTCCTTGTTCTATCGCTGAACTGCTGTGACTTTAAACAAGTCACTCGCTTTCCCCCACCCCCATCTGTCCGTCTTGTCTGTTTAGATTGTAAACTATTGGGGGGGGCAAAGACCATCGTCTACTAGGTGTTTGTACAGCACCTAGCACAATGGGCTGAGAGCCTGTAGAGCAGGGGTGGGCAAACTTTTTGGCCCAAGGGCCACATTGGGGAATAGAAATTGTATGGCGGGCCATGAACGTTCACAAAATTGGGGTTGGGTGCGGGCTCTGGGGTGGGGCTGGGGATGAGAGGTTTGGGGTGCAGGAGGGTGCTCCGGGCTGCAATTGAGGGGTTTGGAGAGAAGGAGGGGGATCAGGGCTTGGGCAGGGGGTTGGGGCGTGGGGAGAGGCTCAGGGGTGCAGGCTCTGAGCGGTGCTTACCTCAAGCGGCTCCCGGAAGCAGTGGCATGTCCCCTCTCCGGCTCCTACATGGCGGCACGGCCAGGCAGCTCTGCACGCTGCCCCATCCACAGGGACTGCCCCTGCAGCTTCCATTGGAGTGCCTGAGGGGGCCATTGGAGTGCGTAGGAGCTGGAGTGGGGCCATGCAGGGCCGGCGCAACCCATTAGGCGACCTAGGCGGTCGCCTAGGGCAGTACTATTTGGGGGGCGCCGGCGCCCCGGTCGTCAGCGGAATTTTGGGGGCAGGGCTTTCCGCCGCCGCTGTCGGGGGCGGCATTTCGGGGGCGGGACCTTCCGCCGCCTAGGGCGCCGAAAAAGCTGGCGGCGCTCCTGGGGCCATGCCACGGCTTTCAGGAGCCGTGTGGTGCAGCCCTTGACCCTGTGCCCCAGCTGGAGCGCCGGAGCGGGGCTGAGCCACGTGGTCCGGCCCCCGACCCAGCGCCCTGGCCGGAGTGGGGCCAAGCTGCATGGTACGGCTCGTGGGCCGGCTTAAAACAGTTTGTGGGCTGGATCTGGCCCGCAGGCCATAGTTTGCCCACCCCTGCTATAGGGGCTTCTGTAATACTACTAATAATGGGAGATATAAGTTTACTCTGTTACAGTCATACTTTATCTCTGTTACTAGGGGTCAGTGGTGTTGGCAGTTGAAATGCAAATTTCCACAGTAAACTCCAGGAAAGTATTGTGTTCATTTTGGGGTGGGGGAGAGAGATGGTAACTTTTAAAGAACACTTCCCCACCATTTATTTGCCCACTCCAGAAATGCTCATGCATCCGATGAAGTGGGTTTTAGCCCACGAAAGCTTATGCTCAAATAAATTTGTTAGTCTCTAAGGTGCCACAAGTACTCTTCGTTCTTTTTGCTGATACAGACTAACACGGCTACCCCTCTGAAACCTGTCTACAGATATGGTATCCCTGTCTGGTTCACAACACAGATTTTGGTTTGGCTGCAGATGCTCTGTTAGTTGTGCATTTCCACTGAATGTATTTCTTTGTAAACTGGTGAATTCCTTCCTTTCATGTCAATGAAAAATCACAATTTTTCGTTGTTTAAAAGGAAGTAAAATAAACTCTTGGAGTTAACATTTTAACTTAGGTTTATGATTTTTTTGAATTCGGCACATAAACATGAAAAGATCACCAAGCCCAGGCTCTGGGGGCTATGGAAAGAGAATTAAAAATGCAATCCAACTAAGGCAAGAAACAAAAACCCAACAGCGGCTGCAAAGCAACAGCCTTTTCCACACAGAAAAGAAGGCAAATCACAACACCTCCATTTCAGCTCCTGTAAAATCCTAACCTCTCCCACCAAATAAATACTCACACCCATACACCTTCCTAGATAGACAGATTTTGCAGCAGGTTTCAAAAGTCAACACCATAGGCTATTTTAGCCAGGAAAAGGAATGAATACCAAATTGGAGGGAACCCCTCATAGGAAAACATACTGCCAGCAGCTCCTAGTATGGGGTACAGTTGCAACAAAGACAGCACCTGAATGTGGCTCTGACATAGGTGTGTTAAGTGTCAAAAGCCCTGAACTCACAAGTTTCATGTGGGCAGAGCCTGCCGGGACTCCGCGTAGGTGCAGGGATCCTCCCGCGCCCAGCTGCTTGTAGAATCGGGACCTACGCGTGGTATCCTGGCCAGGATTGAGTAATTGGAAGTGGGAAGAGCAGATGGAACAGTAAATGATACAGTCACATGAACTGTGTTTCATGCAGAAGAATGCTGGTATGAAAACCCCGCAAACCAACAGCTAGTCAATATCATAACCTCGAAGCTGAACATATATGGTTCTCTCATGCATTTTAATAACTCATCAGCCATAACATACGAGAAAAGCATTGCAGAGAGAACACGTTTTGATTAACCAGATGCCAGGGAATTTCAGGCCACCCCTCGTTATAATTAAGGTGGTGGTTCCCATTTTCCATTTTAATTGATCCTAGAAAGAATTATTTCCATCTATAAAATGACTGGGGTTTTTTATTTGTTGTTTGTTTATTTTAAAAGATCAAAGTGGACTAATGCACTTGAAAGATTAATGGCTTTTGGCCTTGTCTGCACTGAGGATTTGCCCTGATTGCAGCCATCACTGGTCAGCCACCTGCCTAGCAGCAGCAGTGCAAACCAAGATTATGTCTACACTGCAGCTGGGAGTGAGCCTCTCAGCCTGAGTACACAGGCTTGAGGCTTGCACAAACGTGGTAAAAATAGCGGCGTGGAGGTTGTGGCATTGGCGGAGGCTTGGGCTAACTATCCGAGCTTGGACCCACCCTGCCCCTGGGGCCAAGCCCAGGTGACTTGTGCTGGCCTCTGCTGGTGCTGTAGTGTCCACACTGCTTTTCCTAGCATGCTTGCGCGAGGCTCACTAACACAAGCCTGTCTGCCTAGGCTAGGAGACTTGCTCACAGCTGCAGTGTAGACATACCTTTCCAGTGCAGACAGCCAGTGCCGCGCCTATAAACCACGATTTGCAGTGATGTAGCTTAGCTCAGTTTCAAGTAGGGAGTGAAGTGCATTGGTGCAAATTATGGCTTCTAGTGGCTTTGCATGTTTACATTATGGCTCTGCGTCAGTTCAGCTACACCAGTGGTTGAAATCCCCTGTGAAGTCTAGACTTCACTCCTGATGCTTTTGTCTGTACGCTGTGCTATTGCCATAGCATGTTAAAGTAAGTCAGTCTCCACAATGACACTAATATCTGGATTACTTTTTAGCTTTAAAATACAGGTCACGAGTGAGTAATTAGCTGGGTAGCATCCCTAGAGACTGTAGGCATGGGGGTGAGGGGAGAAGTGTCTCCCATTGCTTGCCTTTGAATAGTTATTTTGAAACATTGCTTGGACAAAGCCAAATCTTAGAAGTCTGACGGAATTTCATACTTATTGGAAGGTGAATTCTGGTGCTTGATTCATACTTCGGACTATGTCGTTGTTCAACTCTCAGCTTTCACAGTTCTAGTATATTAGCAGAGCTCCACAGTTATATTTATATCCCAGTGTTCACCGACAAGTAAGATCACCTACTGCCCTGTGTTTGGGGGTTAAGACATAGAAATGTTTGATGACAGCTCAAGTAGACTATTTATTATTATTTACTTTTGTATTACAGAAGCATTTTGAGGGTCCAGCTGAGATCTAGGCCTCATTGTACTAGGCTCTGTACTGAGAGACTGTCCGTGCCCTGAATATTTTATAATCTAAAAATGGGCAAGACAGACAAAATAAATATTATCCCCATTTTGCAGTTAAGGAACTGAGGCACAGACTCAGTGACTTGCCCTAGGTCACAGAGGAAGTATATAGCAGTGCTGGGATTTGAACCCAGGGCTCTGAGTCCCCTGCTTTCCTCTCTTGTTTTGATTTAAACATTCCCCTGGATTGTTTTTAACTCGCACATTGGCACATTGTGTTAGTGCATGAAAACCAGAGTGAGTATTTTTCATTATCCAAGCTGAAAAAGATGTAAAAGCTAAACAGGCACCACAAATGAGGAAAAATGAATTCCAGAGACAAGGTGGGTGAAGCAATATCTTTTATTGCACCAGCTTCTGTTGGTGAACGAGATGACTTTTCAAGCTGCACAGAGCTCTTCATCGGCCCTATATAGCTCAAAAGCTTGTCTCGTTCGCCAACAGAAACTGGTCCAATAAAAGATATTACCTCACCCACCTTGTCTCTCATATCTGGGATCAACATGGCTACAACGCTGCAAATGAAAAATGAATTTGATTTTTTTTTTAAATCCCCTTGGTTTCAATCATCTGAAGTGCTGCTACGATCAGCTCTGCTCCACATCTCCCCTCCCGCAGTCTGATTTGTAACTTGACAGCATTGACCTGTTAATGATCCTTTTGGAATCAGACAGTTAAATTAGAGGTCAGGTTTAGAGAGCTATCAGGGACACTCTCTGTGAATCCCTTCCACATGCAGAAGCAATTAAAATCTTGAGAGATGGCGTTTGCAGAAGGAAAGTAACCCACTCCTTGAAAATAATTTAACTGCCAATCCTTTGATGTGGTTGACTGGAAATCCTCAACAGTCAGTGCTAGCAGCAAAACACTGTGACCAGGACAAAACCATGTTCAAAGCCATTGCAGGAAGGGTGGCAGGGACCAGCTGCATCTGGATCTGAATAGCATCAAAGTTGAGCAGCTTTGGTTCAAGCTTATCTGTAGTTTAGAGGTTTGGATATTGAACGACATAAGTCACCTGTAAAAGCTTATAAATCCAGAATATCCAAATCCTTTAATGTGTGTTTGCTTCCCCCTCTCCCCCCGCCGCGTATCTTCTGCTGTCTAATTTTGACACTAGCCAGTGTCAACAGTCATATTTCACATGAAGGTTCTGTTTATAAAGGATTCATAAGTGATTAAAGAGATGTCAGAAGCATGTTGCAGCAGACATGAGTAGCATGTGATATAGAGAGCTATATGCACATTGGTAGGTGGCATTATAGATGGTTGTAAAGTGTCATTACAAGCAACCTCTATTGGTCTCTATAGCAATCAGTTAATGATTTATTAAAACATCTGTGAATAATTTATTAACCATTTATAAATGGAACCTTAATATAAAGTGTGACCATGGCCACTTTTTAAACCCCCCTCTCTGAAAGGTCACTTATGTACAAGATGAACAAAACAGGTCTTAACGTTGTCACGCCTCTCTGCCCTCATCCACTTCCTTGTATTGGCAACGTCTGTTGTGCTCTTGTACCCAAGCCAATTTTTAATCAATTTAATTGGTTCTCCATCTTAATAAAGTACCGTGTGTTGCAGCTTTGGGAGACTGCCTAGCGCGTGCTACAGTATCAGGTGCTTCCTAGGAATCAGGTTTGATTTGTTCCGCTGTCTCACCCTTTCTCTGACAAATCAATAATGTCCTTAAAGATGAAAATAAATACCCGCTGCAGGATCCAGCTCTTAGCGAGCCCTGTTGGGCAGTTTTATTAAGCTACAGTGTATTTCTGCGTATTGTGTCTCTCGTCAATAATTACAACACAGGGAAAATGAAACTAGAGACTTGTAAGACTCCTTGGATTTTTCCCCTTATTATTTAATAAATAATAGAGAGTCATTATGGCAGATAACACAAGTTTATGGAGTCCCCAAAAAGTTATTAAAATTATTAAAAATGCATATCAAAACACTTACTGCGTAGTAAAGATATACCAGGGACTAACAGGCTGGTTTACAGTTCACTCTGGTGTAAGGCGACATTGCATCTTATCCACCATCTGGTTTGGAGTCACTATTGATTTTGTGATGTGATAGACTCTCAGTATGGAAACAGGCATTGCATGGATAGGTGGTGAGATTTGAGTTGTAGACTTGGCAGATTGTATCTGTCTTATAAATAAAATAATTGAAGATATGCAGCAAATAGGATTGCCACCTGTCCAGGCTTTCCCAGAATCGTCCCTCTTTTGAGGTAGTTTCCCCAGGAAATCCACCTGTCCCAGTTTTTCCAGGATTGTCCCTCATTTGAGGTAACTGTCCTGGATGAAACGGTTTCGATGTCCCGCTTTTTTGTGGAAGGTGGAAACCCTAGTAGCAAAAGAGAAATGATCTTGCAAATTCTGCCAAGAAAATGCGTCTTATCAGTAAATCGAAGAACGAAATTATGAAAATTAATTTACCTACCAATTATTTTATCTGCTTGGAAAACTGTGAAGAAATGTACTTATCTGGGTAGCCTCATACACAATACTGGTGATTGTGTTTGATGTAAAGTCCAGAACAGGTAAAGCAAGTACTTTATTTCATAAATTCCCTATAGCAGTGTTTCCCAAACTTGGGACGCCGCTTGTGTAGGGAAAGCCCCTGGTGGGCCGGGCCAGTTTGTTTACCTGCCCCGTCCGCAGGTTTGGCCGATCGCGGCTCCCAGTGGCCGCGGTTTGCTGCTCCAGGCCAATGGGAGCTGCTGGAAGCGGCGGCCAGTACGTCCCTCAGCCCACGCTGCTTCCAGCAGCTCCCATTGGCCTGGAGCAGCGAACCGTGGCCAATGGGAGCCGCGATTGGCTGGACCTGCGGACGTGGCAGGTAAAGAAACCGGCCCGGCCCACCAGGGGCTTTCCCTACACAAGCGGCGTCCCAAGTTTGGGAAACACTGCCCTATAGTATGGAAGTCCAGTGTGATTTGCAAAAATACTTAACTAAGATCTTTAGAAGCAACTTCCTAAGTGTCCTGATATATGGACTAGAGCCCTGGAAAAATAATAGGTCCATCCAATGCAAACTGAACAACTTTTAATGCAGGTGTCTGCATAGAATATTCAAAGTAAAATGGACTGATAGAATAAGGCAGGGGTCCCCAACGCGGTGCCCGCGGGTGCCATTGCGCCCGCCGGGGGGTGTAAGTGCGCCTGCGTAGCCCTCGGGGTTGTTTTTTTTTTTTTTTTTGGTGCCCGCCGGCAGTGCTCGGTTTTTTTGGGGTTTTTTTGGCGCCCGCCAGAAGAAAAAGGTTGGGGACCACTGGAATAAGGGCTTGTCTAAACGAACGCTCAATTCATGGCAACCTGGGGTGCAAATCTACGTTGCGCTAACCGGCTGCGCACTGTGTCCTTGTTCCCTAGTGCAGTGGTCTCAGAAAAGGTTGCAAACCACTGCTCTAGTGCACGTTATTGTTTCAAAGCAGGAGTCCATTTCTCATCCCTGGATAAAGTGAAACCCTTTTCCCTCCCAAGAGCTCCAGCATGGCTCCTTCCTTATCAGCTGGAATGTTGTTGGTGTTCTGAGCGCGGTATGATGTGTGTCCATCTTTTAGGGCACGCTCCTGTTCCATTGAAACCAATGGGAGTGTTGCCATTGAATAGTATGGGAGCAGGAGCAGACCCTTATTTCTCTCTGAGTCCAGACAAGGTAGAATCAGGGCTCTTTAAAAATCCTTTTTGTGTTTGCTCAGTCACTTCCCAGCCGCATTGTTCTTTCTGGTTCAGTGACCCATAATTCCTGATTCATGTGGCTCTTTCACCATGGGAAATCTGTCTAACTGTATTCCCTAATGGCTGGAGCACACAGTTTCTGCTCCATCCGTGCTTTAACCGCCGCCTTCTTTCACCAACAAGACCCCACCCACCTCCTCTGCATGGCTGCCTGTGTCCACTACACCACCTACGTTCTTGACCTTAGTGCCCTGGTAATTATCCTTTCCCAGATGGAGCGAGTCTCTAGTGTCCCACTTAACTTTCTATACCTTCTGCCTCTGGCTGTCTGTTTCTGTGCTGAACTCTCTGTATTTGTATGGCTAGTAGTAAGTCAATACTTCTTGAACCTCCACTTTGTGTGTCCTCCCTCATTACCCATAAAGCATACAATCACAATCATTTCTTCCACATGGGTATGTGCTTTGCTAAGTTCTTGTGTGTAACGTGGCATGTAGATTCCTCCTCCCCTGCCCTCTCAGTGGTTTCCAGCTCCTGGCAGAAGGGAAGCCCTCCACCCTGCATCACATCGTCTCTCCACCCTGATGTTCAGGTTTCTATTCTATCTGCTCTTCTGTTTCCTGCTAAACAATGAACCAGTGAACCTCACCTTTCTGTTCTTGGCCTCCCCTGTGGAGTATTCAACTGATTTCTTTAACCTTACCCACCACCAGCAGCTTTCCCCTATCAGCGTGAACCCTGACCTCATCTTGTTGCATCCTTAGTAAGGCATTTCTGGGACTCCACTAATTACCAACTGGTGGTGTCTCTGAAATACCTCCTTCCCAGCACTTTGAACTTGTCCTCAACCTCTCCATTACCATGGATAAGCTGTCAAAGCAGGATCTCCTCTGTATTCCAGAACAGGACTCCAGAGCAGCTGAAATAGAGCCAGCCCAGAGTCCAGCCCCAGTGCATGCTAGGACAGGGCCATATGGGACTTTGATGCTTTTGTGTAGACCTTCGGCCAAGCTGGAGATGTTCAGTAAACTGCTAGTTCTTTACCTTGATACTCAGCCTTGATGTATTAACTTTTAATGTTTCTGGTAACCTGTCACACAGCCATTAGTTTGACTATAATCTGTGATTAGCTCACATCTTGTCTTCCCTCATCAGAGCTTCCCTCCCGGTGATGTGATGTCCTGCACCTGGAAAACTCTTGCATTTGAATTCATGACAACACACCCCTTCCCTCCCATCTGCAAACCAATCCCTAAGAACCTCCTCTCCTGTTCTCTGAGATGTCTGGGGAGCCGTTTGTGAACGTGGGCTGGTTCCTCTTTACTCGTCACTGCATTTATCAGGCACCCTGGAACTAGTAAAATAGAGATTCAGTGTAAAAGCTGTCTAGCTAGATCTGCCTTGGAGTCACTGGGAGCAATGCTAGGCCAATGCTGAGTGCTTCTGAAAATCCCACCCTAAATGGGCATTTTTTCTACTGTACCCTTAATGACCCCTAGTCTAGCTGCCCACTGTACCCCCCTTTTTTACTCTAGGCATAGATGCTCGCCTTCCCATCACATGGAAGAGTGATTGCCATCTGCTGGCTGCTTGATGCACTCAGTCAAGTTCCTAGTAGACAGGAATCAACATTGCAGTAGAAACACTGAGACGATAGACATCTCTTGAGTGTCCATGTCCAGTCAACCTTTGGACTCTATAGTAAACTGCGCTCTCATCGCTTATCCCTCCAGGTCAGGGAAGAGGAACATTGGTTGGGTGGGGTGGAGAAGCTTGCTCAGCTGCTGCCCCTGCCCCTGTTCTGTGGCGAAAGGCAGAGTTTGACTCTCCAGGACTTCAGCACTGCAATCGCTCATTTTTTACAAAGAGCCTTTCCTCCTTCCCGAATGCTCCTGGACTGTAGCCAACTGAGCCTCCACGCTCCGTGTAAGCAGGTGAGCAAGGGTCTCATTCTCCCCACCGCTGGAGAGGGCATTTCTCTAGGAATCTCCAGAGGACATCTGCCTCACCCGGAGACTAGCCTTGTCACCTAGTAACCCATTGCAGCCAACTCTGAAGAGGCATTTTTTTAGTTCCCAGCCCGCTGTACTTCACCTTTACAAGCCTGTCATTTCACTTGGGTGGCCTCCCTCAAGGATTGTTCCTTTCTCGAGGCTGCTTTGGGGTTTGTCTGGCTTGCTCAGAGCGAATGTGGAAGATATGACACAAGCCAGTACTTTTCCATGGCAGGGGAAGGGAGAAAGGGGCATATGCAATGCTTAATTTGTGCCAGAGATTGTTAGGGCTGAGCCCTGGCACCTCTGGGCTTGGCAGTTCATAGCCAGGCACCTCCGGGCTTGGCAGTTTATAGCCAGGCACCTCCGGGCTTGCTGCGTCAGTTATGAATATACAAAAATTGCTTGAGCCCTGGCACCTCTTTCTTTACAAATTAAGCACTAGGCAGATGCAGTGTTGGGATGGAACTCCTGGCCCAGCGCTCCAGCATTAGGCTTTGTCCTGGTTCAATTAAGCATTAAATTGGACACAAAGGATTTGGGCCTCCTGCCCCCCATTGCAGGGAGATTGGATGCTTGGATAGAATGGTTTAATTGTGTACATTCCTCTTCTGTGGCTGTTCCCACCCAACGCCCTTGACGGAACGATTTGATCTCTGTTACTGCTTCCGGGCCTGCCTGATTGGGAAATACAAAAGGGAAAAAAGGCATTTTCACAGCCACCATCCAGTTATTTGTGAAGGGCTAAAGCAAACTCCCCCTGGGGGCCCCGGCCCAGGTATGCCTACGTAGCATTTTGGGGCAAGCAGGAGCAAGCCTCCCAGCCTGGGTCCACAGGCTCGGGCTAGCGGGGCTGGGGTTAGTGCTCTAAAGAAAGCTGTGCAGATAGTGCTTTGAAGTTGCAGCTCGCGCTGGAGCTTGGCCTCTGAAGCCTTGGTAGGGAAGGGTCGAGCTAAAGCAACATCCCTTCCCTGTGCCGGGGATAGACATTCCCAGGCATAAATGCAGCATACGTGTGGCATGTGAGGGGTAAGTGACAGCAAACAAGAGAGTGAGGAGAAAGGGTCTGGGCTACATTTCAAGCTGTTCCTTGTATTGGCCCTTCTGTCTTGCTCTTCCCCACCCTCCACTACGTTCTCAAAGGTAAATATTCTTTAATAGTCGTTTTGTTGTACGTCTCATTTTAAAAGGATACTGCCGAGTATAGGTAGAACCTAGCTTTGAACTATCTTCCCCCCTTGGTTTGCCAAGCTCCTCTAATTTCTTAAATAAAATACAAATGTGGTGGTGCTGTCTCATTTTACAACTATTGTGGTGCTGAGCCTTTGACCTATTGAATGTGAATATAGAAGATGATACAATTTGCGTTTGATATATTTAACTTGAGAATAAAACGTTCAATAAACAGTACTGGAAATTCATCAGATTGCTCCAGGAAGGGTGGGATATCTGCACAGTTATGTCATCTAGGCTGATGTGATTCATCAAGATCCCTCTGTCCTGCCAAAGCGTACGCACATGCTGAACTTCATGCGCAGTAAATAGCCCCACTGAAGTCACTTGGGCTACTCACGGTGCATAAAGTTAAGCACATGCAGGATCGGGGCCACAAAGCACTGTTTGCAAGTATCACACATACAGAAAAGCATATTGGATTATGATGACCTGTATTTTAGAGTGCTCACCAGAATAGTCTCTGACTGCTTCTACATTATATGCTCTTGTTCAGTCGCAAAGTATAAGATTCAGGGCAGGAGTTTTTGTGTGAAATTCTGTGTTATGCAAGAGGTCAACTAGATTGTTCGTAATGGTCTGTTCTGGTCTTAAAAATCTGTGGGTGAAAACCTCTCTCCGTTGAAATCAATGTGACTCCTCAGGGTTAGTTATGAAATGTTATTTTAAAATGTGACATGCACTGTTGGACGGGGTGTTGAAATAGGAAGCATGTGAAATTGCTGACAAGCAAAAACTCTGGGTCTCCGTGATCTCTCTGCTCTTAGGGAACTTGTCAAATGCCACTGTACTGCTGTATATTGACTCAGGTTCATTTTCTGTTGATATTGCGTCTGGGTGTGAGGGAAATATTTGTGCACAAATGCAAGGGTTAAGAGAAGCACTATGAAGCACCCCATAAATACATTTCTGACTGAAATCAATAGGATTGCTCAGGGTGTAAGTTAGGCCAGAATTTAGTCCATCTGTGTCACTGTGTGGTTAGATACTTTCAATAGATTTTAAGGCCAGAAAAGACCGTTATGATCATCCAATCTGACTTTCTGAATTGCACGAGCTATGGAATTCTACCCAGGGACTCCTGCATTCAGCCCAGCAATCTGCGATTGAACTAGAGCATATCCTTTAGAAAGACATCTGACCTCTGCTCTGGGGATCTGTGTTTGTAAAGCGGCTCCTGTATAAAAACAACTTTGGGCAACGCCGACTCAGTTCTCATCCACCACTCAGGAGAACAGACTAAGCTACCTCTTAGTTCTAGTTAGTTCCTCTGGTAACCAGGGTGCAGAGAGGCCCAGTCAGGCTGTCTCTGCTCTTCTGTTCACACACTGGCAAGTCCCGACTTTGGATTTGGGCAGAGAACTGCTTGCTGGTCAATGTAAAGTTACCCTCAGATCCTTTCCAATCTATCTACTGTAAGTCTTGTAGTTTTCAGCCTTCAAACTCCCAGCATACTGGAAGTAGGTCTTGGCCAATCTGCCATTTTAATATGCTCTCCCCTGCCCCATAGCTTTTCAGGTGGCAGCGTTGCCAGGTGCGGGAGAGATACTTTGTTTTCTATTTGTTTGTTACACAATGTTTATTGATGCTCGTGGTTACGCTTTGGAGTAGCTTCTTCAGAGATCCTGACTGGCTCACAACCTAGGTACTAGTATACCTGGTTGGGATCAAAAACCTCCTCCCACTGCCTGTGCTGAGCCCAGCAGGGCATGCCGCCATCAGCCTGTGCTCAGGATTGGCGGATGTCCTCACTCCAGAGAGGACAAAACTCATCAGAGCCCTCCTGTCTCAGTTAATCAGTGTTTTACTGAGTTTGCTTTGTTGATCACAACTGACTTTCGAGGGGGGGTTGTTTTGTTTTTCTCCAATGCAGCTCTAACTGTGAGATTCATCACCAAGAGATTCATTGGGGATTATGACCCTACCCTAGGTAAGCAAGTATTTAATATTATTATTATTAACATTATTATTTGTGGGGCTGAGGGACTCCATCGCACTAGGTGCTACACAAAGAATAGTAACTGCTCTATTAAATACAGGCTTAGTAATCCGGGAACAGTTTGGCCTCGGGGTTGTTTTTTGGGGAGAGAGGCTTTCGGCGCACAGAGCCAAAAGGGCCAAGTGATTTCCAATGCCCTTGTATTTTTGTGTTTTCAATCTGAGCACCCTCCTTCTGAAAATCAGGCCCCTTGAATGGTGTGTCAGGTTGGGCACTCAAAAAACACTAGTCACTGTAAATATAAGTCATTATGTCGAGTCCATGTTATTCACTGGACAGTGTTTTCATGTGGAAGTGCAGGGGTTTTTGGTGGGTGGGGGATGTCCTGGGAATTTCTCAGCCTTGTTGCATTTCATTGAAGAAATGGGTGATCCCTAGTGGAAAACTCAGATCAAACAATCCTGCTAATTCCCTGTCCGTCCTGTACTTTCTTGAGTTTGCTTCCCACGTTTGTTAGGACTAGAGATGTTTAGTACAAAAGTAAATTTGTTTTCCTTTGGGAGTTCCTCTCTGCCTGCTGCTTATTCCCTCACTTGGAGTTGCTCTCTGTAATGCTACCAAATATTTAAACAGTGCCGTAAATATACCTGGTGCTGCGGAGAACGTGGCTGGTTCCCTGCCCCAAAGAGCTTACAGTCCAAATGAGACAGGAGAAACGGGGCAGGAGAGGGTCAGTGTGCCTGAAAGTCTGAGACTTAGAGAAAGGAATAGGGGAGAAAGGGAAATGAGGAGGACTGGGAAGAACACAGGAACGTAGGGGGATTGAGAGCAGAGGTGTAAGTGGGGGTGAGATTTAACAAAGCTTAAAGATGAGGATGAAGTGGAGTTTTGTGCGGAACCAATGGAGGGATTCAGGGACAGGAGCAGGTGGGCTGGGAGGGAAGATGGCTTTAGCAGCTGTGTGAACAGACTTGGGCAGCCAGAGGAAAAGGTTACAGTCACTGGGGCAGGATGAAAGACTCAACAGCTGCGATGTCACAAACTAGAAAATGACACCAACAAATGGGAAATAATGCTCAGCCTTGATAGCACTTGACAGACATTAATTAACATCCACAACACCCTGTCACAAGGTACATAGGCAAGTATTATCCCAATGATCAATGGCAGAAGCAGGAATAGCATTCAAAGCCAAGATTTTCAAAACTTGGCGCCTAAAGGTAGACCCCTAAATCTGTAGTCTCCTAAATAAGAGCCTGGTTTTCAAAAGTCCCAAATATCCAGCAGCTCCCATGACACTTGTGTTCCTGAGTCCACGCTGTGATCCATCCACTGGACCATGCTGTCTCTTGGAATCAGAAGCAAGAAGATATAGACTCTGGCGGGGCAAAGATCCTGTTTTCATACACATATTTCTATTAATAAAGAATGGGGAAGAGCAATCCTGGATATATATATATATATATATATATATATATATATATATAAAGAATCTCTCTCTCTCCCTCCCTCCCTCTCTCCAGAGTTGTTGCTAAGCAGGATGTTGTGGGATTTATTTCCTGGAGATATTAGTGAGGCTTTAAGCATTTCACTCCATATTTTATGTCGAAAAACCAGTGCAGATACAAGCATCAGTGCAACTTTTATCTCTTGTTTAGAAAAGCAAGATCTCCTCCTATCCTATTTGTGTGTAATATGAGCCGGAATGTAGGCAAGCTAGAGGGTGTGGATTAGCAGCGCCAGTGGGGCTGAACAGCAGTATTAAAATAAATTATTTTTAAAAATAGCTTGAAAGGACTCTTATAGCTTTTAAGTCCCTCTTTGTTGGCAATGAACTCGCCCTCATTCTCTTCCTATCCCTTTTGTTCCTAGCAGTCTGCAACCACTGATCGCTGCTGTCTCTCCCACCTTTGCACTGCCAACGGCACAAAGTCTGCTGGTGTGGCTTGCATTTTTTTCTTTACTTCCTTGTCTGTGTCCCTGGCTCAATGGCCTTGCATATGAGGCCAGGGCCACATGTGGGGCTAGTTTGGGGCAGATGGGATCCATCTCCAGAGGACTTAGAAGCACCACAGGAATCTCATGTGGATGGTTCAACTTTCCATTTGCTGAAAATGGAAAAAAATTCAGTGCAGATAGTTCTCCCACTGCCATCCCAAGCTGCGCCAGTCCTTGCAGAAAAATTACCCAGAATGCAGCACACCAGGGAGCAGTGCCGGGACCTCCAGGACCCATACCCAGAAGGTGGCATATCACAACCAATACAAAACAGTGCCATTGTGGATGTAAGGCAAAGCCTTCCAACAGTGCTGTGCTTATAGTGTAGACAAACACAATAGGAGTTAGATCAATTGGATTATAGACACACATTGATATTACTCTCTAATGTAGTCAGGGCTTTTGGGGGCGAGGGCATTGACAGGTGGGCATAAAGGAATGAGATTTGAATGAGATGCTTCTGTGCTCCCATGGCTGTTACTGAAGATACCTGTGTTTGTTGAATAAGAGCTTTTCTCCCTTAAGCGCCAGGGCTGCTTGATCCTGTAGTGACATCGCTGTCCTGTTTGTGTGGCATTATAGTTGGTTGTCACGGAATTAGCTGTGACGACAGAAATCTAGCCTTTTGACTTCCCCGCAGGATGGGGCAAGGGGTTGAGGGCAAAGGTGGGTTGCAAGAGAGAAAACAGTATTTAAAACACAGATTTCTTTGACAAATAGGAAAAGGAGCTAGGAAAGTGTTGCCAAAACACATGCCACACAAACAGATTTATGTATAAGGATTGTACAGGATATGCAAGTCCCTTCCTCTGACCCAACACACTCTGTTATCACCTTCTAGATCTCAGACAACAGAGGGATGCCCTTGGGTGAAGATGAACTAATAAGACTTGTCAGAACCTGCTTATGCTAAACTCAGGGGAGGTTTTGGCGTTTGATAGGAGAACAATGTGTGGAAGGAAAGATGGCAGCTTTTTGCACTGTTCACTGTGAACTTGTGTGTCATGTTTTCTGTAGATGAGAAGGCTGCGCTCTGACAGTGTCTCCTTTAAGAGAGGTCCTGACCCTGTTCCCTTTTGAAGTCATTGGCAAAGTCCCCATTAGCTTTGGGGACACCAAGAGTGGGCTCAGAGTCTGCCTGTTCAGTTTGGTGTGTCAAGCAGTTACTGTGTCATGGGCAGGCTGGTGACTCTTTTCAGTGAGCAGAGAATTTCTGAGTCCCCCCCTTTTGTGTCATCTGTGCCTTCTCATTTAGCTCTTCACCTGACTGTGCGGAGTGGAATCCACCCGTGCTCTGTGCAGGGATCAGGGAGTTCTCACGCATCTTTGTTTCCTACAGAAATGATTTACAGACACACGGCTGTCATCGATGGGGAGATGGTGCACTTTGAGATTCTCGACACAGCAGGACAGGTACGATCACGGTCACCACTTAATGAGCAATCGATGTCAGAAAATACTAACCAGAAAATGGTCCCAAGGATGGAGCATTGTCTTTTCAGTCTGTGGTGGTGTTATTGGCCCCATGCGTGCGTTAGGACAGATGGATCGCAGCTGGGAATGTGCTGCAGCTGCCCTGAGAGGTAGTCTGTGCACATCTCTGTGTTACGAGGCTTAACCAGTTAGTGTTGGCACTTGCTGGAAAGTCACTTGAGCGGTCCCAGCAAAGGCCATCTGACGGCAGCAGACCAGGGTGGCAGGGAGGGGCACTGGCTGGAATAGCGTAGGAAGCCAGCACCAGTGGAAGAAGAGATTTGAAAGCAGCACTTATGCCAGACAGAGATCCAGGACTCTCCCCCATGTGTGAAATACTGAATGGTGAGGCTGTGACTCCATCTTGGGGCACCAGGGATGGATGCGCTAGGGGACTCCAGCTTTGTTTTTGTGCTTTCTGACCTCACCAGAACCCCTTGATGGGATTTCAGCCACATAATTCATAGTTGCCCATTGATTCTCTCTCTCTCTCTCTTCCTTTGCTGCGTACAACACAGCCCCATTTTATCTGCAGTGTTCGGGAATATCCAATACTCACAGATGAAGAGAAGAGTGATCCCCTGTGCTGAGGGACACATAACCCCACTTAGGGGAGCCAGAGGCAGGCTACCTAAGACCAGCCTGTCTACCTTTACCCAGATATTCTTACACAGGTTAAATTCAAGCCAAGGGAGCCACTTTAACCCAACCTCCTGACCCCGTTGGGCATTGCTGCTGTTTTTAACAGGACGCTGTAAATGTACATTGCACTTTACAGGACATACGAGAAGCCCCCATCCCTGCCAGGCAACAGCTCAGCAGCAGCAGAGGTGGAGTTGAAAGGACAGAGAGGGGGCCCTATGGCTGGCCAGTGGCGGAAGGCTGCTCTGAATACAGAGCAAAGGAAGGGGGGAAAGCCAGAGGGTGGGCAAAGGAGACCAACGAGGCAGCAACACTAAGTGATTTTGAGGAGTGCAGAGAGGAAGAGGAAATAGCAGTGGAGTTGTGGGCGGCAGTGAGATTATGCAGGGCCTTGAAGGGGAGGACAAGGACCTTGAACTCGATGTGGTAAAAGGCAGGAAGCCAGTGCAGGGGCTGGGGAGGAGGAAGGCGACGTGGTCAGAGCAGTGGGTGAGGAAGGTGGCTTGGGGCCTGACCCAAAGTCCCCAGACATGAAAGGGAGTCTTTCCAGTGATGTCAGTGGGCTTGGCTCAAGCCCTATAGCAGCAGTATTGTGGCTAGACTAGGGAGGATGAAAACACAAGCCACACATAGAGCTTGAGGGACCATGTGGCTACGGAGCTAGAGTAAACACAGGCACCGAGAACACACAGAGACTCTTTGATTTGCTAACAGCAGTGGAGGGTTGTTTGCAAGAGGCATGTTGCATTGTGATCATGTTTAGTTATTTCCTGTTAAGATGCCCAGCGGCTTTCTGGCGTGGCTGCCTGTAAATTAATTATTACTGCACAATGGCCTGCTGCCAATCAGATGTCACAAGCTAAGCTGGGTCACACTGGGTCAGTGCTTAGATGGTCAACCTCCAATGACCACTCTGCAAGAGGTGGTGTCGGTGGCCCCTCGGCCTCGAATCAGTACTGATACCCCAGAATGGTATTACAGGGCACTGTACACTGTTGAGTTTTACCATTGACCCCAGTGGGAGCGAAAGCAGGAGGTGGTCCAATGTTGGTAAAACATTTTGAGCTCATTGCATTAAAAAGCTGCCTCGCGTGGTGATGCTGTGATTTCTGTTCTCCCCACCCTAGGAGGAAGACTCCTTGCAGATCGAGGAGAAGATCAAGTGGGGCGACGGCTTTGCCGTGGTGTACTCTGTGACCGACCGGTGCAGCTTCGACGAGGTCATGAGATTGTGCTTCCTCATCAACCACATCCACTCGAGCCCCAAGCGGAGCGGCGGGAGTGACCAGCCGCCCGTGGTGATTGTTGGCAACAAGAAGGACCTGCAGTTTGACCGGATGGTGTCTTGTGAGGATGGCGAGAACCTCTCCAAAGCCCTGAAGCATCCTTTCTACGAGATCTCCACCAGGGACAGCTATGAAGAGACCGTGGTGGTATTCAACACCCTATATAATGAGCTGATGAGACAGGGGCACTTCTCCCCGGGCTCCTTCAAGAGGAGGGCCGTGTCTAAGCTGATGGAAAAGATTCCAAAGATGCATGCCAACTCCACCCTGAACTCAGGCGGCCGGAGCCTCAGCTTCAACTCCTTCAGGGACTACATACCGGAGTGAGCCCCCACGTGCGCAGGGTGTGGGAGAGAACAGTGCCCCGGAGCAGCCTGGATTGGCAGTGGACAGGCTGCAGGCTGCTCACCTTCCCAGTCTAGAGAGCGCTGTATGTCGCAAGGGTGGGTCCTTTCAGGCATCTGTATTCCAGGAAGGTCACAGTGCAGATCTGTGCTGGCTTCCTACAGGGAATTAGCAAGAGGTGTGTGGCTCAGTGGGGTTGGTGCATCAGCCATTCACCTGTAAAGCCCAGGGGTTTACTTCCTTGCTTAGATTCAGCAGTGAAAACTCATTTGGGAGGGTCTCCCTCCTCCTCCTCATCCCCATTCTGTGCACATCACAAACTGCCACCGAATTTAACACAGTTGGTAGGCTCTGCTCAGGAGAGGCTTGGGGGCACTGCAGGCTACGACTGAGGTGCAGACCTGTGTGGGTGCCCAGGCCATGGTTACCCTTCTGCTGTAGGGCAAAATCAAGATGCATTGGCAGAACTGGCAGGAAGCTTGCACAGCATATGCTGTCATTCTGCCTGGTTATTGATCTCTCTGTTCCATGAACACAACATCCATAACTTGGGCCAAATAGTGTACGCTGGATTTGTCAAAGCAGGTCAGACCAAGGGTCCGGCCAGCCGTGTCTGCTGTCTCTACCGATGGCCAACACTGGATGCTGTGGTTACGTACAGCTGTTGGTGTATGGATGCCACTAGCCAAGAAAGTAGCCAGATCCCACTTCGGCAAACTTCTTCAAAGTGTTTCCAGCATTCCCTGCCCTCACCCCATTTCCCACACTCACTTAGGACCTAATTCTGCACCCATCAAAATCAATGGCAAAGTTCTCATTGACTGCAGTGGTGCAGAATGAAGCCCTTAGTACCTTGGAGGTCACACCATTGTGACCCCACCAGCTCAGTTTGACTCTCAAAGACTTGCACGCAAACACTCAGCACTGAATGTTTCACTCCACCTGCAGCCTGCTCCCTTCAGAGTGCCACACAGATCCTCTGAGTGACTACTTTGGTGGGCATGGGGAGCCTACTGAGACAGAGATCATGTGGCCGTATAGAGGAAAGAGCCTTATTTCTGACCGTCATAAATGTCTTAGATGTATGTCTCTAGCTCGGATGATGGAGAAACTATCAAAGGACCTTGTTTTCCCTCTTACAGCTCTCTAGACTTTTTATTCATTTTTTTTACCCTGAGGAAAATAAATCAAGTGAGAAAAGAAGAACAAAGTCTGTGTGAAAAGTGTCAGCCCCCAAATGGATTCAAAATTTAAAGGGGTGCCATCAGTTTGAAATTGAGTTGATTTCAAAATAGGAGTTAAAAGCAGTTTGGTGCCCTACCCCTGCCTACCCGGAGCTCTCCCTGCCAATCTGTGTGGTTTTTCAATCCTATTTCTATGTTAGTGTTTACAATTTTTGTCTTTCTCATGGCTGTCTGAAAGATTTACAGAAACTGGGGAAACTGACTAGCAGCTATACAGGAAATCAGTGAAACGGACTATGCACAAAGTGAAATAACCTGAGAAGACCAACACTTTCCTGGAATCTCTTTCACATGGAGTGTTCTTAGGTGTCACTTGTAACAATAATAAGGGACAACTTTGAGACAGAAATGGGATTTTCAAGTTGGCAATATCCCTGTGAGAGTTGCATGATGGGAATCCAGCCGTCGCTCTCCATAGGGCTGGGGGCAAGGCATTCTGATAGTAAGGTGTGTGTGCTACAAAGACACAGACAAAAGGAGACTTAATGGCTCAGGGGATTGGAGCCCTTCTAGGATGTTGGTGTGACCTTCCCCTACCCGCCCCCAAGCTGTGATGGGTAGTAACCAAAAGTTTCCATTTGATTATGAGAGGAAGGATGGTCTAGTGGTTAGGGTGCTTGCCTAGGAGACCTAGGTTCAATGCTCTGCTCTGCTCCAGACTGTGTGACTTTAAGCAAAAAGCTTAATCTCTCTGTGCCTCAGTGTCCCACCTGTGAAATGGGAATAATAGCACTTCCCTATTTCGCAGGGGCAATGTGAGGATGTTAAAGATGGTGAGATGCTCCTATGC
The DNA here is from genome assembly GCA_003942145.1 of Platysternon megacephalum. Lineage (NCBI taxonomy): Eukaryota > Metazoa > Chordata > Testudines > Platysternidae > Platysternon > Platysternon megacephalum. The sequence continues at coordinate 294,192 of QXTE01000357.1, read as the reverse complement.
CCCAGTAATGGGGGCCATATAAGTAGATAGATTTGATACATAAAATAGATTTGCTGGCTGTTCAGTGGCCTGTTTGAGCTGTTGCAATCCGAACGTTACCGACTAATTACTAGTGACACCCCGACTATAGAAAGCGAGTGTTCTCTCTGCTTTATTTTTCTGCATTTAAACTATAGCCATCTCCCTTCCTGTCTGTCAGGCACTGACCGTGCGGCTTGTACTACAGAGAAATGTTTAAATGTAAAAGAGAAAACCGCTTACAGTGGCATTGTATTAAAAATGTATTAAAAATTGTATTAATCACAGGTTTTGTGAAACCATTTTTGGTTTAAGCTACTTGAGAGAGTGTCCTTTAAGTAGCACAGTAAATAATATCTTAGGCCAGGAAAGGCAAAGATTTCAGATTTTGCTGTCCCACTTCAGCCTAAAAGAACCAGGCACATTTTAATGTGGGTCGGGTGGGTTGTGTTTTTGTTGTTGTGTTGGTTGCTGCACTCTTTGCTGAATTTGTGCATCTTGTGTTCTTTGTCTCACTTTGGGTCCTCCATCTCCTAGGGGAGGGGCATACAGGCTTCTTGCACATTCCTAATGAATCTAGCATTTGATTTAAATTTCCATATCACTTCTGATGAACAGAATATTTTTACAGGATCTGCAGCTAATGTCTCCAGACCTAGGCCCGTTAAGGGACTCTGTCAATCCAAGAGGATTTTTCATTTTAAGCACCATCTGTTCCCTGCTGAATTTTCTTAGAAGCCAGTATGTGTGTACTCTCCTCTACTGCCAGTCTCTGTAGAATGCATTTGAGTTACTGCAGTTCGCAAATCAAGGAGACTGCATTTCCAGTGAGACCCCTACTGAAACCTGTGCTAACAATCACCTGGTAACCACACTCATGGATCCTAGGAGCCAGTGAAATATTAATCTCTGTGGGGATTACTCCATTTTAATGGCATTGCTTTATAGCGGGGTTGAATAGTGAACAGAACACTAGACATCTAGTGGAAGAGGTTTCAGTGTATATGAGGAAGACCAAACATCTGGGCTGGTAATTCTAAATGTGGATTAAATGGAGCAGAGAGAGGAATCTGGTGATGCACAGAAGAACTGATTCTTTGTCTAGTTATTAATTGTCGCATCTTTGTAAAAGGTACCAGTTCAGACATGCTCACCAGGGAGCAAAATCTGCTGTTGCAGGCTGGGTGGAGAGATCTCTATGGTCACTGCCATGATGTATAGAATTTTTGTATCCTACTGACAAAACTGTTGTCTTCATGAACAAATGCCTCATTAGGGAGCAGACAGCCAGCGACACATGCTCGGCTTCCAGCTAGCAATATCTCTTCCAGTGTCTTCACACATGAGGGCTTTCCAAAACATATTCCTGGCTTTCTAAATCATAGAAATTAGAGATTTGAGTCCCCTTCTCTCTATCCCCCCTGCAAGTATAGGACTGTTCCTTCCAGAATATAGCTTTGCTACGTGTGATGGATTTGCTAAAGATCTGTGATGTAAATAACATGACTTGCGTTTCTCTCGAAGAAATAACCCTAGTCGACTGTTGAACTGTACACTAGCTGCATTCCGTTATAATAAAACTCAACTTGAACAACTGTGTCTGGTTTGCTGGGTAAAGCTTTGGCCTTTGACAGCCTGGGTTCTATCCTCTGTAACGGACGGGCTTTACTTTGTCTCAGCAGCAGGCATGCAATGTTCTTTGCTGTCTCTATCCAGGGATAGCATGGTGGTGGTTGCTCTCTAAATGTATGTAATAATATCACACACAGCTCGTTTATTATAGAGCCGGAGCAGATGTCTCTTTGTTCTCGCTCCTCTAACCCAGAAATGGGCAGGTGTGAAATTCACCAGTGCCAACCCCACACCCAGGAAATCAATTCTTTTGGGATAACGTCTACTGGTTTTAATGTGTGATCCTGTTTCAGTTCTTCAGCAGAAGGTGAAAATTGCCCCAGCGTCCCTGGAGTGGACCATTCGGCAGTGCAGACAAAAGAAGCCTTAATTTCTGCTGCTTTTACTTGTATAGGGTTTTCAGCAGACCAGATGACCCAGTTTGGTAATTCACACAGAGCTCTGTTCTCTCATGATATGTTTGTAATTCTTGCTGCCTTCAGTGTGAGTTTTTGCTGCAATATGGGGCGGGAGGAAAGACCTTTGGGCCTCTGTCTTTCTAAAACAGGGGTCAGCAACCTTTCAGAAGTGGTGTGCCGAGTCTTCATTTATTCACTCTAATTTAAGGTTTCGCGTGCCAGGTATACATTTTAACGTTTTTAGAAGGTCTCTTTCTATAAGTCTATAATATATAACTAAACTATTGTTGTATGTAAAGTAAATAAGGTTTTTAAAATGTTTAAGAAGCTTCATTTAAAATTAAATTAAAATGCAGAGCCCCCCAGACCGGGGGCCAGGACCCGGGCGGTGTGAGTGCCACTGAAAATCAGCTCGCGTGCCGCCTTCGGCATGCGTGCCATAGGTTGCCTACCCATGCTCTAAAACTTTGTGAGCTGGATGCACGTAGCAAAATGGTGAGAAATGGGTACATTCGCCTAGACGCAGCAGCCTGCAGAATTAGACACATCTGTCCTAGATCAGACCATTTGACTACCTAATCCAAGGGCGATACCAAGTTAGATTAAGAACCTGATATAGTACAGCAAATTCTCGGTTCCACCTGACGGGGGAGCTACAGCGATTCCCCCACACTTCTAACTGTGCAATTATTGCAAGGCAAATAGGTATACAGTGAGATTTTGGGCAACTTCTATTACACTTGAACACAGTCAGCATGTGAAAGGATCCACGGAGTCATTCTTGATGTGTGTACATTTGAAGTGGGAAAACCTCTCTCCATTCATTTTCACTGCTGTTATGGCTCTAGGGCTTTGGATTAGAAGGCCCTTCCTGAAGCTCCATCAGGAGGTGAGATCCGGCAGAACACAGACACGAGAGAGTCATTCCTGCCTGCACCTTGCAAAGGAACAAGCCTCTAGTTAAACACACAGTGAAGAGACCGTATGACATTCCTGGGACACCCCCACTGTTAAATCAGTGCACAGTAATGCAGGCAAAGGACACTCTCATCTCACCTTTCACCATCCCACTCTCAGGGAGCTGTGCCTTCCACCACGCCAAGCTGTCAGCATGTGAGAGACGCTAACTTGGCAATGTTGATCCTTAGCGCACTGAAGCAGAGCTCCGGAACTCTGAGCCCTGAACGGCCGGGCTCCTCCACTTCTCTCTCTCCTGCCACGAAAACGATCTCCCATAACAAAACAACCCCCACCCACAAAGCGCCTGAAGATGTTCCTCCACCTGTCACCCAAGCCTCAGGCCTCCTACCTGCTGCTCACACCTAGTAGTCCTACCGCCTGACAGGTGCAGATGCTTATATATACCCCCTATATATGCCTTCTTAATGTGACCCATCTCCTCCCTGCAGGGAAGTGGTAGCTGGTGAAGAGTCATGTTGTGGGTTTGGGCTAACAGAGACCGGGGTGGGGGGGGAGATGGATTCTGGAATTCTTTCCCCCCCCCCCCCAGAGCCTTCTCTGGGCTTCACCTCCCAGCAGGCAGAAATCTTCCCAGGTACTGCCAGTCAGCCTCAAGCCCTGGAAACCAGCCAATTCTCAGCTGACAGCTGAAAAGCCGCTCAGTGCTTTAAAGTGCATCAATGGGGAGGGAGGGGGAATCCAGGACAGAAGCTGGGCAAAAGTCAACTTTTCCTAAAGCCGCACAAGAGCATCATTCCAGGAAGGTGCCGGTGACACAGACTGCCTACCTCCACCCCCAGGGCCTGGTCATCTTGCCCTGTCCAGTCCCCTGGGGACCAGCCACTTTGTTCTGCGTGTTCCTGTGTGAGACGATCCCAGCAGCATCGCTTAGTGGATGTTTGATGATGTCTGATGACAAGCTTCAGTCTCAGGTTGTGTCAGTAACTCTGGCTGCTGCCTCACCTCCTGCTGCAGTGTGGCTGCTCCTGGGAACAACTCCTGCAAGCCAGCCGCGTGCTAGGCCAGCCTCGCAGCAGCTCTCATTAGTCTTTCAGCAGTTAATCTTTCAGAAGTCACCTTCAGGGCTCAGTTGGATGGCGCTGAGATTTTCCATTTCCCCCCCCACCCCCCTCCCCGCAGCAGCTTGGGTGGGGTTTTATGGACAGGCTGCTCCAGGAACAATGACCCTGCTTTTCCAGCCTGTCAGGGACAGGAACGTGCTGCTGGGAATGTTAATGTCCCTCTAGCCCCTTCCCTCGCCTTGTGAAACGGCCTCTTGCAAACCTAGCCTCCCCCTGGGCACCTTCTGGGACCCAGCTCCCCCTGGATCTAGGAACAGCCCACTGGCACTCTACCCATCAGAGCACTGGCCATGGGAACCCAGAGAGAGAGAGGCTGAGCTTAGCTCACCCCTGCATCACATGGGACAGCAGCACCTTAAGGGGATTCCAGTTTGCACTGCCTGCCTCTCTGGGCTTCCAGCGGGATGGGGCAGCTTGAGGTTGCATCTGCAGTGTGCTGAGTCAGCACCCCTCCTCCCTCCCCTAGCTGTGCTTGTTGCATCTACTTTTCTAGCCCACCAGAGGGTCCCCCACCAGAGGAGAGGATGTGGCCCCCTTCCCCAGTTTTCTTCCAGCTGATGCCTGGGTGCTAGTGAATGGCCTCCACATTAGGCCTTGGTTTTACTGCTGCTGCACCCTGTCAAGCAGCATCCATTGAGTGAAGAGGATTAAACGGCTGTTCTAGACATCATGCCCCTTTGGAAATTCACTGTGTATAAAGAGGCTGTCCCCTGGCTGGCAGAAAAGGGGTTAAAATGGGCCATTCCACCCCCACCCCCCCATCTGGGTAACGAAGCCAAGAACTAGAAGAGCCTGGCCATGGATTTCAGCCCTAGAGATGAGCCATCCAGCTCAGGGTTGAGGCTGATAACAGGGCAGCATGGGGGAAGCTTATACTGGTGCTGCCCTTGCTGTACCTATTTGGTGAGCAAACAGATGTGAATCTCCAGCAGGTCTGTTAATCTGGCCCCTCTCCCCAGGACTCAATCCCCCAGAAACCTTGTAAAGCCAAGGAAAATGCAAACCCCTGGGAGAGGAGCAGCAGCTGCTGTCCTGGCTTCACAGCTGGGCCTGCCAAGGAACCCAGCCACAAGGGAGAAGAGTGGGTGTGATGGCTTAGCTGCGCTCAATGACCTTACTGTGTAGACTCAACCCCAGATTATAAATGGGAGAGGATGTGTGGAGGTGGCTTTGCACGGAGTTTGACAAGTGCAAAGCCCAGCCTCTCCCTCAGCCCAGGGAAAGTGAGTATTTTGTACCACTCCTAATGGTTTGAACTCTGTGAGACGGGCGCTGCGTTTTGTGGTCTGGCAGCCAAACCAGATGATTATTGCCCTATTGTGTAGGGCTCCTGCGTCTTGCAGGCTGCCTGGAAAATAGCCACTTATACCTCTGACGTTGTCATACTGATCACTTCATTGTCATGGCTTCTGTCCCCTTCTCGCACGGGTGCCCCCTGTCAGGCTGGTGCAAACTGGCCTTCAGTCTGTGTTAAGGGACGGGAGCATCCTCAAAGCCCTGGGTACAAGCTGCCAGAAGAGAGACATGCAGCTAACACATGCAGCAACTGGACAGCAAAAGCCGATCATTAAGTAGCTTTGTTCTGTATCGAAAGCCCCATTAAAAAGATACATTGGCCAGATCAAAAAACTCCGGGGGCAGGAACAAAAGTTCAAGAGCCCCGGGCATTCCATTCCCCTACTCTGAGTGCTTTTGTGGCTTTCTGCTGAAATGAGAATCATCATCATCTAAATGGGATTGACCACAGTCCAGACTCTCCTAGCTTCCTCTCCTCCCCTCCTCACACCCGTTAGACCTACTTTCTCCCCACACCCGCCAGTCCTGCTGGGTGGTAATTTCCCCCACTCGCCGCCCCCCTGGCTGCCCCAGCGTTCCATACTCCCAGAAAACTTTGGCAAGCACTTCCCGGCTAATGTCGTTCAAACATTTCACGCCACTCTGCCCAGTTTAAAATAACAATGTGGTATTTAGGCGCTGGAGGAAATGGAGGCCTCAGCCTTGTGGTCTGACGCACAAGATGATTTCCCTGCATTGAGCCAGGATGTCGGGGCACGACCAAAGGAGAGTTCAGCATGTCTCTTACGCTTCCTTCTTTACAGGAGCGGGAACGTGGTGGGAAAAAGGAGGATGTAGGTGCTGCGGCTGAACTTCTACTGCACTTCAGCACTGAGGTGAGTCCTTCAAAGCAACACCAGCCCCCTCCCCGCCCTCTAAACACAGCTCCCTCGCCAGCGTTCACCAGGGCAGCGAGGGGTTAGTGCCCAGCACGGCCACGGAGGGGGCGATGGTTCCATTCCTGGCCTGTGCTCTCTCTCACTGTAGGCCTGGGAAGAGCTGGGGGTTCCAAATGAGGCAGCTTGCCTAGCTCCGGAAGCACCTCACATTGTGCAGCGACGGCTCCTTGTGGCCCATTCAAGTTGCAAGATTTAACCGCTTTGAAGATAGCCCTGCCCGGTCCCATTCACCCAAAAGGTCAGTAGCTATAACATGAGGCTTTAAAGGTGGCAAAGGGCAGTTTTGTGGTGAGACCGCTAGCTTGGTACTCGAGATCTGGCTGCAATTCCCAGCACTGCCGGTGGGACCTTTGGCAAGTCACTTAATATCTGTGCCTCGGCTCGCTGTCTGTCAAATGGAGATAATATGTCCTTTGGTCTATTTAGACCAGGGGCGGGCAAACTTTTTGGCCTGAGGGCCACATCGGGTTTCCAAAATTGTATGGAGGGCCGGTAAGGGGAGGCTGTGCCTCCCCAAACAGCCAGGCGTGGCCCGGCCCCCGCCCCCTATCCGACCCAACCCCGCTTCTTGCCCCCTGACAGTCCCCCCGGGACTCCTTCCCCATGCAACCCTCCCTGTCCCCTGACAGTCCCCCCAGGACTCCTACCCCATCCACCCCCCCCCCCGCTCCCTGTCCCCTGACTGTCCCTGGACCCCCCACCCCTGACTGCCCCCCGCTGCCCCATCCAACCTCTCCTCTCATTCCTGACTGCCCCCCCAGGACCTCTGCCCTCATCCAACCACCCCTTCTCCCTGACCGCCCCCGGAACCCCTGCCCTCTTCCGCCCCATCCAACTCCCCCTCTCCTTCCTGACTACCCCGCAGGACCTCTGCCCTCATGTTCCCCGCCCTCTGAGTGCCCCGACCCCATCCACACCCCCGCCCCCTGACCACCACCCCGAACTCCCCTGCTCTCTATCCAACCCCCCCTGCTCCCTGCCCCCTTACCGCGCTGCCTGGAGCACCGGTGGCTGGCGGCGCTACAGTTGCGCTGCCCAGAGCACCAGGACAGGCAGCCGCGCCGCCTGGCTGGAGCCAGCCATGCCACCGCACAGCACAGAGCACTGGGTCAGGTTGCGGCTCTGCAGCTGCGCTGCCCCAGGAGCTCACAGCCCCGCGGCCCAGAGCATTGTGCTGGCGGCGCAGTGAGCTGAGGCTGTGGGGGAGGGGGAACAGCAGGGGAGGGGCCGGGCGCTAGTCTCCCGGGGCAGGAGCTCAGGGGCTGGGCAGGAGGGTCCTACAGGCCGGATGTGGTCCGCAGGCCGTAGTTTGCCCACCTCTGATTTAGACTCTGAGTTCTTTCAGGGAAGGACTGTCTCTCACTCCGTGTATGTACAGCACCTAGCACAACGGAGGCCCTAGCAGAGCCTGGAGCCCCAGGCGCCACACTGTGATGAATGAATAAAACTAATAACTAAGATTTGGTCAGTCTGGAAGCAGAGAGCTAGGCAGAGGACAGGCTCCTGAGGCAACAAGTGCAAAGGTTCTCAATCCTTCTTTGCCGCCGGGCAGAAAACAGCCCTCAGTCCTGGACGGGCTTTGTCCTGAACTGACCCCGGCATTTTTTTTATCTCCCAAGGAATTCAGAAATGGTTTTTAGCCAGAAGCCTAGCGTATCCGCTGCCCTTATTTAAATCTCTAGCCACTTCCCAAAGGTCGGCGGGCTGTTTGTCTTGCTCATGTGCTATAATTAGAAAGAAACTGTATTTCTGTCAAACTCAAATGATTGCAGAGTTTGCTAGTGGGGGTTCATTTGGCCTGCTAACAGCTAGGCTGCAGGGGCTTGATCGAAAACTTGGGCTGGGGCTGAGTGTCCTGTTTAGCATCCCTTAACAAAAAAAAGCCAAGTAGCAGGAGTAATGGTCCCCAGCCCTGCATTTTACAGTGATGTGACTGCAGTGATCTGGATCCTTACAGCTGATATTTTCATTAGTGACGTGTCCCGAGTTTCTCTTTGACATTTTCAAACAGGGGTGGGCAAACTACAGCCCGGGGGCCGCATCCGGCCCTTCGGACGTTTTAATTTGGCCCTTGAGCTCCTACCGGGGAGCGGGGGCTTGCTCTCCGCGGCTCCCAGAAGCAGTGGCACGTCCCCCCTCCGGCTCCTACGCCTGGGGGCAGCCAGGGGGGTCTGCTCTGCATGCTACCCCCCCGCCACAAGCACCGCCCCCGCATCTCCCAATTGGAGCTGCAGGGGCGGTGCCTGCAGACGGGGCAGCGTGCAGAGCCGCCTGGCCGTGCCTCCATGAGGAGCCGGAGAAGGGACATGCCGCTGCTTCTGGGAGCTGCTTGAGGTAAGCGCCGCCTGGAGCCTGCATCCCTGAGCCTCTCCAGCGCCCCAACCCCTTGCCCCAGCCCTGATCTCCCTCCCGCCCTCCGAACCCCTTGGTCCCACCCTCCTGCACCCCAGAGCCCGCACCCCCAGCCAGAGCCCTCACCCTCGCCCCCCATAGCTCTGCCCCAGCCTGGAGCCCCCTCCCGCACCCTGAACTCCTCATTTCTAGCCCCACCCCAGAGCCCGCACCCCCAGCCGGAGCCCCCCCACATCCTAACCCCCAATTTTGTGAGCATTCATGGCCCACCATACAATGTCTATATCCAGATGTGGCCCTCGGGCCAAAAAGTTTGCCCACCTCTGTTTTAAAACATATTAGAAGAGTTCAAGCCCACAAGCAGAGGGGATGGCGCTCTTTGGTCACAAACTCCCGGCTTCAATCTGCTCTGTGCTGTCTCTATGCAGCTGTGTGCAAGGGTCTGTACGTGGGGGAAATTAAATAATCAGCCCATGCTGTTTTGGTGTTTAAAATAGGAGAGCACACACAGTGGCTTAGCCAAAGCTCACTGAAGTCAATGGGTGTCTTTCTAATGATGCCAGTGGATCATGCCCTAAGTGCTCATGAAAGGCCAAACAACATGGCCAGTACCAATGGCTTACGGCAGGCATCCTGCAGGCAGGAGCTATACGTACGCTTCTTCCACAGCCCTGCCAGGGCACTTCACTCCTGACCTGCAGCACCCCTGCTATTGTAGTGCTGCACCCCGTTCTCCAGCTCTGCCTGTGCACCTTAATCCTTACCTGTGGTTCCCCTGCTATTCCAATCCCCACAAACACCACATCGTGCAGAAGAATTTGCATAACATTACTCATTTCCGGCTCTCCCACCCTCTCTCTCCACTGCTTTGCCGAGTGGTCATGCTGAGTCTGTAAAATGTGGGTATTTGTCCACTCCTGCCCTAAACTATTATGTTGTTCTGTTGTGTACTGTTCACTATTTGCCTCCTGTCACCCCAGAGGTGGCTGCATTTCCCCATTAGTGAGGGAAGGGATCCCTATAGTGTTTGTCAATTAGGATGCATAGTGTGCAAGCCAGCCAAGATCCTCCTGAAAGAAAGGTGCTGTCTAAAGGTAAGTCACCATTAGTCTCATTCTGCATGTCACATCAGCCAGCCGCCTGTTCATTCCACAAAAGCTGATTGAGCCCAGTGAGCATTCCTTTATAATGAGGTTGTTTGGGGTTTTTTACCTCCAGGTGTGGTAGATCAGCTGCAGCTTGACATCTAGAAATAGCTCAGAATCTCTTCTGCTGCTTGCTTGGAAACACACGACTCCTGGGGACAAGTGCTTCTTAGTTTTATGCAAAGTTCATTTGAGCCAAGAGAACTCTGTGTTCCTTCCAAATAACCTGCTGAGTAGACAGATCACCCTGTCAGCAAACTCCGTCTCTCCCTTGCAGGAACATGCCAATACTTGTTAGAAATCCTGTACGTCTTGGCATGTTTTTGAAAGTAAAACCCCAGGATGCTGCAGGTACTGATAACTCTACAGCTGGCAAATCCCTGGCACCCAGCTGCGGCTTTGTGGTTGATGTTGCTGGCTGAAGGTAATTGTATGCAGATTGCTGATGGAAGAGTAAATACTTTTTCTTCATGCTGCTACGGAATGTCAGATATTAAAAAAAATAAATTCAAACAACCCTCAATCCAAAACTATAATTTAATAATTTGGGTCACGGGTTCAAAGTCCCCCTCCTGTCCAGGGATGAGGGCCAAAGTGCCAGCTGGAAATCTTTGCAATATATTTTCTTTGGAGACACCTTTGTCTATGCATAGCATATTCCGAGTTCCATCTTCCTGTTCTTAGTGCTGGGGATGCCTCCATGAGACTGACATCTGCGTTCCTTCAGGGTCCCTCTGCTACAGCTGCACCATCCCCATGTAACATTACAAGCTCCTTGATGTTGCAGCAGGCTGTTAGGGGATGACTGTAAGGTCAGAGCAGAACAATGGCCTGGAGACTCACTGTGCGGAACACCTCCAGCTCCTGTTGGGCCTAGTTTTGGGTTGTCCTGCCTGTTGCTTATGCTGCTCTGCCATAAACCAGGCAGAAATAGTCCCGGGGAATAAATCCAGGATAGGGGGTTCTGTGGCTGGTGTGGAGTTGCCCCAATGGGGGTACATAGGCTTGCCTACTCTTTGCCCCTGATATGGGACATGTCAGGAGAGGGAAGGATGGAGGGTGGCTCATAAGAAGGTATTACTGTCAGAAAAAAACCGGACAGTCTCTACGCAAAAGAATAAATGGACACAAATCTGACATCAGGAATCATAACATTCAAAAACCAGTGGGAGAACACTTCAACCTCTCTAACCACGCAGTGACAGACTTGAAGGTGGCAATTTTGCAACAAAAAAGCTTCAAAAACAGACTCCACAGAGAGTGCTGAACTTGAATTAATATGCAAATTAGATACCATTAACTCAGGTTTGAACAGAGACTGGGAATGGTTGGGTCATGACACTAATTGAATCTATTTCCCCATGTTAAGTAACCTCACACCTTCTATGGGCCATCTTGATTATCACTTCAAAAAATTTTTTTGTCCTGCTGATGATAGCTCATCTCAATTGATTGGCCTCTTACGGGTGGTATGGCTACTTTCACCTTTTCATGTTCTCTGTATGTATAAATATCTTGCTGTATGTTCCAGTCTATGCATCTGATGAAGTGGGCTGTAGCCCACGAAAGCTTATGCTCAAATAAATTTGTTAGTCTCTAAGGTGCCACAAGTACTCCTGTTCTTTTTGAGAAAATAATGAAGGGCAGCCCTCCGCTGTAATTCACACTGAGGGCAAGGAAGTTCCCAGGCAGGCAGCCTGCGAATACGAGAGGTGCAGAAGTGGCTGAATCTGCCTGCAGGTGGGAAGAGTCAGCCAGAGCTGGGGGGCTGCTAAGAGACAAATGGTCCTACAAACAAAATAACAGAAGAAAACCGACCATGATGTAGAAGCAGAATGGTTCAGTGGGAGCCAATCTGGCTCAGGGAGGGGCTTTGCAGGAGGGGAATTAATTTAGGTTTGCTTGTCACAGTGTTTATAATTAAACCTTTCTGTAGCTCAAAGGCTAACTGACAATTATCATAATGTCTGCTCTGGAGATTATTCATCAAGATTTCAGAGATAAAAAAATAGCAGCCAATTAAAATAAAAGCTCCCCTTCATTCAAATGGCTCCTTTGAGTCTCGTGTACTAAAGAGCATGGTCAGGCACTCAGGGTTGTGGTGTGATGGAGCACTTGAGCATTCATAGGTCGTTCTTGTCCATTTGACTGTCATCTATTTAGCTGAGTCTTTAGGGAGACAAGGTGGGTGAGAGAGACAAGCTTTTGAGTTTACACAGAGCTCTTCAGGTCTGGGAAAGGTACTCAGTGTCACAGCTAAATACATGGTGGAACAGATTGTTTAGTGTAAGTAGTTTAACACCCACTCATGGTGAAGTGGCCCATTAACACCCCTTCAGTCATAGAGAGGAAAAGAAGGGGCAGTGGGGGAAATCAGCAGCGGGGAGGGAGGCTTCTTTGTGGGTTATAGATTGTTGTAATAGGCCATAAATCCAGTGTCTCTATTCAGTCCATGATTTTTAGTGTCTAGCACAGTTATGAATTTAAGCTCCCAGGCTCGTCTTTTGAAAGTGTTGGACAAGTTTTCGTTTCTTTTTCTTTTTTCCCACAAAGCAATCACTCTCGGTCTGACCTATCAGTTCTCATCCTCAAAGAAAACCTGAACCAGGGCCGGCGCAACCCATTAGGCGACCTAGGCGGTCGCCTAGGGCGCTACTATTTGGGGGGCGCCGGCGCCCCGGCCATCCGTGGAATTTTGGGGGCGGGACCTTCCGCCGCCGCTGTCGGGGGCGGCATTTTGGGGGCGGGACCTTCCGCCGCCTAGGGCGCCGAAAAAGCTAGCGGCGCTCCTGACCTGAACACTTTCAAAATACAAGCTCACAAGCTTAAATTCATAACTTTGCTAGACACTAAAAACCATGGTCTTCGTAATAAAGATACTGGATGTATGGCTTATTACAACAATCTGTAACCCACGAACGTCCCTTTTTTGTCCTATGACTTCAGGGGTGTTAATGCTGTGCAGTGTAGTTGTAGCTGTGTCAGTCCCAGGACATTAGAGGGACAAGGTGGGTGAAGTAATATCTTTATTGGACCAACTTGTGTTAACTACTTATGCTAAACAATTTGTTCTTCCTTGTATTTAGGTTTGAGTACCTTTCCCAGACCTGAAGTAGCTTGAAAGTTTCTCTTTCACCATGTTCCAATAAAAGATACTACCTCACCCACCTTGTCTCTCTGCTTCAGTGAAATACATGATTGGGCTCAATTCAGGGGTAATGGGGTGAGATTCTATGGCTTGTGTTAGACAGAAGGTCAGACTAGGTGATCATACTGGCCTTAAAGTCCATGACGGCCCAAGGCCCCCATCCTCCTTATTTACAGGGGGAACTAGAAGGGTGAGGAGGAACCTCTCCACTTTCTTCTTTTTTTTTTTTAAAGGAGTAAATTCCTAGCACTTTTCCATGTAAAGAGTCTTAAAACTTCAGAGTTGCAAACCAGCCTCTAAGGCGGAAAGCGCCATGCAAGTGGGCTTCAATTCTGCAGCAACAGCATGGTGGGGTGCTGATGATCTCTGACCCACTCCTGGAAAGTGAGTCAGTTAAGTGTGAGGGGTATATCGTTAACCTTCTCTGCCCCCGGCCCAGTGCATCATGATTTGATAATGATGGACAGGAATTTGGTTAGAATTGAGGTGAGAAGTAGGGTGACCATATTTCCCAAAGGGAAAAATGGGACACAGTGCGGGGCTGGCCCAAGCAGCACCTCCCCCTCAGGGCTGGTCTGAGCTGCTCACCCAAGCCCTGCCTCTCTCTTCCCTCCCCCCGTCACCGCTGGGACAGGGGATAAAAAGGGGACTGTCCCGGCCAAAATGGGACATATGGTCACCCTAGTGAGAACTGGGTGATTAAAAATATTACAGAGTCCCACCCCAAATTTCAAAGGCCAGCCCTGGATTCGGGCACTCACAAATGCAGGTGCATATACAGCTTTTTACATTCCCTCAGCACAGCCATGGTCCCTGAGATACACCCACCCCCACTTACAGTCCCACAGCACAGCCATGGTCCCTGAGATACACCCACCCGCCAAAAGGAAGGATTTAAAGGTTGCTTTCGGGCTCTTTCAAAGCCACACCAATGAAACGAGCGAGGTATGAAAAAATTAGGCCTGTAATTTTAAGTGTCTCATTGAAACACTTTGCAAACCCCTTAATCAAAAGAGCCAGAGGCTTTTTAAGCTGCCTTCCAATTAATCCCTAATGAGTGAGACTTGGCAGAATCTCTTCCATTATTAGCGTTCTGAGCCTTAATGGTACTGGCTCTTCTGCTTAAATGTTCAAAGCAGTTTGGCTTAAGCTCACAGAACTAGTTTAAACTAACTTTAGGGGCTGGAACCCAAATCTGGAAAATACAGTCTTATTGTGGATCCCTGTTCACAGAAATAACTGCATACGCACGCACACTGACAGGTGGCCTGTATGTAGCTGAGGATCAAAAGCAGGACGTTAAAAACCTTGTTTTCTCTTTTTATTCTTTTATCCCACTGAGACTTAGTGATATTTTGCACATTCGTTTTTTCTTTAATATCTTTCATCTGGCAGCATGTGGCACACGGCACAATCTCCCCCTTGCTGTGTGATGAAGGCAGAAGTTTTCCAATAAGGAGACTGTACTCTTTTGTTCTCTGTGGAGATGAAAGACCCTAACCTCCAAGGGTTACACACACAGCCACATAACCTGGCACTCTCTGTTCTTCATGCTAATTGCTTACTCCTGCAGTGCTGGATTAGCTGTAGAGACACAATCAAAATGTCCTTGCTTTAAACAAGACCAAGAGAGGACTGATTATGCAGGGGCAGGGATCCAGAGGCAGCAGGGAGTCATAAGCAAGTGGAAATAGTGTGCAAGGAATGAGCGAAACAGGCCCATATCTAGTCAAACCCAATGGCCATCGGCTAAAGCAGGACATAGGACTCCCTGCTGCACAAGCGCACACCTGCATAACTTGAGCTAAACAACATTTCCATAAGGTGCTAGGGCTTAGATCCTGTAGCCAGTGTCAGATAATCGCTGGATAACTGTCTGACATATTCCATCCAATAGAGGGCAGCTGAACACATACACACTAGAAAATGTTAAGTATTGTGCATTATTAAAGTTGGGCTGGGGACACTGATTCTCCAGGGCCACATACTAGGGTGACCAGATGTCCCGATTTTATAGGCACAGTCCCGATTGTTGGGTCTTTTTCTTATATAGGCTCCTATTACCCCCCACCCCCCTGTCCTGATTTTTCACATTTGCTGTCTGGTCACCCTACCACATACTGACTGGCTGATTGGGTCTTTGATGATGCAGCTGTGCGCTAACTCCCAGCTGCCTGAATTTGGTATCTCATCAGTGGAAACTCACAGAAAATCCCTACACCTGTTACGCTGAATGGAGAGAGGCAGTAACAGGGCACTTAACATTTAAGAGTGGGAAGAAAACACCGTTATGAAATAAGTGGAGAATAATCTTACTGTCAAGTTACATTGTGACACCTGTCGAGTCCATCCAGTTATTCATCACATGACCATCTTTTGCACCCTTTAACATTTCTCAGAATCAGTGGGAGCTACCACATAGCTGCATCGTGAAAGGCCCAACCAGCCAATCAGAATGTGGCTTTGGAAAAGGCACAGACCGCCCCGTTATATAAATTGTGGGGCCGCACTAAACAAGGGGCTACTTGCTTTGTCTTTTGACTCGATCCCGTGCTTTGCTGTGGATTGCTGAATGTTCTCTGGTCACTTGACAACTCAGCACAGGCCTTGTGTATGCTAGGCGTTTTCCCTTCTTGACAAATTCAGCATCAGTACCTTATGCAACCTACAAAAGGTTGAGGTGGGGAAAGCATATTTTTTCCTACTTGCCCTAAAGCAGGCCTAGGTTACAGAAAGGGTCAATCCACCACAGCTCAGGGCTCAGCAGGCACTCATCTCTAACCATGGTCTAACAGGATGGTCTACTCTACCCCTTTAAGTGGGGGGAGGGAAGGTGGGGTAGGAGGCTGGAGCCTGCCAGCCCCGATGCATTACCAGACCCAGCTGGGATGGGTCAGGTCACTGATGCCTGTAAAGATGTGCAAAACTACAGCTGGAAAGGAGCTCTGGGAGTGAGAGCTGTGTAGAGCAAAGGGCTGCTGTAGCCTGTGGTGGTCAGGGGAATAGCTTTGTTTTGCATTAGAGTTCTGAGTTAATATATTGTTGCCTGAGGGAAGGGCCTGAAAGAGAATTGGGGGCAGCGTTATGCCTTCCTGGGCTGGGGAAGCAGGCCAACAGGCCTCCAAAGAGGTACTCCAGAAATGGTCAAAGGAAAAGCAAAGAGCACTGCCTGTGCACTAGGGGGGAGGTTCAAAATGTTTTCCCTGTGATCCACTGACTGCTATGGTGTGTACCCATCACCAGTGGAGTGAGAGAGAAATCTAATAGTCACACTCCATTCACTTCCTTGAAGCAACGCCAGCAATGAACTTGGCTGGCAGAGTGGAAGATAGAAGGTGTCTTACAGAGATCCTCAGAATTGGGCATCTGGCAAAAATGGTGCGATAAGCCATGATCCAAGGCTTTAAAGCTTTACAAAATGTCTGTGAGTTTCAAATTGAAAAGCTCCTTTTAGTTTGTTAAACCCTTTATAAAAAACAAATCTACAAGATCAGGTTATGTTGTTCCAATGATGGGGAGGGGCGAAGGGGTATCCCTGTCCAGCTACTGTGTCTATGTGATTATAATCCTCATGGGAAGTCTCATTTAGAAAAGAGCTTGGAGAAATGTCTAACTACTGTGATCCAGTAGGTGGTGGTGGTAACCCAGGAGGTTAGGACACAGGCAGATTCTGGCACAGCCTTGCATTGCAAATAACCTCCAGCTTTTCTGCCTGGGAGGGGAGCTGCTGCATACAAACAGATATAAAAGTGAGAGCTGATCGAGTCCTTTCGAAGTAGCATCTCATTCTCCCTCCCCTATTAATTTCCTGCTTCTCTGATTCCCGCATTAGTCTGCTACCTGCACATGGCGAGGGTTACTGTGGGGTCTTATGATAGGAACTTGCCTTATCACTAAAACAGGAGGAAGGAGTAATGATAACAATACTTAGCACTTCTCCAGCATTTTCCATCTGGAGACCTCAAAGCACGTTTACAAAAGAAGGTAAGTGTTAACAAGGCTATGACCTTTATTGTAGCCTCACAGCCTTTCCTGTCTGCTACCGGAGAATAAACGTGTGCAGAAGGATCAGGAAGATAAGAAAGTGGAAACCTTTGGTTGCTTACTTCCCTTGTTCTGGGAAGAGGAGGAAAAAACCCCAGTGAGGTTCCCCAGCAGTGGATCAAGGGTTTTCCAATGGGGGAAACAAATAGGATGCAACTGAGTGCTGTGCAAACTAGTTGGATCTTTAAGAAAGACAATGAAGTGCATGATGCTTTAAACAAGCAATCATCCGGGGACTTTTTGCCATGTGCTCAGTTGTATTTTCTACCAGTTTATTAGCGTCTAGGGGCAACTCCCAGTGAAAATCATAGGAACCAGTCCACTCAAATGGTCGTTTGTCATGGGCATGCATTGATACATTTTTGGTGGGGTAGGAAAGAGTGGGATAAGACTGTTCCCCAACGGCAGGCAGCAGTCACAGGCGAAGTGACAAACTCCCCTATCAATATACAGATTTTAATGTAAAAAAATACCAGGCCACATGGAGCTAAAGTTTCAATAATGGCATTGGGTGTGACTTCCTTTCACTGCCATTTCCCCCATTGCTCAGTACTTAATAGAGACCTGGGGTGAAATCCTGCCCTTACTGAAGTCTGTGGCACCAGGATTTCACCCCGAGGTTTATCAGCAAGTGAATATGGCAGGTAATCCCTAACTGAAGGTTCGCTGTAAACATATTTGCTGAAACACCCATGGAAAGAAAAAGCAATGAAATTGGGGGCAATTTTACTGAAAGTTCCAAAGCTGTCATTTAGTTGCACCAGTGAAGCATCCATAAATAGAAGGAATAGTGTATGTTTATGATGTTACCGTACAAGGTCTAATGGTACAATCTGCCTGTGTTGTTGTTATTGCTTGATAATACAGGGCACTGAAAATTCTAGTCTGGCACCACTTCCCATTCGTCTTGCTTTTGCAAAGCATTTGACAAATTAATCCTCATTTTAAAGTCAGCCCTGGACGCTTTTTCACCATGTTGTTAAGGCTGTTGGCCACAAGCAACTTACTTGTTGTGCCCTGCAGTCCAGTGGGGGCTTTATTTTCCTTGTGAAAAGTGGCTACAGAATGCTGAGTGATACGGGAAGATCTGTAGTCTGTAAAGCGCGAAGAATATTTGCATCTGCTGGCATGTTCCAACCTTGTGAATCCTGCAGAGTGTCCAAAATATATGGACAAAGTTGGTGGAAACAAATGTCAGCATCATGTCAATCAGTCACTGAGTATCGTCTGATGGATTACCCCTTGGTGCTCATGCTTCACTCTAACTGCAGATTCCTTTGCCTAGCTGCAGGTGCCTTTGCAGCCCCATTGAAGAAGACCTGTAGGGATAGTGCTGCTTTTCATTCCACCTCTGGCTAGGCTTCAGGATCACAGTCACTGGCTCCGATTCACTGCTGGTATAATGGGGTGCAGCTCTATTGCCCCCGTGGAGTTTTGCCCATTTATGTTAGCAGTGACTGTGGCCCACTGAAAGCAAATCACCCAGGGCAAGTTGTCCAGAGTACCTGGTTCATCTGGATAGCTATAAATCCCCACTAGCATCAGCAGGACTGAAATGGCAGCAGAAGAGCTAATTTGGCTACATGACAGTAAGGTGACTAATGTGGCCAGGTGCTGATTGGATTGTCCTGGTGACGATGCACCCCCCTCAACCCACCCAGCCTCAGTGTGCAACCCTGACGCCCTCCCAATGACAGGCATGATACCATGAAGCTGAGGAAGGAGCTGATTCCTTCATGAGTTCCAATCGGTAGGCCTCAGTTTTGGGAAGTTAGCGTTTGCCAGTAATGAATTATGGATAGTGTGGCATTGTGGGAGGCAGGTAACTCTGAGTGATGTACTTTGTAATGAGGGGTAATTGAGAAGCACGTTTTGCTATGAGCTGCATGAGTAACTTCTGAATGTGATGCACCAGAATGATGTGTGGGGTCTGTGCATGCACCACTGCCCTCTACGGGATGGAACTCAGATCAGCCTTGTTCAATCACTTTTCTATTAACACATCTAACATGCTACCCTCCTACCCTGCCAGCCAAAGCTGTGGGATCCATTCCTGATGCTGCATGTATAGCTAGTGTATGTCACCACCCTGGAACATAACCAAGATGCCTGCACCCTTTCAGGAGAAATAAGATCTGTTCCAACACTAGCTTCTCTGATGGACCATCCGATTCATCCATCTCCTGCATGGGATGCAATCTCCCCTCTGAGGGACCCAGGAACTTTCAGAAGATGAAAGTTACAATTCAGAGCCCTGGATCCATAGTACTACTGCCCCTGTAGCTGATCCCATAGAGCAGCTCCTCAAACAGCTGCCTGGATATTGCATTACACCAAAGGGCCTCTCCGGCTGCTGTCACCTGATGGCCCTGGATTAGTAGTTAGTATCTGCTACTCAGCTGTTCCTGCAGAGTTCCGGCCATTAAAGGGGTTCTCTGATTATTCCTACTCAAGTGATCCCCGCTTCAATTTTATAGCTCATTTGAATGTGTAAGATATAGATACAGGCGCATTTGAATGATAGACTTCAGTGATTTAATGTCTCCAGCTGCCCATTTGGAAATCTACAGATAACGTTGCTAATCAAAGATCCCTCGTGTGCCTGGATTTTTTACCTAACCTTTGACACACATAAGTCTACACCATTGGGGGAGCAAAGGGAGGCTAGCTGGATAGATTGATCAGCCTACAAAGCCTTTTGAGGGTAGGGATGCAGTGTGTATGGAGACAGAAGTGGGATACCCATAACTTGGGAAGAAAAAAAGCCAACTTTCAATATATTAAAAACAAAGTTGTCCATTCAATGCTGCTTTTATCAGGAGAAATATGGACTTACTAAACTAGCTGAAGCCTATGTCTGGTTCTTGGGGCGAGGGGGAAGCACATGCTATTTTAGCAGGAACAACTCAGAATAGATAGTGCTGCCAAAATTAAAGAGGCTAATTAAAGAGCCCTAATTTATTGATGCAGTCTTGGCTTTGTCAGGGCAGAAGGGCCTTTCATGAGCATCTCTCTCATTCACATAGTAACACACAGTCAAGATATAGATGTTGACTGGAAAGCTCTGCAGATGATCACAGGACACTGAACAGAACAGACCTGTTGTTCCACTGTAACCGCATGTATTGACCAATTACTGTTTTAGTACAATAAGGGGACAGTTCCTCAACTGGTGCAAATGGGCATAGCTCTGACTTCAGTGGAGCTCCACTGATTTACACCCACTGAGGAACAAACCCTAGTTCCTGCCTCTATTGAGATTCATACCTGCTAAACCACAACCTCCATCTGCTTTGCTGTTGGGTAAATTGGGGCCACTTGGCCTCTGCTTGATTTGTCCCCCTTATGCGGTCTACCCGGTGCTTGGCTTCCACAAGCAGCACAGCTAATGATCAGTGTGGGGTTATGAGCCATGAGGGTCAACAAGAGGTAATGGTGAACCTGACTGACAAACACGAAATCCCTTTTTGTGTGTGCAGCTAGTATTACATTGCAGCAGGCAGGGTGTTAAAACTGCTGATAACAATAAAACTTCTAGTGTCTTGTAACAGGATTTTATAAATAGCATAGGAAGGAAAGCCGGAAGGCTCCTGCACTTGTGTCCTGGCTGGAATTGTGGTCATTGTGAAATGTAATAAGCAATCCATTTCAATCACACAAAGTCAGGCACTCTCCTTTTAAAAATAAACTGGGTTCAGTTTCTATCACGGGCAGTGGCGGATTAATGATTTTGCCGCCCCTAGGCCCTGAAATAATTGCCGCCCCGACTCCACCCTTTTCCTGCCCCCATTCCAACCCCTTCCCCAAAGTCCTGCCCCAACTCCGTCCCCTCCCTGCCCCTATTGGATCCCTTCCCCAAATCCCCGCCCCAGCCCCGCCTCTTCCCCCAGCGCGCCACGTTCCCCCTCCTCCCCCCTCCCTCCCTGCCCTGCGAAACAGCTGTTTCGCGGCGCAAGCGCTGAGAGGGAGGGGAGAGAAACAGGAAGCGGCAGCGCGCTTGTAGAGGAGGCGAGCTGGAGCAGGGGAACTTCTCCGTGGGTGCTCAAATTTGCCGCCCTAGGCCAAGGCCTTGTCAGCCTAGGCGATAATACGCCGCTGATCACGGGGTGGGCAAACTTTTTGGCCCGAGGGCCACATCTGGGTATGGAAATTGTATGGCGGGCCATGAACGCTCACGAAATTAACAATGGAAAATTAACACTACTAAAACATCAGAGTCACCTAAGCCAACACGTAGCAGGCACATGGGCTTGCACGTTCCGGGCTCTAATGGCGCGTGAGGTGGAGCCGGAGTAACATGGGGGCCCTCACGCCCGTCATGCAGGTCCTGAACGTGGGCATAGTGGGGCGGGGCAAGCCTCTGACCTCGCTCCCCAGCTGGAGCGCCGGAGCGGGGCAATGGAGCTCGAGGGCTGGATTAAAAGGTCTGACGGACTGGACGCAGCCCACGGGCTGTAGTTTGCCCACCCCTGTTCTATCACCATCTGAGTGGTAACAAAACTCATGATAAAAAGGGTCTAGACTTGCATGTGTTATTGTAGAGTTGGTGAGCAGCTCTCGTGTACTCCTCTGGCCAGCTTTCCTGGGAATACGTTGGCATGAGCCAAAGGTTTTCGACTGAGTATTTCTTATATGACGGGCTGTTAGCGAAGGGTCAATGTGGCAAACGTTGTGAAGGAAAGGGCTAGTCTAGGTCTGCTATCCAAAATGGCCACTCTCTGGTTCTATATGCAGTGAACTTCCTGGGGATGTTCAGAGCACTCTTCCTCCCAGGCTATAGTGCAGTAGTTCTCAACCCACGGGCCACTTGCGGCCCAATCGGCACACAGCTGTGGCCCATGTGACATCCTCAAGGCCATACAGATAGTATAGATATTGTTTGGAAGTGGCCAGTGTAATGCACAGAGTGCTACATATGCCATCCACAATGGGAAATAGGTTGAGAATCGGTGCTATCGTGCATGCGTGTGTGTGTGTGTGTGCGTGTGAATGCAGTGCAAGTAGAATTTTCCTGCATGACAAAATCACACCAATTGGTCCCCTTACTGGGAGCCTCAGCAGAGAGGCCAAAGCTTAAATTGGCCTATTGACTGAAATACCCCACTTCATCCCCCGAGATGTACATACGCTTCAGCTATATGGCAAAAAAAAAGAGCTTGCATTGCTTCTGGAGGACAGAGAGGCTGTTCCCTGCTCCCCATTCTCCAGTGATGGGCCTCTGGAGCATGAGCCTGCTGAAGTGGCATCAGGCTGTGCTGATGTTGTGAGATGTTAGTGTAACAATGGCCCTGGTTAATTGTGGGGACTGAACCCAGGACCTCTGGATCTCAAAGCATGAACTTCTGCTGCTGCTTCAGCTAAAAGATCAGCTCTGTTAACTTAGATGCAGGAACAGATCTGCCAGCTGTCTCTAGGGGAGCATTTGCTGTATTACAGCAAAATGTTTATCCCCCACCCTGTCCCACCAAGTGGCCATCCCGTCTCCCAGTGGGGTTAAACAGCCTGTCCCCATTGCTCTCCCCATATGGCCCAGCCTTCATGTCAGCTGGTATCTGCTCCAAGCTGTGCACCCAGCCCTGCCATCTCTGATTCCCCACTCACGCTGGCACAGGGATCAAGACTGCTGCAGGCACCAGTCCAGGGGCCTCCTCTCTGAACTGATACAGCTGACAGAAACCCTGAACTGCTAAGGGGGGGAAGGAATGGGGTGAAAAGCTGAGGGGAGCAATGCTAGGCTGTGTCTGTGTGGATGGGATTACTCACAGGGGACTAATGGAGTCCTGGAGGATTCTAACCATAGGGATTTCTGTAATCCCCTCTCTACTCCTCCCTCCCCCCCCCCAAAACAGTCCCATGGCCATGGACTCAGAGCTATGGCTAGCGCAGCACTGGGCAGTGCTCTAGCCATCTTCCCCTGGACACAGGTCTGGGAGCGGCAGTCCTAGCCAGGGAACAGCCAGAGACATGGTGCCCCACAGCCAGGGAGCAAGGACAGGGCATGTCCAAGCTGAGGGCAGGGAAAAGCCAGTTCCCCCTCCCAGCCCAGGGAAAGCAGCAGGGACCAGAAATCCAACCACAGCCCTCCACCATCCAGCCCTGGACAAGGGGCAGCCAGAGGCTTCAGACTCTGCAGGTACATCTAAACTGCGATTAAAGACCCGCTGCTGGCCCAGCTCAGCTGACTCTGGCGCACAGGGCTCGAGCTGCAGTGTAGACATTTAGGCTTGGGCTGGAGTCTGAGACTCCGCGAGCGGGGAGGGTCTCAGAGCCTGGGCTCCAGTCCAAGCCAGAACATCTACACAGCCATTTTTAGCCCCGCAGCCCAAGCCCCATGAGACAGAGTCAACTGACCTGGGCCAGCCGTGGGTGTTTTATTGCAGTGTAGACATAGCCAGAGACTCTGTTGATGTGACAAGCTAGATAAGGGATGCCAAAGTGTAGGGAAAAGGTACAGCCCAGACAGGACAAGGCTATAAGGCTGTGTCTGGGGTTTGTTCCACTGTATCCGTTTGTCATTATGGTCCATTCCTGATCACTAATGGTAGCCTGCTATGTAGTGTGATGCCCCTCTGCTGTCTCTCCTTTCTCCCCAGGGCCAGGCACAGTTTCTCCTTATTGCTCTTTGAGGAGATGTCTTTTATTGATTCCTGATAGTTTGAGGCAATCTCTCTCTCTTGCACTTCTTCATACTTGGGACACTGGAGTAGAAAGCGTCTCTCTAGCTACGTCTACACTGGTGACTGGATGTGGCTCCATGCACATGGTTGTACCAGAGCCCCCCTGCAATCCACATCTAAACCCCAGGAGCATGGGTTTCAAGGAGTGCACAGGGCAACAATGCTAGCGCACCTCAGGGGTGTGGGTTTGAACATCCCTTGGGCTGTGGCACAGCCTCGTACCTAAGCCACTTTGTACTGTGGATGGGGCTAAGGAGTGTGTACCGGTCCTGGGTTCAGTAGTCCTCCAGCCCCATTCCCACAATGCACTGACCCTTTCCTGCCTGATTGTTACCCAAATCTACAAAGGTGCCGTTCCCCCCAATTCTCACCAGTAATAGGGAGCTGCGCTGATGACTTCCAGTTTTCCACTGCATTCGCTGCACCAGTACATGGAACCTGCTATGAGAGCTGCCTCCTGATCAGCCAGGTACATCCGGGTGCTGATCAATGTGCGGTCAGAGAACGCCATCCTCTACGGCTTCTCCCACAGCACCTGGAACATCCAGCTGTACCAAGACATTTGGGAGAGGCTGGCACAGGAAGGCATTCACTGGACTCCAGCACTGGCTATGAACAGGTAAAGCCCCTCAGACTTTTCTGGTACCAGAAGGTAAAAGACTCCAGCAGTCGCTCCAGCAGTCACCCTGCAATGTGCCTCTTCTTCAAGGAGCTGGACCAGGTGCTCTCCAGGCTCCCAGTATCAAGCCTGAGGTGACTCACCACCCACTGGCCTCATTGCCCAACCGGATGCTGAGGAGGCAGTGGAGACTGTGGAGGAAGAGGCCATGGAAGACCCGGAGGAAGAGCATGTTATCCTGCACCTCAACCTGGAGGAACCAGCTCTGCAAACTCCCTCTGAGGAGCCAGAGGAGGACCCTGAGGCTCAGCAGAAACCGGAACCCAAAGCTGGTAAATTAAAATCCCACCCTCCCTCTTTCTCCAGGGTGGCATGCAGAACAGGAAGACCCCCCCCGTCCCAATGCTCCCTGACCAAGACACAACTGTCAATTGAAAATTTGATTGAATTACCACTAACCACTATAAAGCTTTTGGCAGAAGCTATAGCACAGGTTATCAGCGAACTCTCGGATTGTCCCTGGGTCTGTGAGGTTTGTCAGCCAACTGGCTGACAGTGAGAGAGGGGATGGGAAAAGCCCAGTTAGGGGATGGGGGGAACTTTTTTGGTTCTCCAAAGTTTCAACTGTTTTTGGTTCCTTTCAAGATCACAAACTTTCACTACAGTAACCTCCTTCCCCTGCCCTTTACAAAGAGGAGCCAGGCAGAAGGGGTAGGTGGGTTTGGTATCAGGGCGGGTATGTACAGGAAGGAGAAGGGGAGCCTTTGCTGCTCTGAGGAATGTGACAGCGGTCCTCTATCACAGTACAAATGTTTTCTAGCATTCCTGGTCCCTGGGGTCTCACAAGTAGGTAGAAAGGCAGGGGGTGGGGTCTGCCCCAGTGTCTGCACAGACACACTGCAGTATCCCTTTGCAGTAAGGCGGTGAGTGGCTTACGGTCTTGACCAGAAAGTTCAAGGACCACAGTACAGTTGCTGTGACTCTTTCTTTCCTTGTTCCTTTCTCTGCTCTTCGCTGGATGAAGGAGCCAGATTCCCTGAAGCTGCAGAGGCTGGCCTGGGGATAGGGGCGCATTTGATGTGGTTTGCTTCTCCCCATTCATGCAGGCTCCCCTCTGCTAGCTTAGAACAGTGAGTGAATAACACTTTCAACTGAGGTACTCACTCAGTCCTTTCCGTGGGCAAAGTACTGGGATTGTGGGTGTCACCAATGGCCCCCGTGCAGTTCGGAAACCCTATTCTCTGGAACCTATTCTCCTTTTTGGAACTTTGGTGATGGCAACCAACCATGGGCAGCTGAGTGTTAATAACTTTGAAAACCTGCATCACTAAGAGCCCAACAGTGGACTTCCCCACGCTGAAGTGGTTTGTGACTGACTGGTAGCAGTCTGGAGTTGCCAGGTTCCAGAGGGCAATAGACCAAGACTGGGGTAGAAGCGGGTGGCTGTGGAACAGAGTGTTCTGCCATTGTAGGGTTGGGGTCAGCTCCCCACAGAGCTCCAGAAACCTGTTTCTTCATTCTGAAGTTCTGCAGCCACAGGTCATCATCCCAAATTTCCAAGATGATGTGATCCCACCACCCTGTGCTGATTCTCCTGGTCCAAAAGCGACGGTCCACCCATAAACATACAGTTGCAACAAAGGCACTCTCCTGTGTCTCTGTATCATGGGGCAACAGTCGATCAGTCACTGTTCTCATCACCCGTCTCCAGCTTGTGAGAAAGATCTGAGTCCCATTCATGCAAGATTGTCACGAGTTGCATGCTGCAATGCATGCACATTTGCCCTGCAAGAAGGAGCAGAAACACACCATCTGTCACTTGCTCCATGTCTGCCACCAAGTTGGGCAGTAGAGTGGAA
Source organism: Platysternon megacephalum (assembly GCA_003942145.1). Taxonomy (NCBI): domain Eukaryota; kingdom Metazoa; phylum Chordata; order Testudines; family Platysternidae; genus Platysternon; species Platysternon megacephalum. The sequence goes on along the minus strand of QXTE01000357.1, from coordinate 268,024 downwards.
ACTGCCATCCTCAAATAGGTGAAGGTGGCAGACAGTACCAACAACATACTGCAAGGAGGTTCCTAGAGTGTCTCGTGTCACAGAACCCACCACCCCTGAAATGCTATTACCAAATGCACATACCAACAACAGCAGTGGGCACGCATGTATACAGCTTGTACTCATGTCCAGCACAGCATATGTGAACATCCTTAGAGGTTTTTAAGGCCTGGCTTGACAAATCCCTGGCTGGGATGATTTAGTTGGTGTTGGTCCTGCTTTGATCAGGGGGTTGGACTAGATGACCTCCTGAGGTCTCTTCCAACCATAATCTTCTATGATTCTATGAACACTAAGCGCAGGGATGGGATACATGCAGAAGCATAAACGTGGGTAAGTGTGTCTCCCAGTGTAGATGTAGCTTCTATCTCACAATGTCACGTTGTCTGCACAATTGCTTCTCCCTGGGTTAAGACTGTGCTTTGTACTTCAAGGAGCTACCAGAGTTGCATGGATACCAACCCAAGGAGAGGCCAGTGTCAGCATAACAATTCCCATGCTCCTACAGCCATTCCACACTGCAGCCTTGTCAGGCTTAAATTCTCATAACTGGGATATTTCCTGTCATTTATTTAAATAAGGTGATACATATTAATCACATATGCAAATTAAGCTTCACTTGCACAAAATCTCCAGACTGCTAGAGCTTCAGACTTAACGTATGTGTAGAGATGCCCATTGAGCTTTGTAGCAAGAATCCAATAGTTTTTTAGTGGCAGGCATAAGTGGGAGGTAATTACTTTGCAACTAAAGTAACTCTCTCTCTTCTGCAGTTGATGAGAAATCAGCCAATGGGCTTCTAATATCCCTTTGGTAGTCAACGTACACCTACGTCTACATTTAAAAACTCCAAGTAAATAATTATTTCAGATGCTTATGTGGAAAATGTGGTTAAAAAATCTTCTTGGATCGCAGAGGGGAATGGCCACTGCAGGAGTGCAGCAATTTTATTCTCTGGTTCGTGAGATCCTTCACTAAGTAGCAAAATGTGAAGATTTCAAATACAGTTTGTGACACTGGTAAACCAAGGGCCAGCTCTGGCCAAGGCCGTAGGCATTAGCTAAGAACTGACAAACTCACAGCTGGAAACCAGACCAGCTCACCTGTATGTTGGTTTTGTTCAAAATAGGCATTAGTCTTCTAAGAATGTATTTAGTGTTTCGACTGTATGAAATGCTTGTAAATTGCTGCATGTATTAATCTCACTTGTAATGTCTGTATTCCATGCTATAAGGACATATGTAAGTTTTACTTTATAACTTTGAAAATGTTTGCTCTGAACTTGTGAACCCAGGCATGGGAATCATCCCCACCACCCATCCAGGAGGCCTATCAAAATTTAAGTGGGCCATCATAAGGCAAAAGCTTTGTAAATTGCCCCATCCACACATGGAGAAGTACGTGCAGAAGGCCCCGTCCCATTGGTTTGAATGCTTGACATGAAGATTTTTCATCTCTTTGCTGTTTGAACTCTCACAGGGACAGAGACTCTAAACGGAGGCAGAGATCCCCAGGGATTACCCCAGGGTCTTCCCTGAAAGACCTCTTGAATTCACAGATTATCACATCTCTGTCATCTTTAGGAATCATAGATGGTAACTCATTTGTGTGCATATGTTTGCTTGCTTTAACCTGTAAATAACTCTTATTAACTAGGAAAAAGAAATAAACCTTTAGTTAGTTTATTACATAATTGGCTACAGGTGTGATCTTTGGTGTGACAGCTAAAATACAAATTGACCTGGAGTAAGTGACTGGTCTCTTGGGACTGGGAGCAACCTGAATATTGTGTGATTTTTGGTGTAAGTGACCATTTATCACTAAGTCCAGCTTACCTGGGTGGCAAGATAGACTGGAGAACCCAAGGGGACTGTCTGTGACTCCGTGGTAAGACTGTTATAGTGATCCAGGAGTTCACATTTGTTACTGGCTTGGGGAAATCTAATTATAGGACACACACCAGTTTGGGGTGTCTGCCCTGTTTTTGACAGTCTGCCCTGAGGTAGGCACTCAGTCGTGAGCCACTCCTGACAGCATGACACAGTTGTCAGGGGAACATTTATTTATTAACTACTCTAATCTCTCCTTGACCCTCTCCATCCCTTGCTTTTTCTAAGAAGGAAAAGAAAAGATCAGCTGTGTGTCAAAGCTCAGTCTCTGTATCCGTCCCTTGTATCCTTCATATCTCTGAATTTGTCCTAGGCTCAAATGCTATCTATTAGAGCTAGACACGTACTGCAGAAAATGTTCTGTGGATAATTATTCTAAATGTGTAAATGAATTACTTTCAGATGTGATGCACCCCTTTGGTATTTGCTTTCTTGCAGATATTGTAGAGAACAAGTTTATTGGAAGGAATATTTCTGGGGAGAGCAATTTTTAGCAAATATTGGAGAACATATGGAAAAAGTAACCAAACTTGTTTTGGACTTGTAGGTTTTAAAGTTTTACATTGTTTTATTTTTGAATGCAGTTACTTTTTGTACATAATTCTACATTTGTAAGTTCAACTTTCATTATAAAGAGATTGCACAGTACTTGTATTAGGCGAATTGAAATATAATTTCTTTTGTTTTTTACTGTGCAAATATTTTTAATAAAAAATAAATATTAAGTGAGCACTGTACTCTTTGTATTCTGTATTGTAATTGAAATCAATTTATTTTAAAATGTAGAAAACATCCAAAAATATTTAAATAAATGGTATTCTATTATTGTTTAACAGTGTGATTAATCGCGTGATTAATAGCGATTAATTTTTTTAATCGCTTGACAGCCCTACTTGATATCTTTTTTGATGAGATTACAAGTTTAGTTGATAAAGATAATAGTATTGATGTAATATACTTAGACTTCTGTAAGGCATTAGAGTTGGTACTGGACAATATTTTGACGAAAAAGCTAGAACAGGGGTCGGCAACCTACGGCACGCGTGCCAAACATGGCACGCGAGCCGATTTTGGGTGGCACGCTACTGCCTGCCGCAGTCCCAGCCCCCCTCAGCCCCCCCGCCCACCGTTCTCCCCTGCGGGGGAAGGAGGCAGAAGCTTGGTCCTGCGGCAGCCAAGCTCCCCCTTCCCCCGCTTCTTCCCCCAGCTTGGTGCTTTCCTACCCCTCCCTCCCGACGATCAGCTGATCGTCCGGGGGAAGGGGGGTGGAGCCGAGCCGCAGCGTGCTCGCTGCTCCATAGAGGAGACAGAGAAGAGGTAGGGATGGGGCCTTGGGGAAGCGGGTGGAACAGGGCATATCCCTTCCAGCCCCCTGCCATGAGCCGCTCAGGGCAGGGGGCTGGGAGCACCCCAGCCCTCTGCCCTCACCCCTGAAGCCCCCACCCAGCCTTCTGCCCTGCACCCCCCCACACCCCCAGTCCTCTGCCCTGCACCCCCACATCCCCCCAGTCCTCTGCCCTGCACCCCCACACCCCCAGCCTTCTGCCCTGAANTGAACAGAACCCCAGGCTGGCAGCTTAAGATCAGCATTTTAATTTAATTTTAAATGAAGCTTCTTAAACATTTTGAAAACCTTGTTTACTTTACATACAACAATAGTTTAGTTATATAATATAGACTTATAGAGAGAGACCTTCTAAAAAACGTTTAAATGTATTACCGGCACGCGAAACCTTAAATTAAAGTGAATAAATGAAGACTCGGCACACCACTTCTGAAAGGTTGCCTACCCCTGAGCTAGAACAATATAAAATTAACATGGCACACAGTAACTGGATTAAAACTGGCTGATAGGATTCAAAATGTAACTGTAAATGGGGAATCCTCACTGAGTGGGTCTGTTTCCAGTGGGGTCCCACAAGGATCAGTTCTTGGCCCTACTCTGTTTTTAATATTTTTATCAGTGACCTGGAAGAAAACATAAAATCGTCACTGATAAAGTTTGCAGATGACACAAAAATTGGAGGAGTTGTAAAGATGACAGGTCACTGATTCTGAGTGATTTGTTGTCACGGAGTGTGGGGGAGTCCGGACCCTGTACCCCTGGTGTTCCTGCGATTCACCATAACTCTCAGCCAGCCAGTAAAACAGAAGGTTTATTGAGACGACAGGAACACAGTCCAAAACAGGTCTTGCCAGCACAGACAACAGGATCCCCTTTAAGTAGGTCTATTTGGGGCCCCAGGGAGGCCCCGGCCTCGCTGGGAAGCCTAAGCCCCATCAGGCTCCCTCTTCATTCCTAGCCAGCTTGCAAGAACTGAAACCCCCCTTCCAGGCGTCTCCTTTCTCCCTTCCTGGGTTCTCATGTTACATGCTCAGGTAGCTCCCTTCCCCCATGCAGGCAGTCCCAGCCCAGCTCCGCTGCAACCTTCCCCCTCAGTATTCAAATAACACAACAAAACATTCCCACTTCGTCACATTTGTATCACTTGGCAAACTGGATGCACACCAACAATATCCATTTTAATACATTTAAGTGTATATATCTACAAACAAAGAATGTAGTCCATACTTACAGGATGAGGGATTGTATTCTGGGAAGCAGTGACTCTGACAAAGAGTTGGGGGTTGTGATGGTTAACCAGCTGAATATGAGCTCCCAGTGTAATGGTGTGGCCAAAACAGCTAATGCAATTTGGGACGCATAAACGGGAATCTCAAGGAGGAGTGGAGAGGTTATTTCACTTCTATTTAGACTGGTGTGACCCCTGCTGGAATACCGTGTCCATTTCTCATGTCCGCAATTCAAGAAGGGTGTTGATAAATTGGAAGGGTTCAGAGAAGAGCTACAAGAATGATTAAAGGATTAGAAAACATAGTGATAGACTCAAGGAGCTCAATCTATTTAGCTTAACAAAGAGAAAGTTAAAGGTTGACTTGATTACAGTATATAATTATCTACATGGGGAACAAATATTTAATAACACGATCCAATGGCTGAAAGTTGAAGCTAGACAAGTTCAGACTGGAAATAAGGTGTAAATTGTTAATGGTGAGAGTAATTAACCATTGGAACAATTTACCAAGGCTCATGGTGGGTTTTACATCAGTGACAACTTTTAAATCAGGATTGTTTTTCTAAAATATCTGTTCTAGGAATTATTCTGGACAAGTTCTATGGCTTGTGTTAGACAGGAGGTCAGACTAGATGATTGTAATGGTCCCTTCTGGCCTTAGGATCTATGACTTCTTCCCTAGGAAAATGTTGTGACTCTCTGAACCAGTAGCATATGATGATAAAATGATATAGAATATTCCACAGCAGCCGGGCAGTGATTTTAAAATGCCATTACTATTTATATCAGGGATCAGCAACCTTTGGCACGTGGCCCATCAGGGAAATCCGCTGGCGGGCCAGAACGGTTTGTTTACCTGCAGCGTCCACAGGTTAATCCGATTGCAGCTCCCACTGGCTGCGGTTTGCTGTTCCAGGCCAATGGGGGCTGCAGGAAGCGGCACGGGCTGAGGGATGTGTTGGCCGCCACTTCCCGCAGCCCCCTTTGGCCTCGAATGGCGAACCGCGGCCAGTGGGAGCCGCGATCAGCCGAACCTGCGGACGCTGCAGGTAAACAAACCGTCCTGGCCCGCCAGGGGCTTTCCCTGACGGGCCTCATGCCAAAGGTTGCCGATCCCTGATTTATATTATCATTAAATTTTACTGCAAATCCTGCTGTTTGTTTCATAGTTATTATAAATAATTGCTAAGCTACTGTGGTGTCTTCTGAAGTTCCCTAAAGTCAAGGGTCACTTTCCAACTATGAAATGGGGTGTCTGGTAGTATATGTGATCCAGCACTGAGAGGTAATACTCAGCAATGCTGTGGCCAGCTTTCTATGCCGGGCTTCCTAGTAACTTTAATTGCACAGCGTTTTATGTCTCAGCATAGAAACTCTCAGAAGTTAGAGACACAAAAGCTGAGTTCCATCATCTAGTTTCATCCTGCCCCCTACAATATCTTCTGCAGTGATTTGCCCATAGAAGATTTGTGTCCCTTTCCCCCTCACCCTTACTAAAAGATGAGGATGGGGCAGACTTTCCTAGCCCCTCTGCAGAGACCACAGAGTTCAGTCTTCAGAAGGGTCCCCTTCACTTCATCCTAAAATACCCAGGGGATTTTTCAAGAGCAGGGTAACTTCATTTTGGTTGCTTCGGACAGAAGAGGAGCCCTCTCCCAAACATTGCTGGAAGCCAGTTGTGCAGTACTGTACCATGGAGGAGAGGAGATGGCTTCCTGATCTCAACTCGTGATCGGGTGATGCCCTGCAGCAGGCGTGACAGCCCTTGTAACTTTATCCTGGCAAGTGCAACCGAAGGTTCTACTTTTATTCCTTTTGTACACTACGCACCTAATCCTTGGATTGAATTTTACGATGAGAAACACTAAGACCCTGGTGCTTGATTCCCATTTATTTATTTCTAGTAGAAATTGATGAAGCACGGGGACATCTTGTTCTTTTTTGCTTTATTCCGAGTGAGTCACCAGGCAGGAGGAATTTAAAGCAGCTGAAATCCAACAAATCCGCAAGCTCCCTCCCTCAGAAAGGAGCGGGACATTAGTATAAATTAAGTTATTCCTACCATCCTTCTGATTCATCCTTACTAGGCCTAGGCTTCGTTCCAGGGCACCTGTGAACTCCCACCTCCTTTCTCCTCCCATCTCAGCCTGGCTGCTGCATCTTGAGCTGGGGCATTGGTGCCGAGAACACTAACATGGCAAGTGTTTGGAGACAGCAAAAGGGCAGCCTTCCAACTCGGAAATGATCATCTAGTACCCACAAGTCTCAAGTGACCTTTAAAAATCAACAGGGATCTACCTCCATTGCATATGCAGTGGTAGTTTTTATGAGCCAGCAGCTCCAAGCTATTTAAAGTGGCCCTATCTAACAATCACACATGTGCTGCTGTATACTTATGTCACGCTAGCTTCAAGCATTACTAAGGGAGAACTGGCCTCTTGTGCTCAGCCCAGCAGTTTGAAAGGTCACAGGCATGGGGGCGAGGGGGATGCTAATAAGCTGTGAAAATATTGGGAAATAAAGGGTTTTTTTATTATACTTGGGCTTTTCGGAGCTTCTGCTGATACCAGCTTGCTAAGGAAGACATCACATATGACACCACTACCAGCAGTATGGGAGATTAATGACAGCAACTGTAAGCTTGCTTCAAACATGCTGGACTCTAGTACAATTATCCAGAACTTCACCATCAAATTAAACATACAGGATCCTCAGCTGGTATAAATCGACGGCGCTCCACTAACTTCAATGGAGCACCACTGATGTACACAAGCTGAGGAACTGGCCTTAAGGGTTTGGGGTTTTTTGTTTGTAAATGAAAGCATGATAGAGACTTTTCCTGAACAATCTCTGGCACTAGTTCCCATAATGTTAGCATCACAAACTACGTCCCTCATTAGCAATGGCTATCATCTCCAAAATGCTCAATTGTAATTAAATGTGAAATTTTAAATACGCTACATGGCTGATTCCTGAGGTGGTGATCTCTCCCTGTGAGTGTTTTGATGGCAGGGTGGCTGTTTCCCTGCAGAAAGAACAACCCTATATGTTAAACAAGTTAGATTAAGGAAGGCAACAGCAGCAAGAAAAAACAAAAGTAATGTCTCAATTGGAAAGCATCAAGTGTATGTCTCCTCCATAATGGGCTTCAGCAACTCCTCATGTTAAGAACAAAATGGCTGCAGTCACTGGAGAGAGGAAGAGTTCTGAGAAACTTAAAGTCAAGGATACTGAACACAAAAGGCACAATGGAGTCAAGATGCATACATCAAGTGGTACCTTCCAAAATGGTGGCATTTGGGGAACGCCGGTCGAGTGGTAAGAATATAGGATTAGGTAGCAGTACCCCAACTTCTAACCCACTACTGTGCTTGCCTCTGGCTGTCTTTATGGGTATGTTTAAATGAATGTGTGTTGGTTAGGAATAACATATGTATATTGTTGTTGTGGGCTCACAGCAGAATTCTTTATATTTATTTTTAAAGCAGGTTTTGTGTCAGGTAGAGGTGCTGGACTCACTGACAGCACCTGTCACCAGAGAGTAGTGCAGCAGAAATGCAAGCATCTATCAGATAGCTCCACCTATACATATATTGCTGCCTACCTTGTGGTACAAGGTAATTTTCCAGTGGTTTGATCATACAATTGCGTGACCCCAATACAGTGGCCAAATCACACTTGGAGTTGCAGCTAGCAAGAGATGTTAAGAGTAACAAGAAGGGTTTCTTCAGGTATGTTAGCAACAAGAAGAAAGTCAAGGAAAGTGTGGGCCCCTTACTGAATGAGGGAGGCAACCTAGTGACCGAGGATGTGGAAAAAGCTAATGTACTCAATGCTTTTTTTGCCTCTGTCTTCACGAACAAGGTCAGCTCCCAGACTGCTGCACTGGGCAGCACAGTATGGGGAGAAGGTGACCAGCCCTCTGTGGAGAAAGAAGTGGTTCGGGACTATTTAGAAAAACTGGACGAGCACAAGTCCATGGGGCCGGATGCGCTGCATCCGAGGGTGCTAAAGGAGTTGGCGGATGTGATTGCAGAGCCATTGGCCATTATCTTTGAAAACTCATGGCGATCGGGGGAGGTCCCGGATGACTGGAAAAAGGCTAATGTAGTGCCCATCTTTAAAAAAGGGAAGAAGGAGGATCCGGGGAACTACAGGCCAGTCAGCCTCACCTCAGTCCCTGGAAAAATCATGGAGCAGGTCCTCAAGGAATCAATTCTGAAGCACTTAGAGGAGAGGAAAGTGATCAGGAACAGTCAGCATGGATTCACCAAGGGCAAGTCATGCCTGACTAACCTAATTGCCTTCTATGAGGAGATAACTGGGTCTGTGGATGAGGGGAAAGCAGTGGATGTGTTATTCCTTGACTTTAGCAAAGCTTTTGATACGGTCTCCCACAGTATTCTTGCCGGCAAGTTAAAGAAGTATGGGCTGGATGAATGGACTATAAGGTGGATAGAAAGCTGGCTAGATCGTCGGGCTCAACGGGTAGTGATCAACGGCTCCATGTCTAGTTGGCAGCCGGTTTCAAGCGGAGTGCCCCAAGGGTCGGTCCTGGGGCCGGTTTTGTTCAATATCTTCATTAATGATCTGGAGGATGGCGTGGACTGCACTCTCAGCAAATTTGCAGATGACACTAAACTGGGAGGAGTGGTAGATACGCTGGAGGGTAGGGATAGGATACAGAGGGACCTAGACAAATTAGAGGATTGGGCCAAAAGAAACCTGATGAGGTTCAACAAGGACAAGTGCAGAGTCCTGCACTTAGGACGGAAGAATCCCATGCACTGTTACAGACTAGGGACCGAGTGGCTAGGCAGCAGTTCTGCAGAAAAGGACCTAGGGGTTACGGTGGACGAGAAGCTGGATATGAGTCAACAGTGTGCCCTTGTTGCCAAGAAGGCTAACGGCATTTTGGGCTGTATAAGTAGGGGCATTGCCAGCAGATCGAGGGACGTGATCGTTCCCCTCTATTCGACATTGGTGAGGCCTCACCTGGAGTACTGTGTCCAGTTTTGGGCCCCACACTACAAGAAGGATGTGGAAAAATTGGAAAGAGTCCAGCGGAGGGCAACAAAAATGATTAGGGGGCTGGAGCACATGAGTTATGAGGAGAGGCTGAGGGAACTGGGATTGTTTAGTCTGCAGAAGAGAAGAATGAGGGGGGATTTGATAGCTGCTTTCAACTACCTGAAAGGGGGTTCCAAAGAGGATGGATCTAGACTGTTCACAGTGGTACCAGATGACAGAACAAGGAGTAATGGTCTCAAGTTGCAGTGGGGGAGGTTTAGATTGGATATTAGGAAAAACTTTTTCACTAGGAGGGTGGTGAAGCACTGGAATGGGTTACCTAGGGAGGTGGTGGAATCTCCTTCCTTAGAGGTTTTTAAGGTCAGGCTTGACAAAGCCCTGGCTGAGATGATTTAGTTGGGATTAGGTCCTGCTTTGAGCAGGGGGTTGGACTAGATGACCTCCTGAGGTCCCTTCCAACCCTAATCTTCTATGATTCTATAAGGGTGGTGGCTTTGTGCTGTGGACATCTGTTGTTCTATTAAGACTGGGGCCACAGGCTAATTTAAGAGGAATAAGCCACTGAACAGCTGTCACAACCTAGAATAAAAGGTTCCCTATGCCCTTACCCACCCCCTGAGCCATCCAGTATTAAAATACTCACAGGAGTATTAAAATCCAGTATTAAAATACTCACAGGAGTATTTTAATTGTCCTATAATAATCTGAGGATCTGTATGGTGTCAGGGTCAGATCCTTTGCTGATATCAATGGACCCAACTCCACTGAAGTCAATGAAATGAGGCCAATTTACACCTGCTGAGAATGTGTCCCGTTGTGACTTAAATTCGTCAATGAATTAAATAGCTAAAGAAGTCAAGGCTGCATTGGCTGACCCTGAAACCTCAGAAAGCTGAAGGGAAACTAAGCCCAGCCTCAATCTGTTAACATTAAAAAGGAGATTTAGGAATCAGACACAAAAGAAAATGAAGAAAACCAGGAAAATAAGAGTACCAGCAACTGCTTGTCAGTTTCCCTGTTGTTTCTTGTCCTGGTTTTCCTAGCACTTTCCACATGCTGGAAAATGAAAGCTATTCAGGGCAGGACTAGAGTTAGCGTATCTGGGTGAGAGGAGGGATAAGCAAAAGCCAAAGCCCCATAATAAATCAGCTAGAGAAACTGCCTGGGGTTAGGAGAAGAATGATAGGGACCCACCAGCATAAACCCCCTGGGGGCTGAGGAGATTCACTATGTAACACAGAAGCGGGTACGGGAGAGGCTGAGGGAATCTGCTGGCCAAAAATGGGAAAAGCAAGGAGTGCAAGGAAGAGAATTCTTAGCATCCCTTGGGAAGGATTTCCTGCCAGTGTGCCAGCCCATTCCCAGCAGTGAGAGACCAGGGAAGGTGACAGCTGTTGCGGAGATAGGAGAGCAAAGTGAGCACTCACATACTGCAGCAATTCTGGCACCCACAAATGTGACAATAGCCCAGCACTGGGTACTGGTGCCCAAGAAGGGAAAAATACTTTAGCAAAACTATGGGATAGGAATAGATTATAAACCCACCCGTGAGTTATTGGTCTTTCTATGGAGACACTTATTGATTTATCTAATAGATTACACATACCAATATAAGAAAGGGGATGAGGGGAATCACAATGCTCAACAGGGTCACAGACTTAAGGTTGAAGGGGAACATTATGGTATATCTCTTGGAGAAAGAAACAGATGACTCTAGCTAAACCAGAATCTTGAGACGAGCACGGTGGGAATTGTATTACAGACAAGGAAGCAGAAGATATGTCACAATCTTTACAATATAGTGCAAAGGAAAGCCAGGCTAAAAGGATGGTTCCACTACTAATGCTCAAAACCAGACTAAGTTCATTAACAAGGACTCCAAACTTTCTAAGAAGTCTTTATTGAATATGTGATGATTTTCCCCGTTGACAAGCATTAATGTCTTTAATCTATTCTATTAGTGAAGGAATCAGATCCTTTCTCCAGTGTCATGTGAGACGCTTTGTATGGGAGTTTCAAAAGTGCCAAGATGACTTAGGCACACAAATCCCATTGAAAGTCAATGGGACTTGGGCTAAGTGACTCAAGCACTGTTGAAAATCCTACCCTTCATTGCTATTGGCAACGCTACACTGCTGGACACAGCTCAGGGGGTTTATTGTTAGCTAGAGCACAGATTAGACATATCACACAGGAGCTTTATCTGTAGCCATTGGAAGGTTGAGATTGCTAAACTATCTCTGTGAAATGTTGAAACTGAGGACCAACCTTCTTGGACCACCGTCCAGTTCTGTGATTTGTCCATTTCCACCTTGCTCTGCTCAGGCACGCTTGCCCCTCTTTTATTTTTGTCAGTTTGCTGCATTTCTTCTGTTGTGAAACACGTTGTTACTAGGGTTTTTTTTTTAGAAATTGTGCCTAGATCTTCAAGAATGTGAAGGCCATACCACCAATTGTTCTGTAGACCTATTTTATGTATTAGCTGATCACATATTTCTAAACGTTACTCACCAGTTGGCCAAATGCTTTCATTAAAGTCAATCACAAAACTCCCATTGGCTCCAAAGGGAGCTGGATCAGGACCCAAGGTAGGAACCACATGGCTCGTGATATTCTAGATCTCATTCTCCACTGCCCTACACCTTGTACAGTCATTGACACCAGTGCAACATGGGTGTAAAATGCTACCATGTAATAATGGTAGTGTTTTACATCCATAGTGCCCTGGTGTAAATAAATAACACAAGGTGCAGTGCAGTGGAGGATCAGGCCTATTGCATTTAAGTAGCACCTTCCAGCCAAAAGTGCTTTGTAAACCAAAATGCAAGTTATATCTGGGGATCATGTAACTTAATCCACAGCTGAATTGCATCACATGGTGAAACAAGGCTCCTATGGCACCTACAGAAATATCAAAAGGTCTGATAGTTTGTGCTAGACATGTTAGGCCAGTGAGTAATCCTTGAAAGAGAGGACAGACAATGGAAGAGTTGGGATTTTCAACATGCACTGTTGTGCACCTGAACCTATGGGCTTACTATGGGCTTAAACCAAAATCCACTGAAGTCAATGGGAGTCTTTCCATTGATTTGACTGGGCAGGGGGTCATGCCCTAGGCTGAGGGTACGTTCATGTTGTGATGCATCACACAAAATGTGAGCCATAGGGCATGGTTTACTAGAGAACATCCAGACAGCTGGTCAAAAAGCATGTGTGCAGAAGGCTAAAAGCCACAAGCAGACTAACGGCCTGAAGCGTGGGATAACGTTAAGGGAAATGGACAAAGTGGGATATCGTAGACTGTGAAAGAGATGTGTTAATCTTTTATAGAAACCTTGTTCTGGCTGGTTGGCTGTGGGCTAGAGGCAAAAGCCTTTCAAACACGAGCAAAGTAAGAAAAACATCCCATTGCAGAAAGGAGGAGGTTGATTTTTTCCAAGATAAACACGAGACGAAGAGATGGAAGAAAAGGTCGGCCTTGCTTTGAAAAATAGGAGAAGTGCACCAATGTTTTCCCTTTAGTCAGGTCAACGAAAAGCCATTTTTCTTGGCTGTGGAAGGTAAACACTCAAGATCATTTGAGGAAGACTAAACAAGGTGAACTGCAGTTTTGAGCTGTTAGTTCCAAGAAACTGGATCACACTGTGATTTATGACCAGCAAAAAAACTTGTTAAAACCCGTGCTCGGAGAAAATACAATTCACAAGAGGGCAGGGACAAGTTTCCACCCAGTTTAAGTCAGACAGAAGGTTCAAACTGCTTCCCCAAAGATTGTTAATTTGGGAGCACAGATTGAGTTTTTCAAAGCCTGCTAAGGGATTAAGATGCACAATGCATTAAAATTAATAGGTGTTGTGCATCTAAATCCCCTAGCTGGCTTTGAAAAATCTCAGCTACTGTCTTGAAGAGAGGGGAGTACATTGAGACCACCTTGAGAATAACAGATGCAGCAACCCTATTTTCTGCAGAGAATGGGGAATCTTCCCGCTTGGATTCAGAGTCAGGCAATATGGAAACTAAACAAGAGAGACAAAAGAAACTTTCTGTGCAGGCCAGGCCTTGATGTACAGAATAACCATTAAAAGCAGTAATATGAGAGCCTCCTAGGCTAGATAAATATTGAACTGCCCTCAAGATAGTACATCTCTCTCTGCCTGCTTTTTGAAGGACGGCTCAAATTGGGCCAGCCCCCATTCTTGCATCCCACTTACTGGTGACCAAAGGCTATTGTGCTTTTAAAGTCCATCTTTCATACATGAGGAATTGCTTCCTGGAACCCCACCCCTCTTGTATATACGGGCCCACACCCCAAAAACCATAGCAGTCCATCTCCTTGCCACTGCAGGATTCCTCCTTATTGGACACTGAATAGCATTTTGTCCACTTTAGTTTTAAATGTCCCATAGAGAGGGGGCTTCCCCACTCCCATTGGGAGCCTATTCCACAGCCTTAGCTATTTCACAGTCTTCCCCTGATATTCAGCCTAAATTTCACCCCATTACTCCTAGTTATGCCCCAAGTGTATCATGCTAAATAGCTCCTCTCCCTCCTTGCTGTTTACACCCTTCACATACTTCATTGTTTAGCCAATCTTTTAATCTTCTCTCTTAACTCAGTCCCTCAAGTATTCTCCTTGTTTCTGTTCTTGGAACCTCTACACATTTCTCATGATCTTTCTCATAAGGAATCTATACAGTATTCAAGGTGCGGGAATGATAATCTATCAGATGTCTCCCACAAGATTCCCTCGTTTTAACCAGACCAGAAATAGCATAAAAACTGTGTGTGTGTCTTGAGCATTTTCATGTTTTCAAATCTGGATCAAGCCCAAACCAAGAAGCACAGAGGTGTGTGGAAAAAACAGTGGGGGGAGGAGGGGGAGGGGAAATTAACCAAACTTGTGAACCTGAAATATGGCTCTGTTTGAATTTGGGGTGTGGAACCAAGTTGCTCCTTATTTTACCCTGACAATCTTTGGACTTTGCCATTTCCTATTGATAAACAGAGCGGGGATTTAAAGATTCTCCAGGGTACACAGACATATACAGGTAGCTGAGGTGTCTTACTTGTATGAACGTTGAACTCATAGATCTTGCCATCTTGGGTCATTATTGCTCCTGGGAGCTCCAGCCTTGCTGACAGTCTGATCCAGTTCCCACTGATATCGATGGAAAACTTGCCACTGGCGAGAGTGGGAGATGAGTAGGGCTCTGAATGTCTGATCCAAAGCCAATTGAAGTCAATAGAATGGCTCCCACTGGCTCCAGTGGCACTCTGTATGAGATTCTGAATGCAGTATTTCCTGGGGTATTGCATTGCAGTTTGTAATACTGATTGGCCAGTAGCACTGTGACATCATTGGTACTTGAAATATTATAAAACTAAGACCTTGACGTCCACCTGCTTGGTTCTCCCAAGATAGATGGGTTACAATGCAGTATGTCAGAAAGACATTGGCATGTCATTTGCATCCTCCTCATTATAATTTAGAGCCTGTGTTAATCTTATTCAGATTAAGGACCATTAATGGATCTTTAAAAAAAATCTTTGATAAAGTATTACAAATATTTTTAGTAATGTATTTGTATATTTTAATTGAATGAAACTTCTGTTACTCTGAAAAGTGATTTTGTAATAATGGCCTCGTGGCTGTGCCACTGTGTCTCAATGTTTTTCAAATAAAATTTTCACAATTTAAAAGTAAAAGGGTTTGCCCTCCTCCCTCCCCCAAAACCAGCCTTACAAGCTCAAAACAGGGGATCTGAAAGTCAAGCTGGGTTTTTTATCTTCTCATAGATTTTAGGCCATTATGATCATCTAGTCTGACCTCCTGCTTAGCCCAGGCCGTAGAGTTTCACCCAGTGATTCCTACATCAAGCTCACAACTGCTGGTTGAGATATAGCATATCTCTTAGAAAGACATCCAGTCTTTTGAAAAGCAGCAAGCAATGGAGAATCCACCACATCCCTACGTAAGTGATTCTAGTGGTTAAAAAAACTGCATCTTGTTTCCAATTTGAAGTTACTAGTAGTTGGAACTTCTAGTAGTTGGATTTTGTTATGCATGTGTTTGCGAGATTAAAAAGCCCTCTTCTATCAGAGATTGTCTTCCTGTGTAGGTACATCCTCATCACTGAAATAAAGATTCTGCAGACCAAAGTGGGCCTTCAGTGACACCCGTGCAGCTCCATTGTCTTCAGATGAGGCCCTCAATTACCTCTATTGCCTTGAGTGGAAATGCACAGATGTAACTGATACTAAAACAATGGGGTTCTGCAGGTGGCCCTACAAATAGAATTTGGTTAATGTGCAAGACAAAAAATCCTAGTTCACTCAGGATAGGTTCTTTCAGGATAACAAGAGAGAATGGTAATAAAATCTTACTTGTCACCAAAGTCAGCAGATAGGGCTCTCTGAACACCCCTGCACACAGAGCAGATCTACCGAGTGGGAAGAGGACACTTGTACATACTTACTTTGTACGGTAGAACTACATTGTAAGAACATTATTTATACTGTTGAAAAGTGATAATGTACTGAATGATAAGAATACAGATCTGATGAGGACTAAGGAACAATTTAATTACAAACACATCCAAACAACACCCTTCTACACAAATACCCCAAACAAAATCACTTCCTTCATCCCTGACTATCATACCACCTTCTGCAGAGCACCTGTGCACACTGCAATCCTCTACACACCATTCACCTACACATCCAGGCTCCACCTTCATATCACCTGTGCAGCGCACACACATTCAACCTTCATGCGCTTATCTTTCCATGCACATCAGAAAACAATCCTCTGGATCTCAAGAGGGCCAAATAAATTGGGATGTCCTGATTAGAGCTGGTCAAAAAAAAGAAATAACAGGGTTTTTTTGGGCTGGGGGGTGGGGGTGGGAATGGAAATTTCTAAATATTTGTTCTGAAGCAGAACCATTTCTTGGATTTTTGAAAATTGTCCATTTTTTTTTAAATTTTGAGACTTTTGCTTTTTTCCCCTTTCGCCATGCTTTGCCCCCACCCCCACCCCCACCCCCCCGAATGCAATAGAATGAAGGATTTCCAGCA
This sequence comes from Platysternon megacephalum, assembly GCA_003942145.1. NCBI lineage: Eukaryota > Metazoa > Chordata > Testudines > Platysternidae > Platysternon > Platysternon megacephalum. The sequence goes on along the minus strand of QXTE01000357.1, from coordinate 251,412 downwards.
GGATTCTTTCTTTCTTTTTCTCATGTTTCAAAACTCTCAACTTTTAAAAAGTTAGAGCAGCGGAAGAAAAGTGAAAACAAAGAGAGAAATTTTAAAAGGGGTTGTCACAGGGTGGTGGGCTCCTGTGAATGAAGTAGGTCCAGTGCCCCTTATGCCAGGACAGGGGCTCCTAGTTTGGCCAATTAAGAGGGCGGGAGCAGCATGTGGAACTATAAAGGATCAGGGAACCTGGGTGCTGAAGAGGAGAGTAGGATGAGGGAGAGAGACTGTGACCGACCGATCAATCAACCTCATGAGTGAGGGCTGCCAGAGTCAGTCGGAAAAGGGAGATGAGAGCTGCTAGAGCACAAAAGTGTTTCTGGGGGAGAAGGCTGAAGGCTGAAGGCAAGGAGAGCAGCAAGGGGGGTTTGTGGCTGACCTCCCCATGCTAGGGCTGGAGAGAGCTGCAGGCAGCAGGAGGAGCAGGAGCAGCTGCTGCCTGCTGGCTCTAAGCTGGGGAGCTGAAGCCAAGGGTCAGAGAGGGCTGAAGCCAGGGGAGCAATGCAGTGGCTTACCCACTGATGTCTCCACAACGGAGAGCTGGGGAACAGTGAGCGGGCTTGGAGAGTGAGGGGTGCTCTCCTGTTGAGGAGGTTCTCCTGGCAAAGATGCTGGGGGGTTCCTGCTGGGAAGAACAGGGCTGCACTCCAGCTAGAAGGATTGGGGTGGCAGTCCTGGCAGAGCAACAAAAGAGGACCAACAAGGAGCCTAGGTGTGGCAGACATGGTATGGAAGGACTCCGAGCAGAGAAGCTGGTGGGAGTGCCCGGTGGGATGAGCAGAGTTGTAAACCCTATATACACTGGGTGTGGGAAATGACTGTGTTTGGGGCTCTTTGTTAAGGACTGACTTGCATTATGGTTTGTAATAAACAGGCCCCAAGGAAGGGTATTACTGAAGCAAGAAAGCCAGGCATAGAGTCCTTGGGTTACCTTAGAGGCAAAACTGAGGCCGGGGTGCCTGGCCTGCCATGGGAGAGTGTTCCAAGCAGGGTCACCCTGGTACAGGGGATTGAAACTAGCAAACCTCAGCATCAGTCTTTCTGCTGCATTTGGTGGCAGCAGGAGGGAAAACAAAACACTGAAATGTTGAAATTGCTAGTGAACTTTCCAGGAAAAACTAGAAAATATATTTAAAATTAAAAAGGAAGCCTTTTGCAAAAGTGTCCAGTGTAGAGAAAATCCTTTGTTGTTGTTCTTGTTGTGCTTTCTGGTTCTTTTGTTTGTTTGACAAAAAGTTTTGCATGAAAAATATTTCAACCAGCTCTACTCCTGACCATTGCCCTGGAGCCTGAATGTGTCAGGATTTCAGCTCCCAGCTGTTGCCAAATCCTTGCTATTAGGGATACAGGTCCATCAAGGCCTCAATAGATGAGCAGTGGAGTCTGAGTTTGATCAAACCCAGTCACATTTTTATACAGACCATCTGAACCCATCTCCTCTCATTCACCTGACGTGCTCCCAGTGCAGAACGTTGTTTCCCTTGCAAAAGTTGCTAATATCACAAGCACCTGAGGCCCTGATCCTGCAAATATATATGCAGATACCTCCCTTTACTGTCATGAGCAGTTCCACTGACATCACCTGCATAATGAGGGCCTAAGACAGGGCCTGGAAATGTTCTGCTTTAAGTGTCAGCAGCCATTTCTGGGGAAATAGAGAACCCTAAACTTGGATCTTGGCAGGTAAGTAAAGGAGAAACTGCTAGGAATTAAACTTATTTGTGTGTGTGTGCTTCTCTCCATAACAGAACTCAAAGCACAGCCTGCTTTGTAGGAAAGATGTGAAATGGCGGTGACCAGGGGAAGAGAAAGTCTGGAATAGCTTTAGTGCATGTGGTAGGTTTAATTCACAGTCACGTGGCCAGATCAAATCCTAGTGAGAATTTCCCACTGCGGTTGGGTCATAGCTGCTGATGCTCGAGGTTGGATAACTAGGACCTTCTCCTATGCAGGTATGACAAAGTTGCACTAAGAATGGTCAGCTGAAAAGTAAAAAGGATGCAGAAGGTAGCGCAGGAGTAGCCTCCTAATGTGAGCCAGGCCTCTGCTAGGGTCCCTCTGGATTAAGTGATGAGCCTCATTTATCATGACTTAAATATAATACTAGGTAACTTTATGCCTTTGATTAACCATTTTACCTCCCGTTTTCCTTTTTGCTGACTGGATTCTCTTGCATCAGGTCTGATTGCAACTGCAGGCCATTTCAAATGGATGCTACTGGCTGTATTCTGCGGGAAATAGTGTTCCCTCTCTATGGCTAGCACAGCAATCCCCTCCGGGCTAAGACAGCCAAATGTCTGGCCCCCTACAAGATTGGAGCATTCTACTGGTAGGCACCAAGCAGCAATAGCAGCTACCACCCTCAAAATCAGTGCCCCTGTTTGCATAGGCAGTGAGCAGGTGGTAGCCTAGTGCTGGCTGAACAAGGGTGAGTCTGGAGGATCTTGCTTGTTCTGGGCCTTGTGTATCTTCAGTTGGGGTTTTGCCCAGACCAACTGGTCATATCTGGCTGGAAGCTCAGTCTAGCAGCTCAGGTTTTGTCAATGGCCAAAAATGGCACTTAATTATCTCCAAACTATTTGCAAATTTGTATCCTTTTCTCTAAGGGTGTGTCTACACAGGGGGGTTAATCTGAAGCTATTTGATGTGGGTCAGGTAACTCCCAGTGTGGAGTCACACCAATAGCGTGCATGCAGAACGCCTGTTCCGTTTTCAGTTCACATCGTGTGAGCACATGGCAGCAGTTTGCTGCGAACTGAGGGCGTAGCATTCTCTGGGGGTATCCCATGCTCCTTTGCATCACTGCTGAACAGCGTGCATCCTGGGATTGTTTTCACTATGAATTGTGGGAAGCCAGGTGAGTTCCATTGTTTAATTTTAAAATCCCATGTTTCTGCTGTCTCTGCCCCATACTTCCTTTCTGGGCTGGCTCACGCCATTTTCGAATTGCTGTCAGCCAGCATGGACCCAACAATGCTCCACACCGTTATGTGGCACCCTCCTTTTCTCACGGACCCTCCTGCAGAAGATCTATATCTGCATGACTTTTATGCTGGATGGCTGTAAGGTATTTCATTTAAGGACTTTCATTGAAAACCACTCCTGGCTCTTGTAGAGCCCAGCAGCACGATTGTTCAAGGGCATCCACCCACAAGCATCGCTGACACATTGGCTCTGACAGCTGCAGTAACTGCCTGTTGCTCAGCAAGTGCATTTCAAGATATCACTGGTAGTGTTTTGAAGCCTTGGATAACACCGGACTGCTCTGCCTGAAGGATTGTGTGCTGCCCTGTCTTCCGCTGTGGCTACTAAAATCTGCAGGATGGAACTGCTGGCCACCTGACGGCATAACTTGGTAAGGCCTCTTCCATCAAAAGTCCGTGACTATGGAATCGTCTCTACCTTGATACATGCAATTCTGCAATATCCTTCAGAGCCAAGCTCAAAGTTGTGAGTTTCCTTTTTAATTCAGTGTTTGTGGGGTAGGGGTGGCTATCATTTCTGGAGAGGGAGGAAGTTTGTTTCTCTCTTCTCTGAGGTGTGGTTTATTTGGGATATGGTACTGCGTAAAAAATGTTGGTTTTGGTTATTTTTTGGTTAAGGTGGCCAGTTGGTACTCGGCCCTGCAACCACCAAGTTCTCCCTGTGCCGACACTGACTTATACTAGCTCTTGTTCCTCTCGTGGGCAGGCCCTCATGGTTCCTTTGCTTTTGATTGGATGCTTATCTCCACCTCTCCCCTCTGGATCTGAGGTTACTTTTTCATTGACTCAGCCTTCATTATGGTCTGAAGCCAGTTTCCTTCCCGTAGCTGTGTCCAGCAATCCCTGTCCCCACATTATTGTTCCAGGTACTGTAAACAAAATAAGGTTTATTTGGTGTCGGATTGACAACAAAGAAAAAAAAATCACAAAATAAAAGCAATAAAAAATAAAAAAAAATTAAAATAGCTTACGCTCCATGTCCTGGCCAGGTGACCTTCCATTGCTATTGGAGAGCCTTTGTTTTATCATCTCTCTGGGGCTGTGTACCCAGGAGCGAAGTCTTCATTAGCACACTGAATGCGATCCTCATCCCCTAGGGCACGTGGGCAGACCATTGCACAATCATCCATTGAAGTCAGTGGGGCTTGATGCCAGCACGGCATTCTGCCTCAGCATTGCAGAATCAGAGTCTGCGCTTAGATGTCAATATGCAATTATAACTGTTTCTCTGTATCTCCGCACATTTTCATTAGTTTTCCCTTTTCTCTTGATTAGAGCTGCACGAATGCAGCAAGAAACATTTCTGTAAATATGCGTTTGGATTTCAAAATGAGCTTGCTTTGACAGTGTTTGTGCCCCTTGTGTGCATACCTACAGGTTTGTTCATCCGGACCGTGAATTTTTAAACAAATGCTACAGGACGTTTGCAGCCAGCACATATCAAATCCATAACTGTGAGTATTTGCGCTACGCAGTGTTGTGGTAGCCGTGTCAGTCCCAGGATATTAGCTATAAGGTGGGGGAGGTAAGATCTTTTATTGGACCAACTTCTGTTGGTGAGAGCGAGACAAGCTTTTGACCTACCCAGAGCTCTTCTTTAGGTCAGCTCACCCAGCTTGTCTCTCTAGTATTTGCACTAAACGCCTGATTCCAAGAGTTGCACTTAGCTAATCAAGGCACAGAAACATACCACATAACATGTATCCATAGGCACCGACTTCCCCTCTGCCTAGTGGGTGCTCGACCCCCACCCCCGCCTCTGGCCCCACCCTTGCCCTGCCTCTGGCCCAACCCCCATTCCGCCCCTTCCCCAAAGTCCCTGCTATACCCCGCCTTTTCCCACCCCAGCCCTGCCCCCTTCCTGACCCCATTCCACCCCCTTCCCCCAAGTCCCCACCCCTGCCTTGCCTCTTCTCCACCTCCTCCCCTGAGTGGAAAGTCCTAAGCGCCGCCAAACAGCTGTTAGGCGGCGGGAGGGAGGGAAGCGCTGGGAGGGCGGGGGAGGAGTGGGGACGCAGCACGCTGGGGGGGGGGGGGAGAAGGAGGCAAGGAGGGGGAGCTTGGCTGCTGGTGGGTGTGGAGCACCTGCTAATTTTTCCCCATGGGTACTCCAGCCCCAGAGCACCCACGGAGTCGGCATCTATGCATGTATCCAATCCAAAGAGTGCACAGTGTGAATATACACTGTTCAGTCTCAATGCACTTTTTTTTTAAATTCCCAGCTAACTTCCATAGCTGCATGTTGGGTACTTCAAAGGAGTTTTGCTCCTTTCAAAGGATTCTTCTCAACCTCTATAAAGGGCTGTTGAATACAGACACTAGCACACTATCATGTGCTATGAAAGCTGTGATATGCTCACTGGTGGCCACGTGGCTAACAAAATCAGCCACTTATTTGTAAAACGTGTTGAGATCGACTGATGAAAAGCACTATATCAGAGCTGGGAATTTATTATTTAAATCAAACTGATAGGAAATGGCTTGACCAAAATAATAATATTTGAACCAACCAAATATATTCCAGGCACATCATAAACCATGTAACAACCACAGCCCTTGTCCCAAAGAGCTCAAAATCTAGGTTAAAATGAAAGAGTGATTTATTGGGCCAGATCCTCAGCAGGTATACATTGGATTAGTTACATTGCAGCCAATGGAGCTATGCTAATTTGCACCTTCCAAGGATCTGGCCTACAGAGTACAGAACACAGAAGCAGGGTGTGAGGGATGTATGAAAGCTTTGAGTATGAGGCTTTGGCTTCACTGCATAGAAAAGTTGTGTGTTTGCACTGAGATCACTAATTTGATGTCAAATCCTAGAGGAGACAAGGCATGGGGAGTTTGATATAGCTAACCAAAGTCATCCATAGGTGGAAGCTATAAGGTTGACCTTGACTAGCTACAACGAGGTGAAAAATACAATTCCTTGTCTCCGCCAGGATTTTAGACTATTAGATATCTCAATGTAAACACAGTCTTTGCAGTGAAGATGTAGCCCGAGTTTGGAGAGATGCATTACTCATAAAGTAGCAAAATCATCGAAGACTTATTTTATTTTGTCATCTCTGGCACATCTCCAGCACTCTATCCACCTCTCAAAGTGTAAAGCACTCCATTAGAAAAGCTAAAAAATAAATTCACTACGATATGCTAATTCATCAAATTTCCAGAGGCCATTTTTTCAAATAGACTCCCACAAAAAAGATTAAAGGCATTCTCTCCAACTGCCTCCTATAGTGAGAAACTTCATATCATTCACCCATCTCCAGCCTCTCCCCTTTGGAGCCCCCCAGCCCCACTATGGCCCTGATCCAGGAAAGCATTTAAAGTTAAGCACATCAGTAATCCAACTGAAGTCAGTGGGACTAGTCACATGCTTAAAATTAAGTTCCCACTTAAATGCTTTGCTGGATCTGGGCCTAAATGCCTAGGAGAAAAGAGGCTTAGCAGCCTGCCTGGAAGTGAATGAATCCAGTCTCTGGTGGACCAAGCAGGGAAGTGAATTCAAGAGATCCTGTCAAAGAAAATGCCCTCATATCCACTTGCATTTGTTTGTATCAATTGCCCTCAAACATGCCGGTCTCCACAGTGGCAGCATGGTGTGGGAGACAAGTGGTCCCTTAGGTAACTGGGTCCCAAATTGTGGGAATTGATAGGATAAAGCCAGCACTTGGAACTCTTCCTGGAAACATACTGAGAATCAAAACCATCTCATTAGCGGTCACATGACATCCATGCATCGGCGACAGCTGCTTACATGACAAGGTAACATTTGGGAAATACGCCAGTTAATTTTTACCTGCCTTTAGTGAGATGAAATGAATCATGCTCTCTGTGGAAACTAATGTGAGAGGAGAATCGGGCCTTTGAGTCCTGCAAGTGGAGATCTAGGGGGAGACTGCCCATTCCTGTAGTGGAGCTGGGGACCACAGGTACCTGACTAAACCCAGTTATCTCTGTGTTTGTGTTTATGCCTCTTTCTGAGTCAGGGCGATGGCATCTTGTCTTTTCATGGCAATGCCACCATGCAGAAATTGAAATGCCCTGCGAAGAACAAATACCCATAACATCACCCTCATATATAGCCTCTTAGTTCAAAGGAGGCCCGATTCTCCTCTCACGCTGTGCAAAATAAATATAAATAACATTGTAGGCCTGAGCATGCCCCTGTTGAATAGGAAGTATGACACAGTGAGTGCGCAAAAAGATTCAGCTTTATTTCCTGGATCCAGTCATCTGAGCTGGGTCAGACTTCCGAAGATTAATAGCCCTGCATGACATGGGTCAGCATACGTTAATGCCAGTGGTTACTGTTACAGGGAAGTGTGACTAGCACAGAGACTTCACCTAAACCTGAACAGATGTGCTAGTATCAGTGTTTCTCTTTGAGAGAAGGAAAAAAGCCAAGCAATGTTTTTACTTGGAAACAAACGCTTATTTTACATGCAGGAAACCCAACCAAGTGCGGAGCAACGAGAGTTGATCCTCTGCTGGTGTAAATCAGCATATCTCCATGGGCATCAAGGAAATTACACTGATCTACACCAGATGAGGTTTTGAATGAAATTATGCTTTACAGACAGCTTCCAGTTTTTACTACGCAACAGGTAGATTCATCTAACTCTTATATTGGGCGGAGGAAGGGCTAAAGAACTTGTTATACTTTTACCTGAGTGACTTGCACTTTTGAGGAATTCCATTCACACCCTTCTCTTTATAATCAGCAAATATCCACTGTGATCTTCTCTGCACCATATGTCCCCTTAACGCCGCATTGCAAGCCTGAACCCAAAGCTGCGTGGAGACTTGAACGCTGCATTTCCCCTATACAGCTGCTGCTGCCCACTCCCCCCTCCTTTACTCCCAATCTAATGGTTATACAGGATCCAAGCTTTTCAATGTATGTTTGTCTCTATAGGGCCACAGACAGTGTTCCTGATTAGGCACAGTCTGGCATGCCAGAGAAACGTCACAGCTCAAGCACCTGGGACAAATCTGGCAGGGGGGATGGATCTGACACCACACGTTAACAGCTATATTTTGCAGGCACTCTCCCTTTCTACAGCTAGTGCACTGCTGACTAGAATAACTTCCCCTTTAGCAACATGTGCTGAGTGGTGGAGAAAGCTTTGAGAAGTGGTTTTACTTGTTTTTATTTCTGGGAGGGGGAAGTTGTGAAGTTATTTTTGGAGAGGAGGGGGAAATAACCAAAGTTAAAGAGAGCTTCCCAGCAGGTTCCGAAAGAGAGAGCTCCGTGTCCTGAAGCAGAAGCATTTCCTTGCAAGATTGCTTTAATAATTTTGTGTAAAATGCCCCATGCTCGTCCCAGGAACCAGAGTCCGATCCCAGAGGTGACGTGGGACTCTGGGCTCAAGGAGATGAATGAGACCTGGAAGGGAGCTATTGCCTGCCTCGGGGTGGCTGTCTTCTTCGTGATGACCATCGGGATTATCTACTGGCAAGTGGTGGACCAGCCAAACAAGAACTGGATCTTGAGAGGGAGCACCAGTGGTCTCATCTGGGAGCGAAGGTCTCACTCACTCGTCCTGCAGACCCTGAGCGAGGAGAAGACCCTAGTAGAGATCAATGTGGGCAACTTCCCAGACATGGAGCAACCCTTTGTGAAGAACTTGTGCTGGCTGAACAAGACGGAGTTCTGCTATACCTGGGATGCGACGGCGGATCTGGAGATCTCCCTCGAACCTGGTCCTTCCGCCGGCACAGAGTGCTACAGGATAAACTGGACTCCTCTGCACTGCAAGATTACACTAAAGGTAATGGGGATTTGGTTTAGTTATAAAACAAATGTGGTGTTTTATTAATGCATCCTGGTGCTTTCTGGGCCAGATCCTCAGCTGGTATAAATCAGCATAGCTCCAGTGAAGTCAATGGAGCCACACCAATTTACATCAGTGAAGGATCTGGCCTTATATATTTATTATAATTAAAAATAAATAAAATAAAATCCAAAAAAATAACATTAAGCTTGTCCTGCTGAGAGGGCTGGAAGAGAGAGGGAGTGTGATTACTTTTTGTGGAAGGCACCTGGACCACACAATGATGGGATGATCATACAAAATCCTAGACAGACGGGTGCTCCAAAGCACTCTGGTTGCTACTGTCACCATTAAAAATACACTAATAATACTCAGCTAGTCACCGTAGCTACCTCCTCATAGTGGTGTGGTGTTAACTAGAGGGCAGGAAAGCCACATTTAGATAGAGACTGAATACATATATACACGAACACACACAAAATAACAATGGTGTTTAAAGCCAAAAAGCTAGAAAAGCTTATTTCTAAACACAGTCACAATAGATTTATTCCAATGGCCCCGGTGGGAGAACGGCAGCACCCTCCTTCCTCTGTTTGTAACTAAAAAGAACTTACGTAAAATAAATACCCACCGCATATTTGCACTGGCACTGAAATCCCGTGTCTGTACCAGGTTTCAGAACTTGCTTCTCTGTCTATGCTAAAAGTTGGGGAACTTCCTCTTGTGTTCCCTCAGTTTGTGTGATGTTCTTGCGACTTACAGAGCACTTAAGAGTATTTTGTTATACAATATTTAGGAAAGGGAAGAATGAATCAACTTGTCTGTATCTGAGCACGGCACTTTCCTTTCTCCTGATACATCAGGTGTCAGCACTGAGAACATTAATAAAATCTGATTTTTTTTCTGATCTATACATTGTCTAGATATCGACATCTCTGCTAGCTGTACAGTAAACCCACATTTAAAACACACTTTGCTTTGGAGAAATGTTTGAATGTAATCGGTGAGTGTTGCCTACATGCGTGATTTGTTTTAATTTGTTTCAGCTCTATACTGCCAAGGTGATGAGTAGGATAGAGTTGATCATTTTCCAAGTAAAAATCAAAAACGGTTGGAAAATATGATGTGGGGAAAGTTAGAAACAGGGAGTGGGCCAGAGTCTCGGCCGGTAGAAATCAGCTACTGAAGTCAATTGAGCTATGCCGATTTACATCAGCGGAGGATCTTTATTTTAATACTCTGGGCCAAATTCCTCCACCTTAGTGAAACATTCAACTTGAGGACTGGAGTGGATTTGCCCTGCTTTTCAATAGAATTTATCCCTCACTAGCACCCAAATAAAAAATATTTTACAATGTAGTTAAACCATTACCGAGTTCAGAAATTTTGCTTGACATTTAGGATCAGTCTCAAAGGGACCCCATAGGAACCTGAGCCATGAATATGCACTTCATATTATCAGGAGACAGAGAATAATTATTCTCTTGTAGATTTGAATCAATCAGAATGAGACAGGACTCCGACACACATAGGTGTTTCAAAAAAGTTAGGAAACAGGAGTCTGATCCTTCACGGTGCTGAGAGCCCCCAACTCCTGCTGACTTCAGGGGAAGGTGAAACTCCTCAGACGTTTACAGGTTCAAATGCAGGCCAGTGGGGAGGAGGGGGTGAATGTGGTTATAAAAGGTGAAAGGGATTAAGCTGGGTGAGATGAGCAGGGTCTCTAACTTGCAGCAACAGAGCCAGTCAGAGAGGAGAAAAGGAAAAGGAAATAAAAGCCTTTTCGGAAACAATCCAGCAAATTAGCTGGCTGGAGATGTCCCTTTATCAGAACATAGGATAAATTATAAATGTTGTTGCTGGTTGGCTGGCTTTTACAGTTGTACTGAGGATCTGCCCCAGATTGTCTCCATGTGCTTAGAAGTTTACACCAGAAAACAAAAATAAGCCCCCCGAACAGTTAAAGCCATTTATTGATGCACCGTGTGACACCAATAAATCCTCTCTTTCTGCTGAGCGATAGAAACAATCCTGTGACACATGGTTCTGTGTCTCGTTTTGACTGCATTCCATAGTTACACATATAGGGCCAGATCCTCAGCTAGTGTCAGTTAACGTGACTCCATTGACTTATTCAGTTTGCACCAGCTAAGGATCAGGCCCAGATATGTTAAAGTAATCTGTGGCTGGCTTTGAGTCACAGTTGTTTGGCAGGTAGCGCCTGTTTTTCATGGACTCAGCTGTTCCTTTGTAACGCTAAATACAAACTGAAACAGCCCACTTGAAATAGCTGAATTTCCCTCCCCGGGACCCCAATTCTGCATGAATCACTGCACAGAGTTAGGAGCTGGTCATTCTTTTTAGTAGTTGAGGGTGTAAGTGGGACTAGCTGCTAATGCTTAAACAACCAGAAATCCCCATTCCCCCTTGAAATATGTCTGGGCTTTCACGGAGGCACCCAAGAGGCCTTGTTCTAATTGCCAGAGAATTTGAAGTCATGTGGGAGGTTAAGTCTCGCTGATCCTGCTGCTTGGCAAAAAGGAAAGGTTTAGAAAGAGCAGAGGCAACAAGAGCATTTGAACCGAAATAATATAATTGATTGTATTTAGGTGGTTTAGGAAACCAGGAGGCAAGGGGGGAAAAGCCACATAACTTTTGATACTTTCCAGGTTTGTCTTTGTTTTGTATTATGGAGTGGCAGGAGCTTGTTGACCCTTTTGAAAAATATTCTTACCGGTTTTTTGGTTCATCATGTCATCAAAACACCTTGACCTGGAATCTCCAAATTTGTTTTGCTTGCCTTGCTGAGGAGAGGCACCGTTGTTAGTACTGGGGGACCTTGGTACAATTTTTGGGAGGGAAATTTAGTGGGGGAAATACATATACATATATTATGGCGGCATCAATAGGGACTCGATAGTTAAGGATGCGTTGAGATTTGCACTTGGAGTAGGATGTAAAGTGTAAAGACTCATGTTTTACACTTTAGTGACTGAAATGGTACAGTAACTTCAGAAAACTGAATTTTCATAATATTTGTTTAAAATATTTAGCACCTTTGGCAAAGGAAACATTTTAAAACTATCTCTTCTTGGATTTCCTCCTGGCAGCCTGTCCAGTCTCTTATATTGCCTTCCTGAAGCTAAAGAACCAGTCACCACAAACTCAAAACCTCTCTCTCTCTCTCTCTCTCTCTCACACACACACACACACACACACACACACACACACACACACACACACACACACACACAATGTTAAAAGAACGTTATGTTAAGCACCATTAGGAAAACCATGTATGATTGCTCATGCAACTGTAATTACTGGCTCAGTGGGCATCCATTCTGTGCGCAGAATAATGCAGGATCCTACAGATATAATAGTATGATTGTGTAAAGACCATACCATAATGCATACCTGAATTATGGTTGTAATCCTAAATCTGGCACTTCCTAACTTTCAGGTGCTTGACTCTTCAACATAAATAATATTATTTTGAAAGGTACAAGGTGGGTGAGGTAATGTCTTTTAGTGGACCAACTTCTGTTGGTGAAAGTCTCTCACCAACAGAAGTTGGTCCAATTAAAGATATTACCTCACCCACCTTGTCTCTCTCTTATCTTGGGACCACCATGGCTACAACAACACTGCATACGTTTTTTTAAAGCTGCTTTTTGTGTGTAATTGAGCAATAGTGTGTGTGGGGTGGGGGTGGGGGTGGTTAGGGTAAAAACAGATTCTGTTACACGCAACTATAACAACTCCCCCAATCATGGATCATCAACAGGATCTGAATCCCGAGCCTTCAGCATTGTGGCACAGACTGCTGCTAGGTGAGCTACAGGACCAACATTAGTGAGTGGTAGGAGAAGGCTGTTATGTGGGAAGGTGGGAGGAGACTGGATTGCTGAGTCTAGGTGCTAGGTCCAGGAAGAAGCCCATTCCAGCTTGGCTCTTGCTCTCCCCACCCCCCAGAGAGGGGGGAGCTCCTGCCCCACGTCTTGCCCCCGGAATGGGGGGGGGGGGGTGGTGTCTGGGGCCATTTGCAGGATTTGAGAATGGGTGTGTTGCCATGTCTGTCTGGCTCTCTGTCTGTCTCTCTCCCTGCCTAGTAGTTAAGGGAGCCGAGTTTCTGCTCCATGCGGTGCCCTGGGGTGTGTGTGTGGGTTTGTGTGTGTGTGTGTGTGTGTGTGCGTGTGCGGGCGTGTGTGTGTGTGTGTGTGTGTAAACAGGCCACTGGGGCCATGTGCTGGTTCCAGGGACTTGTAGGTGAGTAGAGCCTGGATGGGCACTCTTCTCCCCACACTCTGCTCTGGCTATTTTGGCAGCTGCCTGCCGTGGCCCTGGCTTGAGCCCACCCGTGGCGTGTTCAGCCATTTGGGCAGGCTGCCAAAAGTTCCCTGAGGGACGCAAGCGAGAAAAGGGAAATGGTGATTTAAAATCTACAGTTGCATATATCTCAGCCAAACCTGAATGGAATTTCCTAGGAGAAAGAAAAGGCATTTCTGTAGCCCAAGGGGATCTCCCCAGCTGAATATCAAAGGCCTATTACAAAGAATGAAGGTCTGAGAGCTTCTCAGAGAAAAGGTCACAACAATCTTTTATAATAGGAAGCGGTAGGCAAACTAGGCTCACTGCCAGCTCCCCCCATAATATATATTCTTATAACGTAGCAAGGATGGGCCTGAGATGTTACAAGAATATATATGTTGCTAGCATGGTTTCAGCTGTTGTATGGACAGGGCTTAAATGTACCATATAGCACGTGAGATTCTGTACATAGACCCTAATTTACAGTGCCTTGAGTAAGAACTGCAGGGGGCTGTAGAGGCTCCTACGCAGTTGCTACAGGAATTTTTTGGACGGGACCTATGTATCACATGGGCGGGCTCAAAGCATTCCCTGCGCCCTGCAGAAAGTCAGAGCACTTGGGCTTTGTGAGTATGAAGCATGAAAGGGTTAAGGATGCAAACACACACCCTAGCTGGGGCCAGAGCATTGAGCCGCAGAGTAATAATCCCTTCAACCCACTCCGTGCGGCTGCTTCCCCAGCCTACACTACTGCAACCTCTCGGTGCCACTTGCACAGGGCGTTAGGACAATTGAATTTATGTAACTGAGGATCCTGTGGCCTTTTCTCTAACCTATCCCCACCCCATGCAGGACTGCCACATCTATTCCCCCTCCCTCCACATGACACAGGAGGTGCAGAAGCTCCTTTGCATGATAATTCTGCTGAAGCAGCACATCTCCTGGCCAGGAGTCCTCTCCAGCGAGCGCTGCCCACTTCTTCGGTGACACTGCCCAGCTGCAGAAACCCCAGTGGCTGGGAGGACACGGCTACAGCCTGCTTATGGAAGATGTTCTGACACCCGTTCCCTTGGTATTTAGTTAGCAGAAGCCAACGTAATCCAGGACTAGAACTAGCTCCTGTGTCTTCCAGTGGAGAGGCCAAGCAGCATGGGGAAGATGGTGCTTTGATCAGTTCTTTTGATTATGAAATAAAACAGTCAGCTGTGTATTTAATATGAAACATACAGAGTTGTGCTTACCCTGTGCTAATGTCATAAAGCAAGCCTGGCCTGCCATGTTGTAGCATTTTGGATGCTAGAGAAAACAGGAGAGACTTTCAAGTTCTGAGGAAGAAAGTCCTTTTCAAGTCAGGGATTACAATAAGAGCAGTAAGTAGCCAACGTTAGGATTATCCTCAGAGTTATTTATTGCATGATGTCTGCCTGGAAACCTTATGGCAAGATCAGTAAGCCTATGTTATCGTGCTAAGCACACCTTACATAATTACTGGATTGACAGAGAGCCAAATTCTCTGCTGTCATAAATTGATATAGCTCCATTGAATCTGGTCCAGCCCTTATGGGAAAGAACCTTCTATCAGTAACCCAGTGTTTGGCAAATATGGGGCCCGCTCCTGCTCCCATTGAAGTCAATGGGTTGCTCCCATTGACTTCTACAGAAGCAGGAGTAAATCCACAGTTAGCTGAGTGGAGACTTGAGGAACATGTTCCAGTTGAGGATGGCTAAATTGGAAGGTTCAGCTCTGTGGTCACATAGACTGTTACAGCATTAACCACTGGGATATCTTAAAATATGGAGATGGAAAACAGTGCTTGCTATTATAAACAGCTGTGGGCCAAATTCTGCCTACACTTTCACCACTGTAAATCTAGAGTAGCTCAGTCACTGGAGTTCCTCTAGACTTAAGTTGATGTAACTGAGGGCAGAATTTATCCTGCTGTCTTCACAGCCCCTTGGAATTTGTTTCTCCAGAATGAAAGGTGCCATATATTAAATGTACAGCAAAGCATCCTTGGTTACTACTAATTTACTAGAAGCAGGACTGAAATCAGATCCGATCATTTTGAAAGGACTTAAATATTTGGGCACAGGTCCTGTGTTCACAAATATCACTAGAATCTAGGAATAAATGTCTGTCCAGATCTGTGAGTGGAAGATTCTGAAATGTGAGACTATCTGGTCTCAAGGCCAACAATGAGTTTCTCGTATGTCTGAAAGGGAAAAAAGGCAACTAGCAGGTTTTCAGGCATGCTATTGTACGACAGAGATGTTTAGTAGATCTTCAGATTGTTTCTCTTGCCCGAAGGAAAGAGCTCAGCTGGGATATTAGCGCTTCTCATCTCTCTACAAACCCATTTTCTTTATTGAAAGGTTTTATTTTAATGCTTCACTCCATGCATACTGAGTGTGTCTGCATTGCAATCACAGAGGATGATTGCAACTGGTGTAGACATACTCGAGGTAGCTTTAATCTAGCTAGCTCAGGCACTGGAGCAGTGAAACTGCAGCATAAGTTTCAGTGTAGACTCACCGACCAAGTAATTAACCAGGGTTCTGGCCAGGCTTGTGCGCTTAAGTACATTGCTGAACCAGGGCTACATACAGTAACATACCAACACATCCTATTATAATGAGAGGGGATGGGGAAGAGAAGGTGATAATATATGATAGTGTGTTGTGCTATATGTAAGGGGACTGTTGCCCCCTTACTAACATTCAGTGGGGGTGTTTTGGTTGCTAGCTCCCAGCACTAAAAGGGGAGGGATCGATGGCAAATCAGGACTCTGAGACTCTGAGACTGAGACTGATAGTCCCCAGGACTCTGAGACTGATAGTCCCCAGGAACAATGGCAAGAGGCCAATGCTCCAGATTGACAGGGCGGGCCAGCTAATCAAGGAGACAGAAGGCCAGGGTGGGTCCCGTCCTCCGTGTGAGCAGGAATGTGCCTGAATCAGACAGAGTGGGGCCGAGCTAAGGGGAAAGCAGGGGCCCAAGCTGAGCCGGAGAGCAGAGCTGGGCCAGATCCAGAGGGGCCAGAGCTGCAGCCAGAGAGCCAGAGAGCACAGCCCAGGGAGAGCAGATCCTGTGCTGGGAGCAGAGCTGCAGCCAGAGAACCAGGTGTGGTGAGCAACTGGGGCCAGCCAAGGGGGGAACCTTGGTAAAAGGGCCCAGCGCAGGAAGACACTCCAGCCAAGGGTCCATGCGGGCCAGGCTGGGAGGGGGATCTTAACCTGACTGGGGGGCTGGCACTGGGAAGAAGGGTCCCACCACCCACTGCCTGGAGGTGTGTGGCCACCGCCATTGCAAGTGTCTAACCGGCAGCATAACTGCAGCACAGCCAGGGCCTGAGAAGGCGGCCTGGGACCTACAAGGAACAGACTGCAAAGTGCTTTGATGTCCAGAGACACTGTTTGTAATGTTCCCTGCCACAGAGCAGGGTGATGTGTTTTCCTGTAACCTTTCCCATTTTTTCTTATTCTTTTCTTTAAATTAATTGTTAAGTAAAACAACTTGTATTTGCTTTATATTGTATAAAATAATCAGTGGGTCAGGGAGGTGCCCAGTGCAGAAAGGGTACCCCGGAGTGGGGACACCTTAGCCCCTGTCCTAGGTGACCACAGCAGGGTTGGGGGTTGAGCCCCCCCAGGAATCCTGGGCCCAGCCTTGTTGGGGCTACGAGAACTCTGCCAGACAGGAGAGTCCTCAAGGGCAGGGAGGCCTCTGGGTCAAGGAAGTGGGAGCGAGGACTCAGATCCTTTCGCTCGCCCACTTCACCGGGGTAGCACAGAAGCCAGGAAAGTTCCCCACAAGAGCGGGACCATTCCCCCGCTTACATATAAAGTAATGTAAGAATACTAGATCAGACCAGTGATCTGTCTAGTCCAGTAATCTCTTTCTGAGAGTGGTAAGCACCAGCTGCTTCAGAGGAAGGTGCAAGAAACTGCAGGTGGTAGTTAAGGGATAACCTGCCCCCCGGGAATGGACATTCTAACACCCCGCCCCACTGCACCCCATTCCCAGAAGTTGGTTTATGCCCTGAAGCAAGTGGGTTTGTATCCTATCTGAAACTGCAGTTTTGTTTTTGTGTTGTTCACTATTGTAACCTTGGATAGTCTTGTTGTGAGTATAAATGTATAATCCTGCTAAGCTCTGGGCCTCAGTGATAATTTTGTTGCAGTGAGTTCCACACGTTGAGTGTTGGATAAGTAATATTTCCTTTTAACTGTTTGGAATTTGTCACTTTTCACTTTCATTGCCTGTCCACTTGAAGGGTTCTATTCGCAGGAGTTTGGGATGGCTACGTTGTTTAGATATACTAGACATATTTGGCAGAAACTGTTTTAGAAATATTTTCTAGGTGTTTTGTTTTAAATGAAGGCACTATTTTCCGTATGCTACCACCTAAGGGAATTCATTTTGTTGTGACTCTCTTGCAGTGGACTAGTGCCTATTGCAAAACTCAAGAAACGGTGGTAGGTATTTGAGAAATTATTCACAGCAGATCATAAATGTCAAGACAGCCCACTGGATAAAGTACATCTGTGCCATTTTATACCTCAGTGTGTGTTTCATTTAATTATTGTTTTATAAAGAACATTACTGGCGGGATAGAAAAAGCTAGAGGGGGGAATAAAACCTAACCGAGGTTGAATGGTGGTTTTTCGTCTTTAATGAACAGCTCATCTCTAGAGCCTCCCTGAGTGGTTTTACTGTTCTTCGTGTTCCCCTTCCTCCTTTGGCCAGGCCCAGGGGATGGTTTATTCACAGCTTTTATTTTCCCCATTTGGTCCCTTCCTTGTCCATGTTCTTTATGGCTATCAACATGGCCCACGTTAAATTAATTGAAAACAAGTTACCTGATAGATATGAAAGCATTCTTAATTCCCCATTAACAACTATGAGGGAAGTGTTTCTAGTGGGGGGTCCCCTATGGATTGGTTCTCAGCCCAATGCTACTCAATATTTTGTTGTGAGTTATCTGGAAGAAAATATAAAATGATCGCTGATAAAGTTTGTGGATGACGCAGACTGAACTGCCAGGGGGATGCTGGGATACACAATAAGTATAAAGGGGTGAGTGCTGAATAGGAGTAGGGAGGTGGTGTTACCATTGTGTACAGCATTGGTGAGACCACCCTTGGCATATGGTGTTCAATTCCAATGTCTACATTTTAAATAGCATATTGAAAAGCTGGAGAGAGTTTAGAGAAAAGCTACAAGAATGGTTTGTGGTCTATAAAACATTCCTTATGAGGAGAGAGACTTAAGATAAATAGACTGAGTGTATCAAAGAGAAGGTTAACAGGTGACTTGATCTGCACAGGGAAAAGATATCTGGTACTACAGGGCTCTTTAATCTAGCAGACAAATGCATAACAGCTGGAAATTGAAGTCAGCAAAGTTCAGACTGGAAATAAGATGCACATTTTTAACAGTGAAGGCAATTAACCATTGGAACAGATTACCAAGGAATGTGGTTTATTCTCCATCATTTGGCGTCTTTAAATCAAGACCGGATGTCATTCTAAAACAGAGGTGGGCAAACTACGGCCCGCAGGACCGTCCTGCCCGGCCTTTGAGCTCCCGGCTGGGGAGGCTAGTCCCCGGCCCCTTCCCTGCTGTCCCCCTCCCCCGCAGCCTCAGCTCGCCATGCCACCAGCGCTCTGAGCAGCTCCTGGTGCTCTGAGCAGCATGGTAAGGGGGCGGGGAGCAGGGGGTTGGATAAGGGGCAGGAGGTCCCGGGGGCAGTCAGGGGACAGGGAGCAGGGGGCGGCTGGATAGGTGTGGGAGTCCCGGGGGGCCTGTCAGGGGGCGGGGGTGTGGATAGGGGTTGGGGCAGTCAGGGGACAGGGAGCGGGGGGCGTGTAGGGGGGGAGTTGGATAGGGGGTGGGGTCCCACTGGGTGAAATTCTATGCATGTGATTATCATAATGGTCCTGTGATGCAGGGTGGTCTCGCAGTGCTTGGAGCACTAGCACACTATTCCCCATTATGGTTCCAAGTCCGTGGGTTGGCAGTAGCACCTAGTGGCTCAAGTCTGTAGATTGCTGGTAGGGGAACCCAGGCCCTCCCTCTCCACCAAGCTCCAGCCCAGGGCCGTGGGGCTGGCAGTTCAGGTGTGCAGCAATGGCAAGGGTATCACCAAGACTGCTCCTTGGGTCACTTCCTACTACATCCCCTGTCTCTCTAGAGGCCTAGTAGTTGCCTGGCTATTGACTTGCAATGCATACTCAACTGAAAGGGGCCCGGAGGTTCTTCCTCCTCACTCACAGGCAGGTGCTCTGCTGTCTCTCCACTGGCAGCCTGCATCTCCCAATTGAGGTCTGCTCCAGATGGCATTGGACTCTTTCTGTATCCCCGCAGGAGCTACCAGAGCAGCTCTGCTCACTGGCACTGACCTCCCTGACTGAGCTATGCTGTGCCTTTTTAAACTCCACCTCTATTGCGAGCATCCCCAGCAAATATGTCTGGACGGCGCCTCCTGGGCTCAGATCTGCTCTTTAACCCTCTGTTCCCCAGTGTGGGGTTTGTACACTACAGCACACGTCCCTTCTAGCCTTAAAAATCTATTACTCTTATTTCCAGCATCTCTAAATCAGGTTTATGCTTTGATGCACTGCTATTGAGAGCTTCTTATATTAAAAAAAAATAAAAATCTAGACTGGTAGGCTAGACTGGTAGGTTGTTGTTTTCCTGAAAGGACTGCATTTTTATTTTTATTTTAAATAAGGGTTACTAGTTTGGGTCAGAACATTAGCGGCTAAAGTTAAAGTTGCAGTTCTGTGCTCGCTTGCTCTCTCTCTCTCCAGTATATAGACCACAGCTGGTCAAAAAGTTCTGTCAGCTTTTAGATGGAAAGCTGCTTTTTGATTAAATGGAAATTCCAACACAAACCACCCTAATTTCATCAAAAAATTGAGTTTTTGTAAAAATAAATATAAAAACTCACTTTTCAGTTGCCAAAAATCTGAATAACATCCAGATTTGGTTTTTTTGTATTAAAACAATATTTTGTCAGTGGTATTTTGGGGGGGATATTTCCTGGTCAGCTTTATTATAGATAATAAAATACACAATGAACAATATTTGTAGTGCTTTTGCTGTATCTATAGAAGTGCAAACCATCAAAATTCAATAGGGTAAGGGAGCTGGACCAAAATTTCCCTCTCAAGTCTACATGGTAGTAGATATCTGCTTTGATATTCCACTTTTACTGCATGTGTGGAACTCCCCAGAAGAGTCCTGGAGACAAGATCCATTGAAAGGTTTTAAAAGGAAAGTATCGCCTTTAGTTTTTGATTGATAAGAAGTAGATACTTTTTAAGGCATGTAATGTATAGAGTACCTGAGATAATAGAATAACAGTGTTGCCAACTCTTGTGATTTTACTGAGTCTTGCTATTGCTTGATGTTAATAAATCCCCAGCTCCTGGAGTCAAGTGATTATGCAGAATTTCAGCTTTCATTTATGAAAAAAATTCTAGCCCTCATGGTTGTGGAGAAACATTTGTCACATTTTGAAGTTTAAGTTAAAAGCTCAGATACCAGAAGACAAAGAGAAAGTACCTAAAATTGATATATATCTTTTTAAAATCTCATGGATTTTTAAGGACTGTCTCATGATTATTGAATATTTAGGGCTGGCAACACCGGTAGTATTGTGCACCGGTAGTATTGTGCACCGGTAGTAGAGTAGTCTGCCTCAAAGCACTGGGAAAACATTCACTTGTTAATCCTCACAGCATCCAGTGAGGGAAATGTCATTATCCTGAAGGCTACCAGTGGGGAAGCTTGAGACATGGAGGTTCTGACTTTCCAAAGGCCCCCCAGTGAGTCACTGGCGCAGAGTTCCTTGCTCAATCCACTTAAACCTGTTCCCTTTCTAAGCACATAATGTGAAGAGCCCTCTCTCACTTCTTTATTACCCTATGTATGTATTATCCTGTGTACCAGTCCCTGTCTTCATTTCTAACAGAACTCTCTGTGTTTGGTTGCAGGATTGTTTTTCAATGACTAATGTCTCCTGGTACGGAGGAGCAAGCATCAGAGCCCAGCGCTGGCCTTTGAACAATGTGAATACAAAGTCCCAGCCATTTGTTATCAGCAACCTCACCAAAAATCCCACCGGCTATGGATCTGTCTTAGAAAAATACTTTTTGGGATCAACGGGTAAGAAGAGTTACTTTGCTTTGATTTCTCATTGTTGCTGACACTAACTGTGATGGGTTAGATCACAGAAACCCCCTTGGGAACTGCCAACTGATGTGCCAAGACTACTTCTGCCCCTGCTTTCCCTGCCAGCCTGGGACACCAGCACCCTGTCTTGCTGAGCCAGACACACCCGTCTGCTCCAACACAGACCCAGAATCTGAATTACTTGCCCCAGACAGCTGCAGGCTTAACTGAAAGCAATTTACAGAAGTGTTCCTGCCTTTAACACTCAGATGCCCAACTCCCAATGGGATCTAAACCCAAATACATCTGTTTTACCCTGTATAAAGCTTATACAGGGTAAACTCATAAATTGTTCGCCCTCTATAACACTGATAGGGAGATATGCACAGCTGTTTCCCCCCCCCCCACACACACACAGGTATTAACACATACTTTTAGTTAATTAATAAGTAAAAAGTGATTTTATTAAATACATAAAGTAGGATTTAAGTGGTTCCAAGTAGAAACAGACAGAACAAAGTGAATTACCCAGCAAAATAAAACAAAACACGTAAGTCTATGTCTAATACAGTAAGAAACTGAATATAGATAAGATCTCACCCTCAGAGATGTTTCAATACATTTCTTTCAGAGCCTGGACGCCTTCCTAGTCTGGGCACAATCCTTTCCCCCGGTACAGCCCTTGTTCCAGCTCAGGTGGTAGCTAGGGGATTTCTCATGATGGCTCCTCTACTTTGTTCTGTTCCACCCATTTATATATCTTTTGCATAAGGTGAGAATCCTTTGTCCCTCTGGGTTTCCACCCCCTCCCCTTCTCAATGGAAAAGCACCAGGTTAAAGATGGATTCCAGTTCAGGTGACATGATCACATGTCACTGTAAGACCCCAAGCCTGACTCACAGGAAGGCTTGCCTGCAAACCGAGCCATCCACAGTCAATTGTCCTGGTTGATGGGAGCCATCAAAATTCCAGACCACCATTAATGGCCCACACTTTGCATAATTACAATAGGCCCTCCGAGTTATATTTCATATTTCTAATTTTAGATACAGGAGTGATACATTTATAGAAATAGGATGAACACACTCAGTAGATTATAAGCTTTGTAATGATACCTTACAAGAGACCTTTTGCATGAAGAATATTCCAGTTACATTATATTCACACTCATTAGCATATTTTTATAAAATCATATAGACTGCAACGTCACACTAACTAGCTAACCAACCACTTTGGATGTTAGGAATCCTAACTTAGGATATAGTTTTACTGATAGAAGGAGTGTTGTCTTGGAGCACTGGCATTCTCCTAATGTGGAACTTGAACCAAAGAACTTGTGATCCAGAGGTGAAAGTGCCATCAACATGTGCCCCTCCATTGATCCACTGGTGTCTATGAGCATGTAGCAAATTAGCCAAATTGCATGCACTATCTTTTCTCTTCACACTGTGTTAATTTGAAACATTCACTGCTGCAAGAGGTCCCCGTGACTGGATTTTGAAAAGGACTGGATAATTTTATGACACTGATATCTCTAGACTCTAGTAGTTATGCAAATTCAGAGAATAAAGGATAATCAGATCTCATGTCTCAGGGTGTAAGATGATCATCTGCAAGATCCCAATTCCAAAATACCACACTGCACAACTGGTTAGGTGTTTACCCCTTCCTTTGAAGGACCAGGTACTGGCACTGCGAAAAGCAAGGTATCGGACTACATGGGCCAGTGATCTGCCCTGGCAGAGAAATCTTCTATTTATTCTTTGCAATGCATGCTGACCTGACAATATCATTCACTGAGGGCAACTCAGAAATACAGTACTGGAAAAGCCCTTGGCAGCTGGCAGCTAGCACTATGTATCATTGCCGGGCACATGGCATGTGTGTTTAGGTCTTTAGTGGCATAGGTTACTGAAAGTCACAGATAACTGTTTCAGCTGCTACCTTGGCTGTAGAATTCATTGTGGAAATTCTTCTCCTTCCATTCATGCAGAGTGCTAGCGGAACAGATTAAATGGTGCCTCAGGAGGATGTGCATGGAAACTCAGGAGAGGATTTTTCCCTCAGTCATAAGCACAATTCCTTAAACATGCTCCCTGAAGGGCTGAGTCTCCACTGCCTCACACCTTGGGTAGACAAGACAGTTACATCTGTGTAGAGCAGATGTAGAGGTGCTGCCATTCTGATGACAGGGTACATCTACACTGCAGCTGAAGGTATAATTTCCAGCTCAGGTAGATACACATGCACGAAGCCAGCACACTAAAAATAGCAGTGTAACTGGGGTGGGAAAGGTGGTGCAATGGGCGAGCTGCCCGAGTCGGTACCTTTGCACAGGTACCTACTCCTCCATGTCTGTCTCTGCCAGCTGACAAGCTGCATGCAGTTAGAAGTGTCATTTGAGGAATAGACCTGGAATGCCTGGCGCAGCTGCAGTTACATGCAGCCCTTCTGGCTGGCTTGCAACCACTCTTGGTCCCCCTGCCAATCTAGGGTGACCAGATGTCCCGATTTTATAGGGACAGTCCCGATTCTTGGGTCTTTTTCTTATATAGGCTCCTAATACCCCCCACCCCCGCCCTGATTTTTCACACTTGCTCTCTGGTCACCCTATGCCAATCAGATCCTTCTGCTCTTACTCCTCTGCCTGCCTGTTCCTTCCCTCATTATTCCAGCTTCCAAGTGCAGCCCAGGACGCTTCCTTTCTCCCCCTGAGGCTGTGATACTAGTCATCTAGCACTCCTTTACTAACCTCCCCGGCTTGCACTAACTCCTCTGACAGTCCCCAAGTCTTCAATCTATTGCATTTTTTAAAATTCAGGAATGAAGAGCCTTATAAAGTCAAAGGGCTGGATTGTGTCTTTAGGCACAATCATGAGCAAGACCCTCATGTGTATGCTACATCCACCTTGCGACTTGAGTCACAATTCCCTTCCTGCTCCTAGAAGGTAGGTAGCCATATAGTGCTGGCCAACAGTATCAGCAAACTACCTCCGCCCGATTCTACATGCTGGCTCAGCTACTCTTGCCAGCAAGCTGGAGAGAGAGTAGAGCCAAGGCTCCACCCACTCCCCACCCAACTGCTTCAGGAAGGAAGAAAGCAGACAAATAGCTGTGCCTACTCCTGTGCACCTGTGACCGGGGTCCTAGTGGGGAGCCAGTTGTGGTCACTCAATTAGGGTGAACTGCAACGAATGGGGCAGACAGCCTTCTGCATGTTTAACAAAAATATCCTCACAGTGCCAAATGAGGCAAAGAAGGGCTTTCCTCTCGGCAGCATTATGGCAGGATGTCCATCCCAGTCAGGCAGCATTTGTATTTGCACGAACATTTATGGAGCTGATTAGAAGTCAAAACCTCATGTAGAAACTAGAGGCCTGATCCTGGACCACTGAAGTCAATGGTACTTTTGCCATTGGCTTCAACAGAAGCAGGATCAAGACCCAGATGTAGAAAACCTGATTAGGGCTTGTGTATTGAGAGCTTTGAGTTACAAGTGGATCAAATAGTGGCCAGGCTTCAAAGACTGAAAGGGTCATGTTGGATTTGTAAACTAAACTTTCATGCATGAAATATAAATCTGTCATGGGAAATGGATTTACGGGTCCCAGCAGCTGAGCAGTGGAATGTTTTCGTGAAATCCAATGTGTAACATAATGACTTTTTTGGTTTGTGTCTTTTTGGCTTAGGCTGAATAGAATGAGGACAAAAGAAATTGCTTGCCTAGGAATTTTATAGATAATTCACTGCTTAGACAAGAGTTCAAAAGCCTGATACATTTATATTATATAAAGCTGTATATCTCCTCCTCCCCCAACAAGGAAAGCTCTGCTCTGATGCAGAATCTTTTTGGGGATGGTGGTTCAGTCAGATCCTGAGTTTTACTGTAGTTCTTCTAGCTAGGTTGGAAAGAAGTGTGGTCTTATGGTTAAGGCACCAAGACTCAGGAGATCTGGGTTCAGATCCTGGCCTTTCCCCAGGCTCCTTGTCTGATCTTGGGCATGTCACTTAATCTCTCTGTGCCTCACCTCCCCAGCTGTAAAATGGGAGACAGTAGTGCTTCCTTTTCCCACGCTTGGTCTCTTCCCTGGAAAGGTTACACAACAGATAATATGTTATTCTGGACATATACACCTAGCACAATGAGGCTCTGATCTCAGTTGGAGGCCTTTGAATTCTGCTGTTCTTCAAATTCCTTGCATTTCTTTCACCTCTTACCAATGGCCCTGCTGTGTCATCCAGTTTTGTGTTCACCCTCCAGCCCTGTCAAGAAAGCAAATAAATTAGATTTTTTTTTTTGTAACAAGAAGGATCTTGCTAAAGCCAATATGTGAAATTTAAAAAATGGTTAATGAAAGCTTTTTTAATGTAGAGCCCTCCCCCCGAGTTGAGGCCCAAAANTCGGGGGCGGGACCTTCCGCCGCCTAGGGCGCCAGCAAAGCTGGCGCCGCTACTGTGTAGAGCCCTCCCCCTGAGTTGAGGCCCAAAGCAGCCCTGCATTGTGCTCACACATGAGAATCAGGGAGGTAACAGAACGCTGAAGGTGGAGGTTTAGCTTCACTTGAGGAGAGGCAACGTGGGCCAATGGGGAGGCATCGAACTGGGTCTCAGGAGACCTGGTTTCTATTCCCAGTTGTGAGAACCAAGGCATTAATTTAGGGAGGGATACCTGGGCTCCAAGGTAGATCAGCTCATGTCCGCCAAAGGCTCTCTATGTTTTGGGCCCAGATTAATTACTGAGGGGGAAAATGGCTCTGTCTACTTATTATAAATATTATTAAAATAATAAACAAATAATCAAAAGGTCATATCAATAAGGTTAAACTACTACAATTTCTATCAAACTCAGCATTAATCAACTAAGTTATCAAATTAAGGTCAACTGAACTAATTAGCAGCAATACTGGCATGAAATCAGTTTAGTCAAATCATCAGATTAACATAGCAAATAATCAGTTCTTAATCCTAAAGCAGAAGTTCAAGGAGATAGCTGTTTGCTTAATTAGAAACCACAGTCAGAGAACTTTTACTCTCAGCAATGGCACCAATATTTATTTGGGCGGATATTTTAGCATATCCATAGCATTTGTTTACATCTGTGCCATGGTCTCAAAAGCCAATTAATGCTTTCCTCCTTGCATACACTGTTAGGTACAGAGGATAACCCAGAGCCGGCGCTAGGCATAAACAGACTAAGCAATTGCTTAGGGCCCTGAGCATCTCAAGGGGGCCCCTATTTGCTTTATATTATGTGTTGTGCGGAGGGCCCCCCAAAATATTCCTCTTTAGGGTCCCGACTGGGCTAACACCACCTCTGGGCTAATCTGTTTCCTCTTCTCCCCTCAAATATAAACTTTACTAAGATACTTTAATAAAAGAATGTTTTACCAACTTTTTCACTAAACAATGACAGTTTCGCTTCTATGGAGACTTTCTGAGAACTAGTAACAGACACATTGTATTGATTTTAAGGCAAAGTTTAGGGCAGGGGTCCCCAATGCGGTGCCCACGGGTGCCATGGCGCCCGCCGAGGCGTCTAAGTGCGCCCGCGTACTGGCCGGCGGACGAGCATCCACCGAAATGCCGCCTAGAAGCAGCGTCATCCAGAGGCGTCGCCACCAAAATGATTTTCGGCGGCATTTCGGTGGCGACGCCTATTGACGTTGCCGCTTGTCGGCGGCATTTTGGCGGATGCTCGTCCGCCGCCACAGTCCTCCATGGCTCGTCGTCTGGCGCCCGCCAGACGAAAAAGGTTGGGGACGACTGGTTTAGGGAATATTCTCTGGTTCCTCCCCGTGTGCCCTTAACAGGATCTACTACACCTATAAGCATCCAACCGCGCACTCACAGCCTAAAATAGTAAAAAGCAGAGATGTCTCCCGAAAAGGAAAAATAAAATATTTGAAGTGAAAAACAGGTTTTAACTAGTCAGCTCTCTGACTTGTGTGGTGTAGGGCCTGTAACTGCAGTTGTGGACCTAGGGTGACCAGATGTCCCGATTTTAAAGGGACTGTCCCTATAATTTGGGGCTTTTTTTTATATGGGCTCCTATTACCACCCACCCCCTGTCCCGATTTTTCACACTTGCTATCTGGTCACCCTGTGTGGACCAGACAGTGATTGCTGGCACTCGGCACTCTTCACTAACGGGCGTTCTCGGATATAGGAAAAACTAATCAAGGCTAGGAAGATGAGGTTGATGCTGTGACTCCCCTTCTCCTGGAAGTGATTAATTTCAGGGTCTGGCTGGGAGGGTCAGTCTTCTTGAGATGGCTGGTGACCCAAAAGGGCACACAGCCCTCTGCATGACCTTGGTCTCACAGCTGACTACACTACTTTATTCCACCTCCCAACTCCTTCGGAGCTGTGAGCAAATCTGGGGCGCAGAACACCCTGGGTACAGATGACATGGTCCAATCCCATCACAGTGACCAAATTCCAGCCTGTGGATAGTTCGGAGAGTTCACCTTTAGCCCGCGATTTCTTTCAGATGTCCATTGTACAACCGCAGACAGAAAGAGGAGGAAACATGAGGCAAGTCCTGGGGATTCCTGAATATTTTTAGAAGCAAACTGAGGGTTCATGAGGGGAGAAGAGAGGTGTTTGGGTGGCAGGAGGGAGGAGGAGAGGGAGGGTATCAGAAATGCAGATGTTCCCTGACTTTAATGTTTCCTCTTGTTGTCTCCAAAGGGGTGACAGTGACAGTTGCACCAGACGTCCCCATCTCCCTCTCAGTGGAGAGCAACAGGCACTTCTGTCTTGAGAGCCCTTCCAGCATAGCCATGGTCCCCCTACAGTACATGGTGTGCATCAGTCAAAACATCACATCTGCCCACCAGGAAGTAGGGAGCCAGCTCTCAGAGCAGGAGAGGAGGCTGCCAAACACTGACATATTAGGGTAAGAGAAAAATCTTCCCATTCCAGAGGGCACCAAACAACTATCCAATGGCAGCAACCCTTGGTCCCTATCGAACTGGGATGGACTTCCACCAGCAATCCAGAGTGAAAAGCTCTGTACCCAGTGCCCTGAGCCATCCAGTCTCCCAGTGAATGTAAAACAAGAAATTCAATGAAAACATTTCCATTCCTACTGGCGTTCAGTAGTATCTCCATTAATTGATTGGTTCAAAAGCTAGGATCCAAAAGCCCAGTACACTGGGGACAGGACCGGCTCTAGGCACCAGCAAACCAAGCACATGCTTGGGGTGGCACAATTCCAGGGGCGGCATTCTGGGATGGTTTTCTTTCTTTTTTTTTTTGCTTCGGCAGTTGCGCTCTCTGAGGTTTTGTGTGGTTTTTTTTTGCTTGGGGCAGCAAAAAACCTAGAGCCGGTCCTAACTGGGGAGGAACATTCCCATTTCTTCTGCACTCAATACCCAAAGTAATGCTCCAAGTGGATCTAGACCATATACTGTTTGGTGGGAAGGGGGTTGTATTCTCCAACCATTTCCTCCTTTTACTCTCTCCCACACCCCCATACACACACTGTCTTCAGAGACCTTGTGTCATGTACCTTCTGCCCAGCTGTGGGAGGCTAGACATAATATATATCTGGTAAGATCAAGCAAGACTCCTTTTTTTTTTTTAATTATCCCGATGCAGGTTGCCAATCTGGAGGCATTACAAAGCAGCGGATTCTGCTGGCAAAATGGAGCGAGGATTAAGGTCTTTCTTCAACAGATTGAAAAGACATCATCTCGGGGACGGGCTAATTGCTCTCAACGAACATTCCACAATGTTACTTTCCAATGCGGTATGTGCAGTCATGCTGGGTGAGGGCAAACTAAGGGACTGCTTAGGAAAGCCCAGCAAAAACGGATGATAGGGCTCTGCTACTCTGGAGCAGGGAATGGGCCATTTTTTGATGTAGAAACCTAATGCCCCCAGAGATCTACTTTAGGAGATAGGGCAGAGAGGGCTACCTCTTCCAAGAGTTCCCCACCCCCAAAGGTAAGAAGTGATGACCAGTACATGGTTTGGTCGGTGGGAGAACGTAATGGAACGTTTGAACCTTTGAAAAGGTTGTGGGCAGGGGAATGGGAGAGTATCGGAGATGGTTCAGATGTTATCTGAGACTGGGTCTCCCATCTCTATGGAAAACAGTAGGGCTGGATAAAAGTTTTCAAATAATTTTTTTCATTGGAAAATCGACTTTGTTCGAAAACAAAAAACCTCATGGTTTTTCTAAATTTTCTCTGGGAAAAAAGAATGAAAACTAAAAACTTTCAGTTTTGGCTTCTCTTTCTTTCTCTTCTCCCTGCCACCCCCCTTTTCAGTGGCAAAATGGAAAAAAGAGAGAGAAGAGGGGGGTGAATGGGACAAATTTTTTGCAAAAAAAAAAAAAATTGAATAAACGAAAATATTATCCTTTTTGAAACCTGAAAAATGAAAAATATTTTGAAGTTCTCAAAAATTACCATTTTTGGACTAGTTCTAGTAATTTGCAAGTCAAGTAATGATCAACACATCATTAAAGAGGGGATAAAGTGTTGTATGTACTTTTCTGTATAAATCTAATCTTCAGAATAATAAAAGTTGTTTTGCACTTAGGGTACGTCTACACTGCAATCGGAGGTGTGATCTGCATTTGTGAGAGTACACCTGAGCTAGCTTTCATCTAGCTAACACGCCTAAAAATAGCAGTGAAGATGCAGCAGTGCAGGCTAGGAACACAAGTACTTACCTGGGTTTCTGGGTGGGATCATGCATCCTGCACTGCCACGTCTTCATGTAGCTGTGCTAAGCTAGTATAAAGGCCAGTATATCTCTATATAAGTGGGGATGTCTATCCAAGCTATAATCACACCTCCGATTGCAGTGTAGGCTTACCTTTAGTGTGCTCCTGAATTGTTTGTGGGTTGTGGTTATTTTTTTTAAGGGATGATGAAGGCTATTTAATTTGAGAGGAAGGACCTTCTTGTGGTTCAGGTACTGAACTGGGACTCGGAGAGCTGGGTTCACTTCTCAGCTCTGCCGTAGACTCCCTGTGTGACCTTGGGCAAGTTGTGTATGGCCAGATTTTCAAGAGTTTAGGTACCTGAATGAAGTGGCTGGATTGTCAAAAACGCTCAGTTCCCAGCTCAGTTCTCAATCATTTAGGTGGTTTAAGTGAGAGCTGAGCTCTTTTGAAAATCTGCCCTTTAATCTGTCTTTACTTCAGTTCCCCAACTCTAAAATTAGTCCCTTATTCTTTCTATCTTGTCTATATTGCTTGTAAGCTCTTCGGAGCAGAACTTGTCTCTCATTCAGTGTACGTGCAGCCCTCAGCACAATGGGATCCCCAATCTCAGTTGGAGCATCTACATGCTACTGTGATACTGCTACTAATAAAGACTGTGTTGTTAACTAGTCTGACTTGCCAAGCCTTGCATTCTCTGGCCATCAGTTTCAAGTTACCCTGATGACTTGTGTTCAAATTATTGACTAATAGTGCACTCTGTTCTTCCTTCCCTCCAGGACCATATGCACTTGCCCATGGCTAGCAGGAAGATGCATGCTCTGAGACACACCAGGGACCTCTCGTTAATTAAACCTCTGAAGTTTTCCATAACTCTGTCCCCGTATACAAGCATTAACTCCCAGCTGTTTCTGATGTCTCTGCAAGAGGGCAAAGAAAATTACTGGCTGAGCCTCCAATCGAAATTCGACAGCCACCCGGTACAAGCCTATATTGCTTTTCTGATCCAATCACTTAAATCTAGAGAGTCTGAACTCAGAGGAAGCCAACAGGTGTAAGAAACACTTGGCTGTTAAACACTCTTTCCGCAGTAATAGATAATCAATGCAGCACACTACACTAGACGGTGTTTAAATATTAGTGATCCAGTCTCAGACCTGTAAAATTTAATATAAATATAGCCATATCTTGGATTATTTAATAGAATGTGTCACTGAAAATATTACCCACTTTAGTTGTCTGTTAACCAAAATAACTCCCGACTGACACAGATTTTTTGTGTGCTATATTAAAAAGCTAAATCTCTTTTGATAGAGGCTCAGTTTCATACCAGTACTCTTGTGACACTGGGATATGTTACTACAGAGAGTAAGTTATGAAATGTTTTAAAATGTGCATTGTAACTGGATTTAAAAGCAAGCACAGTTAGGTCAATGTGGGGCCAATTAGTCTTATCTATATCTTTCCCTACATTTCCTGTGAAAAGCCTATATAACTCTTCCCCCTTTTCCCCTTTCAGTTCTAAATTAGAAGAGAGTCAATTAGCCCAGTCTTCATAAGCAACCTTACAATAAAATGGGCAGTACCCATAACTCAGTACCCAGCTGCAGGCCTACCATTATAAAACCAGGGTATTTATAGGCAACCTCTCTTGGGCCATCATGGTAAAAGCTTGAGCCTCTTCCACTTTAGCTCATGGACTAAGGCCTGGAGCTGGCAGCTATTGCAATCACTCTCCTACTGTGGATTACAAATGCAACTCCGTATTCCTGGCAAACCTTACAATAATGAACCATTACATGGCGGAGCAATGCAGATCATTTTTTGGTAAGCAAGTCGATTTCAAGTTTCCAGAGGGATATCTTAAATCAAAATAAAACAAATAGTTAAGTATGAAAAATGCTCTTTGCAATATTTATTCACTGACACATATTTCATAATTTACAAAGGATTTTTTTTAATTGTAAGCTTGATTTTTCAGTTAAAGGAATTTTCAGGCTTGCTGCCAATAGCCTGGAGAGAAGTGTAGGCACTTAGGGTTTGATCCAAAGCCTGTTAGAAAAACTCCTCATGACTTCAGGTGCACACTGGATCAGGCCTTTCACCAGCAATACAGTGCTGCCAGTTCTCTCATGTCAGCAAGTCATGCTTTCCACAAGTCACTTCAAGGGTGCCCAACCAGTATACATCCAGAATAAAAGCTCAGTGCTATCTAAATTAATAATAATGCAAAATAACAACATGGCATATTATATCATGGAAGAGAACATCTTCCTGACCCCACCTAGTGATCAGCTTATGTCCTGGCGCACAAGGACTGAGAGCTTTTACAATTCCATCCTAGCTAGTGTAACTGCAGATGCTCTGGAACTAGTAAATGTATAATGGTTCGTTCAAACCCAGCCTCATCATACCCTTGCTGTATCACAGACTCCTCTGCTTACCAAGTGGAAAGGGCAGTTTTCTGTCCGGCTGAACGTGACCAATGATGCTGCAAGAAGTTGGTACATGGACAGGGTGAGCCTCTTGTGGCAGAGACTGGGAGCGCAGTACGTGACTTTTGAAGGTGCTGAAGGAAACACGTTTGCAGAGCAGGCAATCCAGCCACCCAGAGAACTGGAAGGGGATAAATACATTGGCATTTTTGCACTAATGGCAGCTACGCTGGGAAATTCGACAATAATTAGTGCTGTCACAAGGTGAGTCTCAGGAAAAGTGCTCAAAAGGTGAAATGAAAACAGAGATCTAAACCCTCCTGTTGGTCCTATTTCAGTGCACGCAGGATAGCTGGGCTAGGGTCCAAACAGCCCAGGAGGAGGGGGAACTGTATGTGAGCCCTGTTTTAACCCTGCCTGGGAACTTGGGTGGGCATTGTGGAACGAGAGATTCTGCCTGTGGCACAATTTAAAGCACAGAGACTAACTCATCTTCATGCCCCTTATCTGCAATTGGCTTCAATGGAGGAGAGCAGTGGTTGGTTTATCTCCCACTGAACAAACAGGCCAGCTAATGGCAGCTGCCAGTTCTGCCATGCAAACAAGCAGAGAGTGCGTCTACGTTTGTGCTATAGGAGGTATGATTCCAGCTCATGTAAACATACCTGCGCTAGCGCTACTCGAATCAGCACCTAAAAATAGCAGTGTGTCTGCAGCAGCATGTGTGGCAGCTCGGGCTAGGTGCCCCATCATGTGCCCGGAGGTCAGGTGGGATTGTATTCAGGGCAGCTAGCCCAAGAATCTGCCTGTGCCACCAGGGACACACTGCTATTTTTAGACGCTAGCTCAAGGAGAGCTAGCGCAGCGCAGGTACGTCTATCCAAGCTGGGAATCACACCTCCCAGCTCATATGTAGCCATGCCCAGATCTTCAAAGGCATCTAGGTGCTGAATTACCATTGATTTCAAATACCTTTGAGGATCTGGGCCATAATGGCAGTTTGCTCCTCCCAGCCTGCAGCCGCACCATTATTATGAGATGTACTAACCCTGCCAATCTGAAAACACCACTCCTGAAACTTGTCACTGGAAAGAAAATGCACATACTGCTGGGATGGATTCAGCCTCAGTAGGGACAAGGAAGTGGTTGGGTCTTCTGCCCCGTTTGCCTTGTTACCCTGTCAATTAACCAGTTACTCAAGCAAGCTATAATTTGCTGATCTTCTGGTTGGGGGCTCACAGAACTAAACTGCAGAGTCTACTGGAAAGATTCTTGCCAAAGAGCATAAGACTTTGGTTTGACTCTTGCTGATTTCAGTTCCTTTAGTGAAAAGTGCAAAGCAGAATAAAAGTTATATGTTTATTTTTTTCCAAAACTCTAAATGTTATTGAAAAATGACTTTTTCCCCACAGAAAAATTCAGGTTTTTTAATTAATCTCCTGCCTTTTATTTTATTTTATTTTATTTTGGTAGGAAAATGTTTCAGCTAGAAAATTTTGACCAAATCTACACATATCATTTTGCAGGCACACAAATGAGGAACTATACAAAATGGGGCTGGCCAATCAATTTCTGCTACAGATTCTAAAATCCATAGAATCATAGAATCATAGAATATCAGGGTTGGAAGGGACCTCAGGAGGTCATCTAGTCCAACCCCCTGCCCAAAGCAGGACCTAATCCCAACTAAATCAAGCCTGACCTTAAAAACCTCTAAGGAAGGAGATTCCACCACCTCCCTAGGTAACCCATTCCAGTGCTTCACCACCCTCCTAGTGAAAAAGTTTTTCCTAATATCCAATCTAAACCTCCCCCACTGCAACTTGAGACCATTACTCCTTGTTCTGTCATCTGATACCACTGAGAACAGTCTAGATCCATCCTCTTTGGAACCCCCTTTCAGGTAGTTGAAAGCAGCTATCAAATCCCCCCTCATTCTTCTCTTCTGCAGACTAAACAATCCCAGTTCCCTCAGCCTCTCCTCATAACTCATGTGCTCCAGCCCCCTAATCATTTTTGTTGCCCTCCGCTGGACTCTTTCCAATTTTTCCACATCCTTCTTGTAGTGTGGGGCCCAAAACTGGACACAGTACTCCAGGTGAGGCCTCACCAATGTCGAATAGAGGGGAACGATCACGTCCCTCGATCTGCTGGCAATGCCCCTACTTATACAGCCCAAAATGCCGTTAGCCTTCTTGGCAACAAGGGCACACTGTTGACTCATATCCAGCTTCTCGTCCACCGTAACCCCTAGGTCCTTTTCTGCAGAACTGCTGCCTAGCCACTCGGTCCCTAGTCTGTAACAGTGCATGGGATTCTTCCGTCCTAAGTGCAGGACTCTGCACTTGTCCTTGTTGAACCTCATCAGGTTTCTTTTGGCCCAATCCTCTAATTTGTCTAGGTCCCTCTGTATCCTATCCCTACCCTCCAGCGTATCTACCACTCCTCCCAGTTTAGTGTCATCTGCAAATTTGCTGAGAGTGCAGTCCACGCCATCCTCCAGATCATTAATGAAGATATTGAACAAAACCGGCCCCAGGACCGACCCTTGGGGCACTCCGCTTGAAACCGGCTGCCAACTAGACATGGAGCCATTGATCACTACCCGTTGAGCCCGACAATCTAGCCAGCTTTCTATCCACCTTATAGTCCATTCATCCAGCCCATACTTCTTTAACTTGCCGGCAAGAATACTGTGGGAGACCGTATCAAAAGCTTTGCTAAAGTCAAGGAATAACACATCCACTGCTTTCCCCTCATCCACAGACCCAGTTACCTCCTCATAGAAGGCAATTAAGTTAGTCAAGCATGACTTTTGTACAGGGACACAAATCATTGTTTGCCAAAGAGAAAATCCAGGCCAATTAGTACTATGACAGCAAACAGGCTGAGGCTTCATCTCTCTCTCTTTCTTAGTGATAAATGGTGTTAATTTTATATGGCCATAAAGAATGATAGACTGTTCTGAGACAGTTGCAAGTCTGTTCTGATACTCTTGCAAGTCTCTTGAAATGACCCAACTGGAGGGCTTGTCCTGCAGGGTGAGTATGTGAGGAGGCTTTTTCTTTCCCTTCCTATGAATGTTTGTTTTATTTATTTTTTTGTGTCATGTTTACAGGATGACACACAAATCCAAGGTCTTTGCCACTTATTCAAGCTCCCACAGCACCTTTTGCAAAGCAGGGATATTAACTCCAGTGTTTTAGCCAAAGTCCAGTCTGAGCAATTATTTTTCCACCTAATGATCACCTGTAGTTTCAAATGGATACAGTCTTTTTCACTTTCTCTCCTATAATGTTGCTGTACACTACCACAGCTGCCATATTCCACACCAGAAGTGGGTGTATTTCAGTGGCAGGGACAGAGATCAGTGCTTAATTTGTGCCAGGCCTTGCCAGGGCTGAGACCTGGCACCTCTAGGCTTGGCATTTCATAGCCCCGGCACCTCTGGGCTTGCCACATACGTTTTTAAAGTAAATCATTGATTGATCCCTGGCACCTCTTTCATTATGAATTAAGCCCTGCAATGATCTCTAAATAGGCCTAATTAGTCAATTAATGTTTTTAACACACTTTGAGATGCTCTGATTAAAGGCACTATGGCAGTGGAAAGCTTTGTTGTTTTTTATTATTGGGATCTCTTGTATTTACCAGATGGCGAAGGGATACAAATTGTTCAGGAAATATTTTCAAGCTTCTTATGAGGATTTTACAGGAAATTGGAAACAAAGATCATTTTAAATGGTTCATTTAAAAAAAAGAAAAGGCTGTAACTCTCCTTTTGAATGTCTAGTTAAAGAGATATTTCTAAATCAGCTGTGGGATTGACAGTGATTCAGCAAGAAGGTGCTGTCTGTGACTATTCAGAAGAGTGTAAGGTAGCCCCTAGCTAGTGAAAGCAGTAAGGTGGCAAGCTGTTCCTACAAGCAGGTCCTCTGCTGATGCAGATTTGCTCAGCCACTTGTATTTAGTAGTTCTCAGATACCAGAACTGCTCCATAAACCATTGTATCAAATCCCATGTCACCTCTTAGAAAGCATCACCAGAAAGTATTTTTGGAAGCACCTGTGAACCAATCAGTCAGCTATTAATATTACCATTGCTTATTGTTTATGGTGCCATTTATATTCATGGCATATCTTTAGATACTTAAAAGACAATATCACTGCCTTGAAGATCTTGGAATCTAAATTACCCAGTTGGGCCTGGATCACAGTGTGATAAAGGTTAAGAACCCCTAGTTAATGGTGTTCTACTAAAAGCAAAGGTCACCACTTCAGAGCCCTAAGAGCATTTAGGCACAAATCCTGAAGTTTTTCCCTAGTCCTCGCTTGCACACAATTCCTGTTGACTTCACAGAGAGTTTTGCTTGAGTAAAGTCTACAGGATCTGGCCGTGACTGCACATCCAGAAAAGCAACACCCAAACTATCTTATGGACCTATACTAGAGGGACTATGCTATCAGAAGCCTTGTGACCCCTGAGTGTGCCTTGAGGGCCCAATCTAATTCCCAATGAAGTCAATGGAAGGACTCCCAATGGCTTCAATGGGCAATGGGTCAGACCTTGAATAATGGCACACAGAGTGATAAGGAAGCCATGAGGAAGGCTTTGCTGAGTATTGTAAGGATAGGTGTGATGGCACTATTGCAGTAGTGACTGTGCTAATGACTGTTCTGGAAATGCCCAAATGTTTCTAGGAGCTGGGAACAGTCTGAATCTGATGCAAGTGCTCACGCAGTTTATAAAAGTGCTGTACCTTCTCTCTAGCCAATCTGACTCCTGTGTGCTTGCTAAATACTATGTGGTGTCAGGAGACACATAAAAGCAAAATTGGAGGACTGACTTCCTCCAACCCCATTGGAATTGCAAGGAATCCTCACAAGGAAATGGCATCAGTGTTTAAACAGTTTGATATTTTTCTCATACTGATGGGGATCTCAGAGAAAGCAACTAAAATGCCAGCCGTGCTGTTTCTCTGCATGTCAGGATCAGTAGTATTGCAAACGTCTGATGTTTTTACATGGAAGGAGGGACTAGAAGACATAAAGAGGATTTGGCCTAGATGATGTATACAGATATTAGGAAAACCTTTCTAACTGTAAGGATAGCTAAGCACTGGAACAGGTTACCCAAGTCATTTGTGGAATCATTGTCATTGGATGTTTTAAAGAATGGGCTAGACAAACATTGTCAGGGATGGAGTAGGTCTTCTTAATGTTGCCTCAGCACGGAGGGAAGGACTAGATGACCTAGTGAAGTCTCTTCCAGCCTTACATTTCTATGATTTTAGAATTACTTAAACCTAGAAAAATATTACACCTGAGAGACATTCAGTTTTTAAAAATTCATAGTCAAGGGCAATATGAACAAGTTAATTTATAAGTGACTAACTCAATGATTAAAGCTCAAACTTGAATTTGGGGAATAATGTGACTCTTAATAACCAAGAGGCTTGTATATGGAATACAAAATGACCAAGTGAGGCAAACTGCTGTGGAAAAGATGATTTAACCCACGTTTTAGACATCTTGTTGGGCCAATGAAATGAGTAAAATGTAGATTTTGGCTTCTGGTGATCTGGCACAGATAAGCAAGTAGTCCAGTGTCGTCATGGTAAAGAGACAATACCAGAAATGAAGGAAATCAAAATCAAAATCTCTCCATTAGATGTGGTCAAGAACATTAGCCAAGGAATTCCCCAGCATTTGGTCAAATATGGTATGAAAGCAATGAAAAAATAATTTTTCAAAGATATGTCAAATAGTTAAGCTTCAGTGTCTCCTTCTTTGGCAAACAATTCTATAATTCAGATCTCTTTGTTGGTAGTATCTGCAGAATTTACTGCTTCAGATTAACAAATACAGCTAAGCATTAATGACAGAACTGTAGCCTTTTAACCTAGACACTGGAGTACAATGTAGTGTTATTCCATTAAATATCTAGTACTGTAGGTAAGGAAAGGATACCGAAAATTGAAGTAAAGCTTGTTTCATATTCAGGTCAGAAAATACTGGTATAAAGGCAAATAACTATTACAATTTGCTTTAGAAACCAGTATAATATAATATCTTTTCAAACAGTTAAACGCAGATGGTATCATCTGTTTGAAGACTAAAAACCTATCTAGCCATGAAGTTAGTTAAAAATATGTTTGCTGTAAACACCATAAAATCACATACAGGGAGCATAGGCTGTATCTGGAGAGACTTCTCAAATGGCCTCAAAGACTCAGGGTGTCTGAAAGAAAAATTCCAGTTAGAGAAACAAGTCAATTTACTCTAGTGGTCCAATTACGAAGGGGAAAAAATTGTGCTAATAGATACTGACAAGTGCAATTTTAACTGTATGGAAAAAACAGTAATTACTGAAAATTTAGATCAACTTACAGACTGATCTAACTCTAGACATGTAAACTGAAAGCCAAATGAATTAAGAATATGTACCAATCCATGTGCTTTAAATAAAGTCAGGAAACGTGAACTGTATATGACTAAAACTTGAAGAATTGGGGGCCAAACACTTTGTACCAAAAATATTCTCAGTGTTAGATGAAGAACCTGCATTGTGTCAAATTCTAAGTTAGTGACTTTTCAGACACTGGGTGTTTTAAGGGTGTGCCTTTAGTTGTTACTTGTGTTCCAGAGCATATCAAAAAGTGTAAAGACTTGTGAGGAGTTCCAAGGGATGAAAGTTATAATAGATGAAATTCTGATTTGGGTTAGAGACCTTAAAGAACACATTGAAAGACTTAGGTGATTTTGGCAGACAGCAAGGGAGAAGCACCTAACCATGAATTTAACTTCTATTAGACCATTTGTTGATTTTTATCTGTATGGGACATTTGTGCACTCAAAGAGTAGCCTGTTGCATTTGACTCATGATACTTAAACATGGCAGAAAGAAACTACTTCTAGATTGAAAAGAAGGTGTTTGTGTTTGTCTTACATTATGAACGTACACACCCACACCCACACATGAAAAGAGCTATTAATAAACTGGTTGAAGCCTGCTTGAAAATGTGTTTAAATTTAATCTTCAGCACAACCTAGATCCCAATTTGTGATGCTGAAGTTGGAGAGAATTATTCCATACTTGAAATAAAAATTGAATAAGGAATTGCTCCAGCTGATACCAATAGCAGGGCAGTAAACACATTAATACCACCTGATAATAATGTAGATGAATATGAAATTCCTGCAGTGAGACCTATGTCTATTATAACCTCAAAAATAACAGAATTCTTAACTGGAACATGAAGTTACCCAGCTTTACATAAAATTAAACTAAGAGTTTTGCAAGGACAGCACAATGAAAGAGCAGAGTTAGAAATAAACCTAGCCATTTCAGGACAAAAGCGGGGAGGAGGATGTTTTGCTAAAGCCAGACAGATTAATTGTTCCAACATCACCATACAAATAAACTCTTGCTAAAATACACTGAAGTCACCTAGGTATTGAAAAATGTAAGCAAATGGCAAAAGGTGTCTTGTTCTAGCAGAGATGAGCATTCAGAGTATGTCTACACTAGCACTGGAGGTGTAATTTCCAACTTGGTTAGACACACAACCAGCAGTGTATCTGTGGTTGCACAGATGGCAGGACGGGCTAACAACCCAAGTTCTACCTAGGCGTTCAGACAATCTGTTCTAGCTCCAGCGTACGCACACACTCAGATGACAGATGTCACAGCACAGGGTGAGGCAGGTAATGCTTTCTGAAAGAGTTGAGGTAGCCTGGCTTACTAAACATTACATGTGTTTTTCTGGTTTGCTGTTCATCTGCCCTTGTTGCTCCTAGATCTAACCATCTGCCACTCTTCATTCAAATGACCCCGCTCCAGTCGGACTGGAGCTATGCTGGTTTGAAGGGAATTATACCTTCTGTGCTTCACTACAGTCTTCTTGGCTACAACTTCTTCATTCCGGATGCAGTAGGTAATATATTTTCATGATCTGTTCATATCCCAGACCATTCTGCATGAATTTTGTAAGGTCTAAACCATTGCCTATTGCTACGGCAGGAAGAATGCATGTGGTCTGTTAGCTCCATCAGCAAGCTGCTAAAAACCATAGTAAGCTATATTAAGACACAGCTTCAGGGGGGTTTATTTGATATCCTATTCTATGCCACATCAAGTTTATTTGATTTACTATTAACAGGAATTAACCAGGGAATTTAAAGAAAAGCTTTTATCAAATTAAATCGGAAACCCATATGCTTCTAGCTTCCCTGGGATTAGATTTCAAAGAATTCCTTAACCTTGTACCAAGGGCACCTTACCTGGGTCCAACTCATTGAAAATATGCCAGGAGCCTGAGGGCTGCATGTAAATTTGTA
Source organism: Platysternon megacephalum (assembly GCA_003942145.1). Lineage (NCBI taxonomy): Eukaryota > Metazoa > Chordata > Testudines > Platysternidae > Platysternon > Platysternon megacephalum. The sequence continues at coordinate 210,671 of QXTE01000357.1, read as the reverse complement.
TAAACTGGCATAGGTTGCATTCACTTTCGTCTCTGGGCTAGACGGTGCACTGGCCATGTGGCGTAGTGGGAGCACAAGGAACTGCGCACCAGCTCCTTGAGGTGTTGAGCCCGAGCCTCACCTGGTGTAAGTTAGCATAGCTCCACTGCAGTCAATGAAGCTATGCTGACTTATACCAGCTCAGGATCTGGTCCCTTGTGTCTGAGGCAGGTGTGATACCTCTGGGAGCAATGGGGAAGCATGTACAGCAGCACCATCCACGTCCTTTTCTCAGGGTGGGGCATATGCTCACCCCAGTCTGCCTCTCACAGGAGTTTCTCTGCAATGCTGTTAGTGCTAGAGTCTCCTGGACCAGGGATGCAAGGGCCAAGATTATGCCTGCACAGAGGTTTCTTGCAGGTTTCTTGTGTATGTTGGGATCTGCCAAGGGCTGCACCAAGAGGGCCTACAGAGGCTGCATCTTAGGGCTTGGCTACACTGGCAGATGTACAGCGCTGTGAGTTAAACCTGCCTTCGTACAGCTGAATAGGGAAAGCGCTGCAGTCTGTCCACACTGCCAGCTGCCAGCGCACTGTTGTGGCCACATTTGCGGCACTTGCAGTGGCATTGGGAGCGGCGCATTATGGACAGCTATCCCACAGAGCACTTCTTCCCATTCTGGCGCCGTGGCTTGTGGGAAGGGTGCGGGAGGTGCGGGGCATTCTGGGTCCTGTCCCAACGCCCCGTGATGCATCGCTTCACATCCTAGCAATCCCTGTGTTTCCGTCCACATTTGGTGCCATTTGGCGCCATCTTTCAACAGTTATTGTGCAGCATGATCTGTGTGTTCCATTTCGGTCTGCGGGAAATGGAGCCCGAACTGCTGAGGAGTATGCTGACGAGTCTCGCCTTCGCGTCACGTTTAGCAGTCGAGCTATTCCTTAGGATCCGAAGTGACAGTGAGGAGTCCGACGAGGATTCCGACGATGATAGCGAGTCACGTAATGCGTACAACACGAAATTGCTTGTCTCATTCACGGACATGCTCAGCACCGTGGAACGCCGCTTCTGGGCTCGGGAAACAAGCACTGAGTGGTGGGATCACATCGTCCTGCAAGTCTGGGATGACGAGCAGTGGCTGCAGAACTTTCGGATGAGAAAAGCCACTTTCATGGGACTGTGTGAGGAGCTCGCCCCCACCCTGCGGCGCAAGGACACGAGATTGAGAGCCGCCATGCCGGTGGAGAAGCGGGTGGCTATTGCAATCTGGAAGCTGGCAACTCCAGACAGCTACCGATCGGTCGCGAACCAGTTTGGAGTGGGGAAGTCGACCGTTGGAATCGTGCTGATGCAAGTTTGCAGGGCCATTAATAAAATCCTGCTCAGAAGAACCGTGATTCCGGGTAACGTGCAGGACATTGTGGATGGCTTTGCACAAATGGGTTTCCCTAACTGTGGAGGGGCAATAGATGGGACGCATATTCCTATTCTGGCCCCGGAGCACCTAGCCTCCGAGTACGTTAATCGGAAGGGGTATTTCTCTATGGTACTCCAGGCGGTAGTGGATCACCGTGGGCGTTTCATTGACATTAATACAGGGTGGCCCGGAAAGGTGCATGATGCACGCATCTTTCGGAACACTGGCGTGTTCAGGAAGCTGGAGGCCGGGACTTTTTTCCCCGATAGGAAGATCACAGTAGGGGAAGTCGAAATGCCCATTGTGATCCTTGGAGACCCCGCTTACCCGCTAATGCCGTGGCTCATGAAACCCTACACAGGGTGCCTTGACAGTAGCAAGGAACGGTTCAACTACAGGCTGAGCCGGTGCCGAATGACTGTGGAGTGTGCTTTTGGCCGTTTAAAGGGCCGCTGGCGATCTCTGTATGGGAAGCTGGACTTGGCCGAAAACAGCATCCCCGCGGTTATATCCGCGTGCTGTACCCTCCATAATATTTGTGAAGGGAGGGGTGAAAGATTCAGTCAGGCATGGACCTCCGATGTTCAACACCTGGAGGCTGAATTTGCACAGCCAGAGAGCAGGGCTATTAGACGGGACCAGCACGGGGCTGCTAGGATTAGGGATGCCTTGAGGGAGCAATTTGAGGCTGAAAACCAGCAGTAATGTCTGGTGCCCTGTGGTTACAATGTTGGTAGGAATCTGTGTTTGCTTCACTGATTTGCAGTGCCTGTTTCCTGGGCTAAGGTATCTTTTACTTGATGCAATACTAAAGAATGTTTTCAAAACCAAAATATCCATTTATTGAAAAGAAAATAAATTTATTGAAAGAAACACAACTGTTTAGGAATCAAGAAATGGCAATGGGGTGGGGTGGGGTGGGGTGGGATGGGGAACGGTACAATCACAGATTTGTGTATGGAGTGCTGTGCATTGAGTGCTGCACTTCAGGATGTCTATACTGCATGGTGATGGGGGTCGAGTGCAGTGGGTAAGGGTCGTAGTGTTCAGGGCTGGGTGGTGAAGTATTGGAGGCAGCAGTTGGCGGTAAGAACCCGCACGTTGGGGAAAGTGGGTTGGAGGTGACATGGGGGCACAAGGTAAAGAGTTTTGGGGCAAGGGCTGCGGGGGGGGGGGGCGGGCACGGTAGTGCTCCCCCTGCATAGCTACGAGCTCCTGGATAGAGTCTGCTTGGCGCTCCATTATGCTAATCAGCCGATCCGTGCTTTGCTGCCGGTGCTGCATGGCCTGCCCCCGGTGCGCTGCGTTTTCCTGGCGGATCCTGCTTTCTCTCTCCCTCCACTCCTGCGCTTTTTGATTTTCTTTAACAGACTGCTGCATCACTTGGTGCAGCATGTCTTCCTTGCTTTTCCGCGGTCTCTTCCGGAGTCTTTGCAGTCTTTGAGCCGGTGAAAACACGGACGGCTGATGTCTCAAGGTTGCATCTGTAAAGGCAAAATGCAACACTTAACAGAGGCAGCATTGTTTAAACCAGACAGAGTAATCATTCCCCCGCACTTGAGGAGGGCACACACAGTGTACACAATAGCATAATTTTCCTGTCCCAAAGAGAGCGGACATAACCCACGGGAGCCCCAAAATGGTGAGTAAGGGGGACTGATTGTTTCTGCACTGTCTTCTGGGTTTCTGTGCCTTGGGGAGAGCCAACAGCTGCAGGGGGCACCTACACTGAACACTGTCCCAAAATTTTCCACAGGAGTGCATCCTGGAAGATATCTCACTGCTGAGGGTGACCTGGGAAGCAAGGGAGGGTCTTCTACTGCAATGCGGCTTCCGCCCTGGCCCATATGCAGCTTCACTGTGTGCAGCAATGGTCCCCCCGCCCCTCGTGGCACAGTGGCGCGGACACGTTAGCCTGACTGGGACAAGGACCACGGTGGCTCTCCCAAGAAACCTGCGCAAGCGCATTGCCCACATTCTGGATGAGACTTTCGAAGAGATTACCGCGGCCGATTACCGCGAAGTGATAGACCACATCAATGCGCTATTCCACATCTAGGCATGCATGCAGCCCTAACCCTCCTCTCCCGAAAATCTTCCTTCCCAAAAAATAAAGCGCTTACCGGGAACACGCTCTTCAGTTTGTCCTCCACCAGTTTGTCCTCCACCAAGTACCGGCTGCTGCGACTGGCTAGCTTCCTCCGGGCTCGAGAAGAGCTCCTGGCTGCATGGACCCAGGTAGTCCGGGGTGTCTCCAACCGCCCCAGCACCCTGACTCCCGGTTTCCTCCTCGTCCTCCTCCTCCTCCACCACCCGCTCTGAAGTGTCCATGGTGGTGCTCGGCATGGAGGAGGGGTCACCCCCAAGTATCTCATCCAGCTCTTTATAGAATCTGCAGGTCGTGGGGGGAGCACCCGAGCGGCTGTTTGCCTCGCGGGCTTTGCGGTAGGCATTCCGCAGCTCCTTCACCTTAATCCTGCACTGCAGAGCGTCCCGGTCATGGCCCCTTTCAATCATGGCCCTTGATATCTGCCCGTAGGTATCGTAATTCCTACGGCTGGAGCGCAGCTGGGACTGGACAGCTTCCTCCCCCCAAACACTGATGAGGTCCAGCAACTCGCCATTGCTCCATGCTGGGGCTCGCCTGGTGCGTGGAGGCATGGTCACCTGGAAAGATTCGCTGATAGCACTCCACACCTGGCTGGATGAGCAAACAGGAAGGGGATTTTTCAAATTCCCGGGGAATATAAAGGGTCGGTCTGACGGTTGGTCACCTGAGGCCAGGGCAGTAGAGTTCGAACTGATGACCAGAGTGGCTAGAACAGGCATTATGGGATACTGCCGAATACTTCTGGAGGCCAATCAGTGCGCATTGGGCGGCTACACTGGCGCCGCAGTGCCTCAGCGGCGGCAGCGCAATACTCTTTATTCCTCTCGGCGAGGTGGAGTACAAGCAGCGCTGTATCTGCGGAGATACAGCGCTGTACGTGCCTTGCCAGTGTGGACGGGTAGTGAGTTACAGCGCTGTGGGCGGCTTTATTGCGCTGTAACTTGCCAGTGTAGCCAAGCCCTGAGAGCTCTGTGGGCTGCATAGCTACCTGGTAGTTATGCTTTTGCCATCACCTGTCCCAGGCCATCTCCCAACTCAGAGGGTAAGAACAATGGTTGTCTCTATGAATTTCTGCTGCCACTTTAAAATGGTTGCACTGAAGTCTGCATTCGAGTCCGGCACACACGAGTCAGGTCTGAGAATCCCTTATGAAAGGCCTAATGGAGAGTAGCTGTACAATCCATGGGTGCCATTTTCTATGCTTAGGGCTCTGCTCCTCATTAGTAACTTGGTGCCAAGCTCCCACTGACCACGTCCTTACAAATGGCTGCTCCCAACCCCCTCAGATAATTTTTGACCTGCCACTCCCCGCCGCCCCTTGACCGGCCAATATTTTCATGGTGACACTTATCAGCACCGGGAGTTCAACCATCGCTGCAAACTCTGCTTACATGAAGGCAGCATCATTTGCACTGGTGCAGTTTATCCCTTATTCCAGCCCAGGTATGGAGTTGCTCAAAAGCTCCCCTGCTGATTGGGGTGTGGCCTCAGTAGTCCAAGTACAAAGCCACAGCACTAGGTCTCCTGAGGGAAAGGAACTTCCTCTTCCTCCATTGAAACCTACAAAATGATCCAACTGATGTAGCTCTGGATCATTCATAGTGGATCCTTGCATAGAGAAACGATTGCTAAGTTAAGCAATAAGCCAGGGCTGATGGGCAACTCCATGGCCTTTTGGAGAAATTCTGTTCATTCCAGAGGCACAACCATGGGTCAGTGTAGGTGTCTCAGATCATTTATAGAGAGCCGTGTTCTTAATCTCGGAACCCGTCTTATCCCATTGGACAAAATCAGAGTGACTGGTGCCTCGTGTCCTCTAGGGGGAAACCTGTTCACCCTAGATGGAGAACTGAGGGGGACTGTTGACTCACACCCTATAGGGCCACAATTATTCTAGAGGTTCAAACTGATGAAGATCCAGATAGAAGGGGACAGACTTGGGCCAGTAAAGACTGTGTTTTCCTTCTCTCATCAGTGAAGGGAACAGAGAGGTTGAAGGTGGATGGCTGGATGCCAGGTTGTGAAGCTGCATTTAACTGCACTGTTTTTTGTTTTCCTTTTGTGTAATTAAGAGCTAGTAATTTAATATGAAGTTGCTGCCTCTTGTGTCTGTGTACCTCAGAACCTCCTCCTTTTTGACCATTTCACTCTTGCAATGGGGTTCGTTTGAATCATTCACACTTGGCAGAGGGGGGATGTCGGAAAAAAACACCCCCAGCGCAGGGGGGAGAGGGAGTTGTTATTAGAGCCGCATCTGCACAGGTTGTTTACACTTTCTTTGACGTTTCTGGCTTCCTGCTTGCAACGTGCTTGGCTAAAGCTCCCTCAGGCAGTGCAGGGCCAGAGCAGCACTTAGTTTCTCTCAGGTCTAATTTAATATTGTTTTTTACAGCTCATTTTTTGCATTTAAAACTTGCTTTAGCAGATCCAAACCCAGAAGCATATTACTGGCCTGTCTAAACGCACCCTTAAAAGGAGTTTATCTTAATAATGATGACCTTTTTTTTTCTTGAACTGTATATATAACATTACATTGCATCCAAAAAAAAAAAAAAGCCTATGTCAAAACAACATTAAGCATTACAAACTTAGAAAGGATCAGAATTTAGGTTTCCTGCACAACTTTCATTTGGCCCCTTGTGCATATCCATTATGATACAATCTTTAATGTCATGATCACATACTATTCTTTTCCACAGGACTCTTCCCTCATTCAGTGCAGGTTGGTCAGTGAATTTTGTTTTATTCCCATCATTCAGTGTATAGCCCTAGGCCTTATTTAATGTACACTATTCAAACCTTGCCCTAAGGACAGAATCATTAATTTCCTTGTGGTTTTTTTCTATGGCTCTCATTAAACATTAATTAATTTATTTTCATAACATCCCTGTGAGATGCAGGATTGATATTATCTCCATTTTTATAGAGGAGGGACTGACACACAGAGAAATTAAAGTCAACAATGTCCACTGATTTTGGGTGCCTGATATGTGATGTGAGGGGCCTGATTCTTAAAGGTATTTAGGTGCTTAAAGCTACAGATAGGTGCCTAGTGGGATTTTCAAGAGTGCCTATGAAAATCCTACTAGACACTTATCTGTCTCTTTAGGCTCCTATATATCTTTAAAAATCTGGCCCTTAGGGTGTGAATTTTCAGAATACTTAGCATTATCTGCAACCCCTCTCTACCCAGGTCCTCCCTACCATATGTTCCTTACCCTACTGCATTCTGTGTCATGCGACTTCTCTCTCCTCATGACCTAGATGCCAGCAGGGGGAGCATTGGGATGGTGCATGCACAGTCCAGTGGCATGTAGGAGCTGTGAGGGGCTGGTGCATGCTCAGAACAGACAGACTTGCTGGAGAATTTAGAAGCCAAATAACACATCTCTATTGAGTGTGTATGAACGACAATTTTTTCTTGGACAAATTTGGGTAGTTTTTCATGGAAACAGCAAAAGACACTTCCCTGTCACAAAGGCCACCCCTCTGCCAAACTTCAAGTCTCTGCTCAAAAGCCTGGAGACATTAGCGCTTCTAAAAATAACATTCCTACAACCAATTCATTAGCATGGGCAAGACAACATATTTTTTTCCTTATCCTGTTCTCGGAAACAGCTGAATTACTTTTGCTGAAACTTTCCCCAAAAAAGTTCAGCCACAGGCAGACACCCAGTGTGGAAAACTTCAGCCAAATGGTTTCAGTTTGGCAAGGTTATAAACAACAGAAAATAGGGTCTTACAAATGAGAAGTTGTGGGCAACCTTAACTATAGGCAGTGTTACCTGCACCGCCTAAAATGGTTATTTTTTCAGTCACCTTTTTTCAAGCACGTTTTAAAAATAGTGTTTTTTTTCTGTTTGAGTCCTTTCTCCTGCTTTAAAAATAGCTTTTAGTAGGAGCAGCCTTAGCCAACGTTAGGCTCTTCAAGTGCCTGCCAATTTGAGCATTCTCTCCCTCCATCTTGAAGTACAGAGCAGCACTGTTTTCTGCCCAGTCACATCTAGATGTACTGTGCTTAAGTGTCTCTACCTAGAGCAACTTACTGTGGTGATAACATTCATGGCAAATAGCATCCCCAGGCTTTTGATTTACAAACAGATAAGTTGGATACTTTTAGAGAGAGATTTTTTACTCTCAGGGATTCTGAAACGTCTGGTATTGCAGACATAGCTGGACAAGATGTTCAAAAGTGGGTACCTAAAGCTAGGCTCCTAAAGCCATATTTAGAAACCTAAATAAGCGCCCCAATTTTCAAAAGTACTGAGCACCCAACAGTTCCCTCTGAGGTCAAAGGAGGTGATGGGCAGCCAGTGCATCTGATAACCAAGCCACTGATCTAGGTACATAGAATCATCAGGTTAGAAGGCACCACAAAGGTCATCTAGTCTAACCCCCTGTCAAGATGTAGGATTTGTTGTATCTAAACCAGGGGTGGGCAAACTACAGCCCGGGGGCCGCATCCGGCCCTTCAGACATTTTAATCTGGCCCTCAAGCTCCTGATGGGGAGCGGGGTCCGGGGCTTGCCCTGCTCTGCACGGCTCCCGGAAGCAGCGGCATGTCCCCACTCCACCTCCTACGCGTAGTGGCAGCCGGGGGCTCCGCACGCTGACCCTGTCCCGAGCGCCGCCCCCACAGCTCCCATTGGCTGGGAACCGTGAGCATTCATGGCCCGCCATACAATTTTCATACCCAGATGTGGCACTCGGGCCAAAAAGGTTGCCCACCCCTGGTCTAAACCATCCAAGACAGATGGCTATGGAGCCTCCTTTTGAAAACCTCCAGTGACGGCGCTTCCACACAACCCCTAGGCAGTCTGTTCCATTGCCCTGCTGTTCTTACAGTTAGGAAGTTTTTCCTGAGATTTAATCTAAATCTGCTATGCTGTAGTTTGAACCCACTGCCTCTTGTCCTGCCCTGTGCGGCAAGAGAGAACAACTTTTCTCCATTTTTTTATGGCAGGCTTTCAAGTATTTGAAGACGGCTATCATGTCTGCCTTTAGCAGGGCCATCCCTAGCTATTCTGGGGCCGTATGCAGCCTCCCCCTCCCCCGTGGGAGGGGGGGGCAGAGCTCTGCGGGGGGGGGGGCCTAGCTTGGGGGGAACCACCCCCCAGCACTCACCAGCGGCACGGCTGGGGCCGGGTTGCTGCACTTCCCGCCGCCGGTGAGTGCAGGCCTGGCCCTGCTGCAGAGTCCTATGGGGACTGGGGGCAGGGCTGGGACAGAGCAGGGGCGGAAAGAGGCAGGGCTGAGGTGGGGAAGGGGCAGGGTGAGGGCGGAGTGGGGCAGGGGCCATGGGGAAGAGGTGGAGCAGGGGATGGAGCAGCACGCAGCTGCGCAGGGCACCAGGAAATTTGGTGCCCCAAATTTCCTGATGCCCTAGGCAGCTGCGTATTTTGCGTATGGGTAGGGACGGCCCTGGCCTTTAGTCTCCTCTTTTCCATTAGGAGCTAACTTCTGTTTTTGAACATGTTGGCCAGTGATACAGCATGGAGTTTTTCTATCTTCATCAAGCCCTACTAGCAACCCAGCTTATCCCCACGGAGAATATAATAGAGAGAAAAAGACCAGAGGAAGTCAGTGAGGGTGTGAACGGTTGTCCTGTTCTGTGGCACATGTGATCATACACAGTATTGTTAAAGATATGCTGACAAGTGTCTTCCCAGCTTGTATTCTTTCAGGGCAGGGACTTGTGTGCTTGTGCAGCAGCTAGCCCAGTGGGGCTCTGATCCTGGTTTAAGCCTCTGGGTGCTCCCACACTACAAATAATGAAGAAGAATAATGAGGGAGCTGGTGGCAAGAGGTGTGTACAAGAAGTAAGTTCAATATTGAAGCTTTCCTGCCAGGCTTAGGAGGTAGAAGTGCATGGACTCCCTACTCGTACAGTGAGCTGTTACTTGTAAAGCTATACCAGAACAAATACTCTGTTTCTGAAAGCCTCTTACTATTAGATGGGGATCTGGGTTTTTAATGCCTGCAGTAGGTTTTTAAATCAAACCCAGCTCCATTATCTTTTCTTTTCTTTTTTTTAACCCTCAAGCAACTGTCTAGTATTTCAGAAGGGAATCGGAATCTGCTTCCATTTATCCCATGTGTTTCTTATAAATTAGTCATTGATACCCTCCCCACTCCACCTCTTTCCACTTGATGGAGCAGACCCAGATTATTACCACCAAACTATTTAAGGACGGGGCGACAAAGCCGGGGAGAATAGGAATACATCTCAGACCCTATCTGAACTCAATCTCTTCCCTAGAATGAGTGCTAGTAATCCTGGTGGTGCTACTCTTCTTTGCATGAAACTTTCTAGTGCTGTGTCTGGGGGTCAGTGCACTCTGTGTTTGGTCAATGTCTAGTCTACTGATTTTGTTTGGAATAACTTTGGAAAAAACTAAGGATTTAAATTCTGTGGCATATTGTCATGAATCTGTGTACAAACCATGGACTTCCAGGTTGCCACCATCCTGTGATAGCAGGATCAGCTATCCAATCTGCTCCAAAACCATAAATCCCATATTGCTTGAGACCAAGAAGCATTCAACTGATGCCAGTGGAGCTATGCCGATTTAAATTATCTGAGGATCTGGCCCAGTGTCGCTGATGCAGTGCTTAATTTGAAAAGGAAAAAGTGCTGGGGCTCAAGCATAACAAAATGGTGTCCACCATACATGCAAGGTCATGCTGCATGAAGGATGGCATTTTGTAGAACAAAATGGTGTCGTCCGCACAGTGTGACCTCGCACTCACCGTATATGCGAGGTCATGACTTGCATGCAGGTGTAGAATTACATGCCTTATTAAATGCCACTAACGGAAGGTGCCACAAGTACTCCTCATTCCTTTTGCTGACACAGACTAACACGGCTACCACTCTGAAAACTGACGGAAGAGGCACTAGGGCTGTGCCCTGGCATGAAAAGAGGTGCCAGGGCTAAGCCCCAGTACAAATTAAGCTCTGCTCCTATGCCCGTCTCCAGCAATAACTTGGGCTGGATTCAAAGTGGCAACTTAGAAATTAAAATCTTCCTATCCCAGAGCCATCTATTTCCCCAGTTTATGACTTTTGAAATCTCATTACACCCATATTCCATATTACTCACTTTGGGTAAAATTGACCCTCAAGGCAGAGGATCAGCACAAGGTCTGTATATTATTTGAATCCCATTTAAACCTACAGCGTAGACCCTTACTAAAGTATGAATTTCATCTCCTGAGAACATTGGAAAATGTAATATATTGCATGTCTAAATGCCTTCTGGCTTTCTGCTGATATTCATCTCTCCATAATGCCTTTCTCAGTGGTGATTACCAAGATTCTGGCAAAACAAAACAAAGTTTCTTTGTTTTATAATAATCACTTCCCTACTGCTGCCTGATTCGTTCAGTTACTCCTCAATCTAGGGTCTTGTGATTTTAAAATGACTTTCACAGTGGTGTATTGTAATGTCATAGTCACTGGATTGTGATTGAATGAATCCGAGAGAACGAGGAGGCTGATTAGAAAGGAAATAGCTTCTGTTTACATAAGTATACTGGTAACCAGCAGAAAATAGTTACAGAAAAGGACAGTTTTCACTGGGATTTGATAAAATTGTATATATTTAGCTTGCTGGAGTGGTGTGCTGTAGCTGCATTTCTCTTTGACAAGACTTACAGAAACCAGGCATTGCTGTTAAAACATTCAAATCTGAAAAGAAAGAAGGCGAGAGAGAAAGTTAAAGATTTTCCTTCTTTTAGCAGGTGATTTATCTAGAACATTTGTCTGTAATTTAACCGCTATAGCCTGTGCACTGTGATACTCCAGCTGGAGTTACCACTGCATCACTTAATTAATTTTAATCCTCCATAACATGGACTGAACTAAATTATATTATATTAATTTATATATATATATTATTTCAGCAGTCAGATGGCCAGTAACATTAACCTTTTCTTCCTTACCTGCACTCTCTGTCTGTCCTATTCAGTCAGAACCAATAGATCAGTTCATAGACCAACCAGTTGTACTCATTTTGAAACTCTCTGGAAAACTTTTGTCTCCATTTAACCACCTATGGCGGAACATGTGGGGTTAGATCCATAGCCGGTGGTAAGTCAGCATTGCTGCATTGACTCAACAAAGCTATGTCAGTTTACACCAGCTGAGGATCTGGTCTGTGGTGTCCTGAACCATGCTTGCTTCTATAGCTGTTATATGGAGATATATCTATCTCATAGAGCTGGAAGGGACCCTGAAGGGTCATCAAGTCCAGCCCCCTGCCTTCACTAGCAGGACCAATTTTGCCCCAGATCCCTAGGTGGCCCCCTCAAGGATTGAACCCACAACCCTGGGTTTAGCAGGCCAATGCTCAAACCACTGAGCTATCCCTCCCCCCTGTTATGACTTTCTTCTTCTTAAATACTATACAGTGGAAAATCCTTATAAGACTAACGTGTTTTCAGACATATTACCCTTACAAGTAGAGAAGCCTGGAAAACCGGGATTTTTCTTACAACATTTTTTGCAGGAAAAAAAATCCCCTTTAGAAATTTTCCCAATGGGAAATTCCAAAAATATGTGAGAGGGGGGTGTTTTTGTTTTTCACTTTCCCACACTTTCTTGCTGTTTCTCAACTTTTTCCAGTAAGGGGGAAACACTTTTTTTTCTTGTTTAAAACAATATTTTCATTTTTAAGTGTTAACACTTCAACACACTATTAGTTTTCCAACTGACAAAAGTCTGACAACTATCAGAAAGTGGGAGAGAAAAGTAAGTTTTACCTGGTCATTTCAAAACCAAAAATTCTGAAGAAAAAAAAAAATGCCCCCAACATTCTTTTGGGAAATGAAAAACTTAATCAAAACAATCTACACACACACACACACACACACACACAAACACACACACACACACACACACACTCTCTCTCTCTCTCTCTCTCTCTCTCTCTCTCTCTCTCTCTCTCTTCTGGTGGTGGTTTTTTTTTTTGGAAAGAATTCAACCAGTTCTACTTACCAACATTGCATTATCTGTTGTCCACAAAAATCTAGATTTTTGTTTAAAAAAAGAAAGAAATAGTTTTTATGCTGCAAGTACACAGGGACAGGTCCTTAGTCTTAGTTATATGTAGTTCCATATAACTTGGATAAAGATTTACACTGCCTGAGGATCTGGTCCTGGTCTATCTATATAGTGTTGTCATAGGGACTGCTCCCTTTCTAACCTGGACTGGCATAAAAATGTCACCAGCTAAACCATAGCACAGAAGAGATGTGACCTCTCCCACCTCACTAAGGTGTGAAGTCTACAGCACCCATTTTTCCTCAGTGAGATGGGAAATGGGAGAGGCTTCAAAGTCTACCTGGGTAATTTAAATACTGCTAAATTTGGACAATCTCCCATCTCTACACTATAGACTTCTGCTGGAATAGCTAGGTTGGTCAGGAGTGCGAAGCGTTGTGATGCCTGACTGACGCGGCTGTGTTGGCAAAAGCCCTGAGTGGAGGTGCATTTAGGCCAGGAAAGCAGTGCTTTTACCATGTAGTTTATTTTGCTTGGGGTGCGGATGGGGAATTGGAATAAAATATACCAGAAAAAGCAGTATCCAGGGATAGCTTGCCGGTAAAGTGTCCTATGTAGTCCTGGCCCTTGAGGCAATGATAACCTGATCTGATAATGCCAGCTCCTTTCTCACTCCACCCTTCCTGTTGTTATAGCTGCTTCTTTCTTCCGTATATTGTTCCTCTTTGCTGTCTAAACTTACAGATAGGCCTGTCCCATTCATCCTCTAGTTTAAAGTTTTTCCCTTGGATTTGTTGAACTTCGGTTGAGCCATACTATTAGTCCTCATTCCGTTCAGATGTCGCCCGACCCGTCGTCTTTCAATATGCTGTATGCATTCTAGAGATCCCACCTCCAAATAAATAACTTCTTCCCGCCTTCACTAATGTTTCAATCACACATTCAGGGTTGTTTTCTTTCATTGTACCCCTGATCAGCTAGCAACAAACTATAGAAAACTACAGTCAATGGGCTGGTCCCTCCCTTTGTTTTGATGGAGTTATGCTCATTTACATCAATAGAGGACATAACTTTACATTTAAAAGTCTGACATAGGCTGGGATTTTCAAAGGGCGCTAAGGGAGCTAGGCACACAAGTCCCATTGAATTTCCATAGGAGTTGGGTGCTTAACTCACTTAGGCTGCCTGCTACACACACTTCTCATATGCCTCTTCCTAAGTCCAGTTTTCCCCCCCTTGATTGTGAGAATGCATTAGGAGCTTCCTATTAGCCCACTGGTCAGATTGACATGGAAAAAAGGGTGGTATTCTACTTAAGATCCACCCAGGGTCCCAGCTCATTGTATGATCACGACTTGTTAAAATGGAAGAGTTTTCAAATATTAAAAATTAATACTACGATCTTGCCGCTTACTCAGTTTGAAGTCCTGATTTTCATTCCTGTTGGGTGTTTCTAAATGGGAAACATTAACCCCAGGTTAACAGGAGAAAAAGAACAATCTGGAAAAGTAGAAAACTCAAATACTCTGTAAGCTTCCTGGTGACTGGGTGGCTCAGAGGATTGGAAAGAATATACATGCCATTGCTACCTGTTCTATTGAGAGAGATGTGGGTCAAGCCTTTGCACCATATTTAAAAGCTATTGCATTTAGTACCTGACATAGGTGAGTTTTAGCCATCTAGGAAGGGGAGGGGCTTGTGGTTAAGGCAGTGGCCTAGATATCAGAGACTCCTGGTATGACCTTGAGCAAGTCACTTAATCTTTCTGTGCTTCAATTCCCCATCTGTCAAAAGGCAATAACACATCCTTTGTCTATTGAGAATGAATGTTCTTGATGGGGAAAGGATCTGACTATGTTTATGTACAGCGCCTAGCACAATGGGTCACCATTCTCATTTGGGGATATTGGGTGTTACTGCAATACAAATAACAAAGCATTACATAGTACTTCCCATAAACAGGTAAGGATTATACTGTGGGGCTGATAGTGAGCAACATTTTCTAAAGAGAGTTAGGAACCTAAATCACTTTGAAAATCAATGGGATTTAGGATCCAAAATCACTGAGCTGCTTTGGAAAATTTTCTCCACTGTGAAATACAATCTTTCACCTCTCCATCACTCATTTATTGCTTGCCCTGTTCACTAGTGACAACGTGTTACAGGTGCCAGCTGTTCTGTGGCCTTTGTGCAACGAGTCAGTGATTTCAGCCCTCTTCTCAGTGGGAAAGTGTCCAAAACTGTGGCCCCTGACTCGCATGCTTGTTTGCAGTCTGACAGAGGCTAAGGATCAAATAGGCCTGAGGACTGAAGTACCTTCTTACCCCTCCAGAACAGGTTGAAATACATTGCAGGGCTGGGGCGGGAGGGGAAGCTGCTACTGCCTGTGCTGTGGATAAACTATGGACTTCTAGGGCTTTCTGTCTGGCACCTTGCAGCAACACAGATTCTGGGGTTAGAGCATCTCATTATAAATGACTGCATATGTAACACCGACAGACCCCAGTCTTTGGCGGGCAGGATCGAACCTGGGATTTCTGGAGCTAAATACATGAGCCTCTACTGCAGTGGTCCCCAACCTTTCAGTGTGGCGGGCACTGGACGACTAGCCGCCGAGAAACGTGTCCGCTGGACAAGCAGCTGCTGAAATGCCACCGAGAAGCGGCAACGCCAAGAAGCGTCGCCGCCGAAATGCCGCCAAGAAGCAGCGTCATCAAGAGGCGTCGCTGCTGAAATGCCGCCGAGAAGAAGCAGCATTTCGTCGGCAACGCTTCTTGATGTTGCCACTTCTCGGCGGCATTTCGGCGGCTGCTTGTCCGGCGGCCACGCTCCTCGGCGGCGGGGTGCTCCCTTGGCAGTAGGCGGGCACACATAGATGCCCCAGCGGGCACCACGTTGGGGACCACTGCTCTACTGCATGAGCTAAAAGCCACATGGCTCTTAGCTAAGGCTGTAGCAGACTCATTAATCTCTAAGTGGTCTCAGTGCCACTAGAGGGGACCGAACACCACACTCAGGAGGTGTGTGGGTTACACATACACTTTTGATTTGCCTTTTCACAAACAGGAGGGACCCTGGCAAATGAGTTCCTGACAGAAGAAGAGCTGTATATTCGTTGGCTGCAGATTGTGACGTTTCTTCCTGTGATGTCCTTCAGCACTCCACCATGGGTCTGCTGTGACGACTGGGTAGGTACTCTCCACATACTACATCAGCACGTGCTCCCTGACGCACACAGGACAGCTAAACTGCCCTGTAGCACCTTTCATCCAAAGATCACAACAGAGCTTTATAACGCCCCCGTGAAGCCGGTATTACCATCTCCTTTTTACAGGTGAACAAGCTGAGGCACAGAGATGTTTAAGGCCAAAAGGTTCAGAATTTGGGTCCCTAAAATCTAAACCCATGTGTTCTAAATGGCAGAGTTTAAAAAAAATAATAAAAATCATTAATGCAAGCTCCCCCCGACACAATTTGAAGAATTGATTTTCATTTCTGTTCAGTGTTTCCAAATTGGAAACATTAAGTAATCCCAAAGTAACAGGAACAAATAACAATCTTAAAAAGTCAGGCTCCTAAATCCATAGATTCCTAATAAGTGTGGGTGGATTTTCAATAATGCTGAGCCCCTTCAGCTCCCACTGAAATCAACAAACCTGGGCTCAGTCAGATCAGTGAATTCCAGGACAAGGGCTCTTCAGTGTGAACACCCTGCTTCTGGAACCCCAGATGTTTATATCTAGGGTCTGTTGGCTCAAGTGTTTCAGCTGTTCTAGAAAGCCAGGGCACTTCCTGTAATATAGTGCCTGTGGTTAAACTTGCTCAACAGGGGAGCAAGCTGCTTTCTGCCCCAGCTGTTGCTTCTGAGAGGTTCTCAAGAGCAGTTCAGTATAAGATACATTGCGGTTAACCAGTCTAGAAGTCATAAAGATATGAACAACAAAGCAAGGTCCGTGTCTGAGAGAATGCCTTACCCGGAGGAGATAATGCCTTTTGAGCTACCAGTGCCACCTGAGATTCCAGGAGCAATCGGGCAACCTAAATCACCATCAATTTGTTCACCACTTAGACAAACACTAGAGAATACCCCTGAACAGTAGAAAGCAAACCACACCTACTGGACTAGCAAGGTCCTTTTCCCAATCTACAGGCACTGCTTTCTTGCCTGGGTTAAGCTTTAGCCAGATCACTCTCATCCAACCCTCAATAATAACAAAGCAGTGAGAAGTGACACTCCCCGCCATCCAGGTCTGATGAAAGTGATACCTAGAGCTGTGTACTACCAACATACTGATGGCACCATTGCCCATGAAGTCATGCTAGCTCTCCCAGCAGTTCCACATACACATAGAAGAAGAGTGGTGGTAGAATAGAACACTGCAGAACTGTGCTCCAGACTTTTCTTGATGCAAATAAGTGCCTGGGAGATAATGCACTTCCAGTGCTCCCCAGTTTAGGAGAGAGGTGCATCACCCCTGAAGCACTGACTTCCCACCAGGATGATTGCACTTCAAGGGAACACACTGCCGAACATTCAGAAGCAGAAATGTCAGTCAGAGAAACAGGGTGTCCTTCTGTATACACATCTCCCTGTTGCTTCTGAAACAGCAAGTATCTAGAATAGAATCAAGCAGGCTGATCTCAGACATGGAGCTGAGGGAGACTATAAAGGGGGAAATGATTTGTGAAAATTCAGGCTGGGAGAATGAGTGCTTAAATCACACCCTCTACACTAGTAGCAGAAGGGTTAGTCATTTATGGGTTAGAAGAGATGAATCCAGAGGGGATATTACCAATATACTCAGCTCCTAGTGGAGTTCATAGCTACAGCTATTATCAATCTATCACAGCTGTTTGCACATGATTGTCTGCTGTGTCTATTGATCATTCTGCTAGGATTTACTGTGTCTGCTTTTCTGGGCAACTACTCTTTTCCTCCAGGAATACATAAGTAGGCTTAAAAGTCTAATTTTTCTGCTCTTATATTGCCATCTATTAAGTGAGAGAACATGCTAAATTCTTCTCCTCAGGTACTGAATCTCACTAGGCAATACATACAGAGGCATCAAGATTTTGTTGTCCCGCTCATTGTAAAATTCAGCAAAGAATGGCTCTCCTGGGGGTATCCCATCTTCCGGCCGCTGTGGTGGCTCAGCCCCAATGACCCAGTCACCTTCACTATAGATGATGAATTCCTCATTGGAGACGAGGTAAGATACATAGAGATTTGGGTACTAATTACATACAGCAACGTTTAAGATTATGATTAAGACCAGGTACCCCCTGATGCCCGTACTTCACTCCAGACCCATCTTCATTGAATGCTCCAAATTAAATGGCATTCCTGTGTTAGAAACATAGGAACTGATCCAAAGCCCAATGAAGTCAATGGAAAGACTCCCATTGACTTTAGTGGGCTTTGGATTAGGCCCATAGACGTTAAAGAGGGAAAAGACCAATTAAGTCATTGGCACTTATCCAAACCTGGAGGTCAATGGAAGATTTTTCCCTATATTATCTAGTGCTTTTCTCAGTCTAATTTTAAATGGGTCTAGTGAGTGAGCTTCCAACACATCCCTGGGGAGGGTCTTCCACAGCCTATTGGATTTTACTGCCAGTTGTTTCCTGATAGTCAACCTAATTTTTTTCTTCTGAGTTTCATCCCATTACTCCTAGTTATGGCCCCTTTGCCCACTCTAAACAACACTTTTTCCTTCTTGACATTTATATTGTCCAAATACTTGTACTCATGATCAGATCCCAGATTGTTATCTCTTTGCCAAGCTAAGCATAGTTAGCTTTTAAAATCTTTCCTCATAAGTCAGAGGCTTCCGCCCCTTAGTCATTTTTGTTGCACTTCTCTGAATTCCCTCCAATTGCCCTACCTTTGGAGAGCTTGGCAAAGACTACACAAGAATAATTTTGATTTATGGGATGTTCTCTGAAGTCTCCTCTAACTCCTGCAGCATCAGTATTTCACTGTTGTGTTTACAACGCTTTGGCAAAGTAGCTGCCACTTATTGCGCTGGTACAAAAGACAGAAATTTCCAACGATCTGAAGAGCAATTTATAAACTTCATTCATCTCCTCTGCCCATTCATTTTCCTTAATGACCCCTACCAGTCCAATTGTGGAAAATCATTGGTTTGTTACTGTAGGATCCTCTATACATGTGCACTGGTTTGTTTTTCATAGGGTTGGTTGTGAGCACTAACAGAGGCCCTCCTGGTTGCTTGTGGGAGCAGGGCTGTGTGCTTGCTTATTTCTATAGGCTTTCTCTGGAGCACTGAGCTGTGTGCATCTGGTTTATTATTGTAAGGTTGATTGGGTGTTTATTGACTCTTCTAATTTTGATGAAGAGCTGAGAATTTACAAAAAAAGATAGAAACTTGGAAATCAAAATAAATATTAGGTGCAATGTTGGCCACTGGATGATGCCCTGATATCTATGTGTGTTTCCATTACTGAAAAGAGAGCGCATAGGGTTGCAGTTTATAATCCATTTCTTGATTACTCATAGAAGATTCAGTTGTTTGTTTAACCGATTACTTTTTTTCTGCCAATTTTTCTGTTTTATTTCCATGCAAAAGGCAGATGAGAGGCAAAAAGCTGAGAGCCAGGAATTCCTAAAATCTGATCCCAAACCCGTCACTGACTTTCTGTAGTCGTGGGCAAGTCACATAACCTTTGTTTCAGTTTCCCCATTTGTAAAGTGGGGTTAATAATAATAATATTCAGACGTTTTGCTGGCATTAGTTAACGTTTTTGAAAATGAAAAGCACTGAGTCAATTTTCAGCTAATCAAAATGTCAACAAAATTCAGTTTGGGTTGAATGAAACATTTTGTTGTGACAAAATCAAAATGTTTTTGATTTTTTTAGTAAAAATTAGAGAAAACTTTGAAGCAAAAATGTTTAGAAATGAAAACATGGAAACATTTTGATTTAAAAAAAAATTTTTTTGCAGCCAAAACAATTCAGTCAAACTGACATGAATTCATGAAACATTGTAGCCAAATATGCATTTTTCACTGGAAAAAAGGCATTAGCTGAAAAATTTTGCCCAAGTATGGTCATGATGTGAAGGAAAACTGAGATTGCCTGGTGTATAAACACAGGCTGAGGTCAGTGCCCTGATGAAGGCACTAAAGCCTATAGATAAACAGACTGGTGAACATGCTTGAGGCTATTTTTGACCCCCTAGATGCTCATATATTGAGGAGTTATTCATACTATCTGAGCTAGAATATTTTAAATTACAATCCTCTAGATCCATTAGGCAATTTCATGTTAAGTGCATGTTACCAGTTACCATTTAACAAGATAGTTGCAGCACATTAAAGAGTAATTAACATTCTTACTCATTTTCCAGTAGAGTTTCAAACTCAGTTGATATCTCATTAAGTTGCCTGGAGCTTTATTTATTTGTTCAGATCGAGATTAATTTAAATGTCTAAATATTTTTGCGAATTTGGAATATCCACACATTGATCTTGGCTTTTATAGCTTTGAGTTTATTGACTATCTGCCTCCGCAGATTTATCTCGTTCATTGCATTAAGACTCACTAAGAGTTCACTTAGCATATAAATGGTGTGAAATTTAGCATCTCGTTACGGCCTTATTAAATCTAGAATGTGCGCTCAAAGAGCAATTGATGACTCATTTAAAACTTTGAAAAACTTCTTTCTAATATATATCTGCTTTGATATTGTATATTTTCTTTATCTCTTCTCTAACTCTTGATTACTAGAAAAATTGCATAAAAACCGAGGATCATGGTGGTTTAAGATTTCATTTGCAGTTTATTCCCTGAAGTCATAATCTTTTGTTTGGGACATCACATTCATCTCCACAGCAGTGCATAGAGATGTCACAAACAGAGAATGATGATTTCAGTTTCAAAACCAATCCAAAATGCAACACCATGTGTCAGTTCCTTGGTAGGGTTTTGCCAAAAGTAGCTTTGATTTGAGGTTTTTAAAATAGGCAGTGGAAATTTTAAAGCCTGATTTTTAAAAGTGAATTTCATTCTGGAGACTAGCAGTCATCTGGGTCTTTTCAGAAGTGACTAAAGATTTGGGGTGCTTTGGTTTTGGGTGCCTAGCTTGTAGCCTGATCTATGGATTGTGTATTAATTATATTGATTACTTAGGAATTCCCAGGTATCACTCTGGATCAGCTGCTTGCCGGCAGGAGGGGGCGGAGGAGGAGGGAGCCGCAGCACGCCGCTCCGGGGAGGAGGAGGAGAAGAGGCGGGGGTGAGGCCTTGGGGAAAGGGCCGGAATTGGGGCATACCCCCTCCAGCCCCCTGTGTGAGCACCCCCACGACCCCAGCCCACACCCCCAGCCCCCTGCCCACCCTGACTGCTGCACCCCCTCACACACCCCAGCCCCCTGAACCCCCTCACACACAGCCAGCCCCCTGTCCTGACCCCTGCACTCCCCTCACACCTCCCCAGCCCGGACCCCTGCACCCCCCACACCTCATGCCCCCCTCATTCCCCCACAGCCCCTGCCCTGACTCCTGCACCCCCCCACATCCCCACCCCCATCCTGAGAAACAAACAGGAGCTGCCCCATGTAATCGCTCCACACCCCAACCTCCTGCCCCAACCCTGAGCCCCCTCCCTCGCCCTAGCTCCTGGCCAGACCCCGCACCCGAACATTTTTTTACAATATTTGGAAAGATCATTAAGTGGTCCGTCAAGACCCTCCATGATTTTCAAGTGGTATGTGGAAAAATAAGTTAGACTACAAGAACAATCAAGGTACCTCACTTTATTTTCATTTGCTTGCTATTACTTATAGGAGGAGGATGAAGAAAAAAAGAATGAAAAACGGGGGCAGGGGGAGATAAGAGAGAATGTTCTTTTTCTTGGCTGGGTCCCAAGGAGGAGCCCCAAAAATGAAGCTGAGCACAGGGCTGGGGGGCCCCACTAACTCTCAATCCACCACTGGCTGTCACGTCACCTGGGCTGGGGATACTGTCAGGGCCAGTGTAACCACTAGGTGAACTAGGCAATCACCTAGGGCGCCAAGATTTGGGGGTGCCAAAAAGCAGTGCCCACATTTTTTTTTTACACTACAGTGGAGTCACATCTTACACGGGGGTTAGGTTCTAAAGTCACCGCATAAGAGGAAAATCGCGTATAGTGAAAATTAGCATAAAGTACAGTATACACAGTATACACTAGAACAGGGGTCCTCAACCTACAGCACGTATGCCAAAGGTGGCACACAAGCCGATTTTTTTTTAATGGCAGGCTGCGGGTCCCGGCTGCCGCTGAGCCTGCTGCCGACCTGGAGTTCTGTTCACTCAGCCAGCAGCGGGCTGAGCACGGCCAGCAGTGGGCCGGCTCCTGCCAGCCAGGGTCCCGGCTGCCGGCCCTGCTCAGCCCACTGATGATGGGGTTCCAGCTGCCGGCCCCTTGCCAGCCAGGGTCTCGGCCACTGGCCCCGCTCAGCCTCCTGCCGGCCTGGGTGAACGGCAGGAGGCTGAGCGGAGTCGCCAGCTGGGACCCCAGCTGGCAGCTGAGTGAACGGAACCCCAGGCCGGCAGCAGGCTCAGCGGTGGCTGGGACTCACAGCCTGCCATTAAAAAAAAAAATCAGCTTGCATGCCACCTTTGGCATGCATGCCATAGGTTGAGGACCCCTGTTCTAGTGTATACAGTGTATACTGTGTATAGGGTGACCAGATGTGAAATATCGGGACGCGGGGGGAGGGGGGTGCCGGCGGAGCAAAAAAAACCCCAAGAGCCGGCGGCGGAGGAAAGAACAAATACAAAAGCAAAAAAAAACCAAGAGCCGCCGGAGCATAGGAAAAATTGGTGGAGGCTGAGCACCCACCGGCAGCTCCACGCCCCCCCCCTCCCCCGCCCCAGCTCGCCTCCGCCTCCCCTGAGCGGGCTGCCGCATTCTGCTTCTCCCCCCTCCCTCCAGCACTTGCGCCGCCATACAGCTGATTAGTGCAAGCCTGGGAGGGAGGGGGGAGGAGGAGGAATGCGGCGTGCTGGGGAAGAGGTGGGGCCAGGGCGGGGATTTGGGGAGGGATACAATGGGGCAGTGAGGGGGTGGGGCTGGGGGCGGGGCAAGGGCAGGAATTTGGGGAGGGATCCAATGGTGTGGGAGGGGGCGGAGTCTGGGTGGAGTTGGGGCGGGGAGGGCACAAGCCCTCTCTGCCTGTGCACCGGAGGGCAAAATATCGGGACAATTCGCGTCCCGACCGAACATCGGGACGCGGGACAAACAAGTAAATATCAGGACAGTCCCGATAAAATCGGGACGTCTGGTCACCCTAACTGTGTGCAGTTTACTCCTGGCACCTCCCTTGCTCCAGAGACCAACCCTAGCTCCTTCCCCACTGTGCTTTTACTCCCAGCCCCTTTTACAATCATTCCCCGGGGGGGGCCACAAATATGTTTGGCGCCGGGCCCACAAAAAGTTAATCCGGCCCTGCCAAGATCGGGCCCAGTATTATTTAAATTACTGTTCAGTTGGGAACCCTGATGTGCACAGTTTGCAACACTCACACTTTAGGAACCTTCTGTCTTTGTAATAGTTTATTAATACATTTAGCAAAGTCACAAGCACGCTAATCCAGCAAGGTAGATGGAGATATAGAGAATGTACATCTGAACATCCATATACTCACACCATCCCTTGCAGAACAACCTGAAATGTTAACCATTATCTTCCTCACCACCATCACCTTCCTCATCTTCACCAGTGGCCATCATCCTGGCACCTCCCAAGGGCTACTTCTCTCTCTGCACACAGGCTGGGATACAACCTTTATAATATCATAGAATATCAAGGTTGGAAGGGACCTCAGGAGGTCATCTAGTCCAACCCCCTGCTCAAAGCAGGACCAATCCCCAACTGGCCCCCTCAAGGATTGAGCTCATCACTCTGGGTTTAGCAGGCAAATGCTCAAACCACTGAGCTATCCCCACCCCAGCATATGCTGCGCTGACACCACTATGCCTAATGCATATTCAGTAGGGGTTTCTCCCCTCTTCCTTATTTGTATTTCCTTGCCCTACTAATGTTGGGGTGCCCTTCTCCTATAGGTTAGTATATTAATGATCTCAAATTATTATCATATATGTCAGTTCGTTGCCATGATGGCCCTCTTGTGGTCAGACATCTGCAGATGTTCCTATCCTAAAATATCCAAAAGTTGGTGTTAGCTCATCTTCCTGTGGTTGCTGGTGTCATTATATACAAACTTCCCCCTTAAATACTCTATTCCCAGTTCCCCAAAACTTAGGAGTGACCATTGGGCCATTTATCTGTGCCAAAATTCATAGGCCTCAAGCCTTATGCTAACTGCTGGAGCCAGTGTCTCACAGGATACAGGCCTGTAGGTTCCTTGCATTACTGCTAAACCTGAGACACCTTAAAGTGGCCCAAGGCTCAGAAAGTGTTGGGCATCCATCCAGAGATGAATTAAGGCAATTTGGGACTCTGGGCACACCAGGACATGCAACCCATTGTGCCCCTGCCCCTTAGGGTTGCCAACTTTCTACTCACACTAAACCAAACACCTTTGCTCCACCCCACCCTTCTTCTGAAGCCCCGTCCATGCCCTGCCCCTTTTCTGAGGCCCTGCCCCCACTCACTCCATCCCCCTTGCCATCACTCGCTCGCCCCATCCTCACTCACTCACTCATTTTCACCGGGCTAGCTCAGGGGGTTGGGATGCGGGAGGAGGTGAGGGCTCTGGCTGGTGGTGCAGGCTCTGGGCTGGGGGTGCGGGTTGCAGGGTGGGGCCAGAAATGAGGGGTTCAGAGTGCAGGGGGGGTGAGGGTGCCGGCTGGGGGTGCGGACTCTGATGTGGGGCCAGGGATGAGGGTTTTGGGGTGCAGGAGGGTGCTCTGAGCTGGGACCAAGGGGTTCGGAGTGTGGGAGTGGGCTCTGGGCTGGGGCAGGGGATTCGGGGACAGGGGTGTGTGAGGGCTCTGGCTGGGGGTGCAGGCTCTGGGGTGGGGCTTGGGATGAGGGGTTTGGGGTGAAGGACGGTGCTACGGACTGGGACTGAGGAGTTCGGAAGATGGGAGGCGAATCAGAGCTGGGGCAGGGGGTTGAGGTGTGGGGAGTGGGGGAGTGAGGGCTCTGGGTTGGGGAACCTTTTTTCTGTCACGGTCCATTGACCCACAGAAAAAAATCAATAATGGGCCACTCACTCACCCACGGGGGCAGAGCGGGGCGCCGAGGGCTTCCCCCCATAGCAAGACGAGCCGGCACAGCAGCTCCAGACCCAAGGGGGGGTGGGGGGGAGAAGACTCAGGGCTTCCCCCTGCAATGGGGCAAGCCAGCGCTCGCAGCTCCTGCCCCATGTTGGGGTGCCACAGGCCAGATTAAATTAACCATGGGGCCGGATCCGGCCCGCAGGCCCTAGGTTCCCCACCCCTGCTACGCGTAGGAGCCGGAGTGGGGAACATGCTGGCTGCTTCCCAGGAGCCACGCGGAGTGCAGCGCTGCCAACCAGAGAGTCAACGGCCCGGTCGGCGGTGCTGAGTGGAGCCCCCAGGATCCCTTTTCAACCGATGTTCCAGTCCAAAACCGGACACCTGGTCACCCTACAGCCCCTGCACCATAGTGGAGGCTGGTGGCAGGGACCCCTCCCATCCCAGAGAGTCAGTGCAGCAGAATGGGACCCCCATGCCCCCTCCCCCCCAAGCAGCAGCAGGGATTACTTCTTCCCTCTGAAGTGGCAGCAGGGTGCCCCTCAGCACTTAACCTAACAGCTGAAGTGTATCTGCTTGGGTGGGTGGGCCAGGCCTACTACACTTTTCTCCTGCCACCTCACACAAACAGAGTCTTCTGCTGGGGTGGTGTTGGCAGGGACTATCAGGACCTTGGACCTCGGACCTCAGAGTTCACACCCCTTTGAGATGCATAGGGCAGTTCACATCTCTGAGTCATTATTTCAGGCTCTCTGCAGACTCGGGCAGACATCACTAGGGCCAATTTTCAAGTTTTTCGTTACAACCATAAGGGCTAGAGATTTTTTTTTTAAATAAAAGTTTAGAATCTGAAGTCATCACATGACTCCAGGAGCTGGGACCCTATGTGTGGCCCTATCGTGCCTATGCCTTAATCCAGCCCTATGTTTGCCCTCTGAAAATCACATCCTTTCAAGAGGTCTCAAGCTGAGCACCCAAAATATCACTAGTCTCTTTTAAAAATCTTGGCCTCAGATACTAGCATTTGGACCTGCAGTTAACTGTAAGCACAAGTAATTTGGGTTAGATAAGTGTGTTTGTCAAAATTGAGACTATTTTTAAAATCAAGCTCTGTGTGCGCACATGCGTGCACATGGGTCATGTTCAAGTGATGATACAGGATAATATATGTCAGAGATGAGCAATTTTAGTGTGTGTGATGGAGCAAACTCTTTAAGTATAGCAAGTACATTTCTGTGTCTTTTGATAAGCTTGTGGCAAGCATTCTTTATCCCTCTTCTCCTGCACTCACACAGCTGCACCTTGGGATATCTCTCATTTTGCCTATCCCTAATGGAGCCCCTACGTGGTTTTCTGCTTCTGATTTACTGCTCAGTACCATGAGATATTTCCTATACCATGTAATTTGTCTGCTCTCCAAAGCCAGCAATCCCAATATTTTCAGTCTGTCCTCATATGGAGAGCTCTTCATTCATCTAGCCATTTTCATTGCCTTGTCCTTTTCATCCTTTGGAAATATCATCCTAGCAATACTGCCGAAGTCACTGTGACCGTGAACCAGTCACAGGTTGCTGCACAAGTAGAACTGCCTGAAAGCTGATTTTTCCTTAATCTCTACTCCATTTTGGGGAGATTTCTCTCTCTTTGGCAGAGCAGGACAAACCGCAAGTTGCTCAGCATGGCCACATTCCATCTTTTAGCTTTACTTTTCCTACTTATGACACAAAGAATCAACCCTGCAGCTGCACTCTTTGCCCCATGCACATATTCCTGTTCCCTCCCAGTTTACCTCTGGCTGTGAGGCACAAGACTTTGCCTCCTTGGCAGAGTCAGACACAAACCATAATGCCAGATTCGTATGTGCGTCAGAGTTTTCACCTAAAGTTTTTCCTCTATAATGGGCCAAAAATGAACACTGAATCCAATTCCCTTTGACATCAGAGCTGGATTTTGAATCTACACTAGATCATTTGAGGAAGAATGATCTTGTGGTTAAGCTTCTGCACCAGTATTCAGGAGACCTGGTTCAGCTCCTAGCTCTGCAACAGACTTCTTGTGTGGCCTCGGGCAAGTCCCCATGTCTTTTTCTGTGCCTCTATAGGTAAAATGATGATGGTTCCTTTCCCCCACCTTTTTCTGCCTTGTCTATTGTTTAGGCCTTCCTAGCCTGTTCCTATCCTACCTATCATTTCCCATTCAGTATTAAGACATAGACGCCTGCCTCCGATTGGCCCCATTGCCAAACTTGTTAAATTTTCAAACAAACTCCTTCGTGCTTTCTCCCGTGCTGCCCCTCACGCTTGGGAGGCATTCCCCATAGACATTCCCAAAGCTACTTCATTATCCACTTTCAAATTCTTCCTTAAATCTCTCCTTTCTCATGACGCCTCCAAAAAAATGTGACAATGGTTGGGCCACTGATGTGCTGAGACCACTGCCTCAATATTGTCTCATTGTACTCCCCCATCTGTCTGTATCCGTCTGTCGTTTCATGTCTTATGCTTAGATTGTAAACTTCTTAAGGCAGAGAATGTCTTTGTGTTCTATGCCTGTACAGCACCTAGCACAATGGTGCCCTGGTCCATGACTAGGTCTCCAAGGCACTATGGCAATACAAATAGTAACTAATAATAATATTTAGATTATCTGTCTGTTTTTCAGGGCAGGGACTCTCTCACTACATGTGTGTGCAGCATCTTGCACAATGGGGCCCTGATTTTGATTGGGACTTCCAGGCCCTACTGTAATAGATATAATTAACAAGGAGTGGATCCAGGATTTTGGTTCGAAAAGCGCCACCTCTTCTCCCCCCACAAATCTCCCCTCTCCCATTCTAGGTGGGGAAATTTCAGTATGCAAGATCAAAGCCCAGAAGACAGCTTTAAAAAATGGCATTCTTTGGAGAGCCAGATGTTTCCACATGTGGCCTTCCACCCGCAGGCACCCTGTCCAGCCCATTCCTTAGGTCCCAGGTTCACTGGTGCTCTAGTGAGTTGTCCAGCAACAACCTTAAAGCCTCGGCTGCTAGAGTTAGTTTCAACAAATGGATTGCTACTGAACATAATGGCACCCACTGGGGTCGGGAAGGAATTTTCCTCCNGCGCCACCTCTTCTCCCCCCACAAATCTCCCCTCTCCCATTCTAGGTGGGGAAATTTCAGTATGCAAGATCAAAGCCCAGAAGACAGCTTTAAAAAATGGCATTCTTTGGAGAGCCAGATGTTTCCACATGTGGCCTTCCACCCGCAGGCACCCTGTCCAGCCCATTCCTTAGGTCCCAGGTTCACTGGTGCTCCAGTGAGTTGTCCAGCAACAACCTTAAAGCCACGGCTGCTAGAGTTAGTTTCAACAAATGGATTGCTACTGAACATAATGGCACTCACTGGGGTCGGGAAGGAATTTTCCTCCGGGCAGATTGGCAGAGGCCCTGGGGGCTTTTCACCTTCCTCTGCAGTGTGGGGCACGGGTCACTTGCTGGAAGATTCTTTCCACCTTGAAGTCTTTAAACCATGATTTGAGGACTTCAATGGCTCAGACATAGGTTTGATACAGGAGTGGGTGGGTGAGATTCTGTGGCCTGTGTTGTGCAGGAGGTCAGACTAGATGATCATAATGGTCCCTTCTGACCTTAAAGTCTATGATTCTATGATTCAGTGTGCCACAGGACAGAGAGATTGTGTCCAGGTCAGGGCTTCATCCGTCCTGCCAGGCGTGCTGGGCTGCACCTGAGCAATGGAACTGTCTGCTTTGCCAGACATGTCGAGCTACATCTGGCAATGCCACTCACTGTGCACCGGCACCTTCTCAGTATACCTGGGAGACACCTGCACTGGTCAGTGTGTTGAGATGCATTTGGGTGACAATATCCACAGTTCTGCCAAATGTGCAGGACTAGATCTGGGTAAGTTGCCTGCTATGCCAACTGGACAGGCCAAGCTGTTTTTGAGCAATGCCAGCCACTTTTCTACCAGATCTATTGGGTTCATTTGGCTGATGGCACCTCATGGACATGTCTGCCTCTGGGTGATGCCACTTGCTTTGCTGCTGGACACTGCTACTGGGCCAAGCTGTTTCCAGACAATGTCCCTCATTGTACTGCCAGACAGCTAACTTATTTGGGTAATGGTGCCTGCTGGGCTGCATCTGTGTGATGTCTCCCACAATGCTGTCAGATGTGCATCTGCATGACTCCATCTGCTGTGCCGCCAGACTTACCTGGTCCACATGCGTACTATGCTGCTACATGTGCCAGACTGAGTCTAGGCTTGGTGCCCATTGTGCTGCTGAGTACACCTGGGAACCAGCACCCTGCCAGATGTGCTAGACTGAGGATAGCCAATGTCACTCACTGCACTGTCAAACTGTGTCTGTATGCTGGCACGCGCTGTGCTGTTAGGCATGCGGGGATGAGTCTGAGTGACAGCACCAGCTTGCACTGCCAGAGGCACTGGGCCATTTCCTGATATTCCCTTGACACCACTAGCAGCAAAGCAGTCACCAGTAGCTGAGGGGTTAAACAACCAGCAGAGCGAAGTGAGTTAGAATGCAGCTTGCCCCAGCTCCAGTTGCTGTCTGGGTGCCTGGGTGAAAGAAGAACAACACATGTGTGTCAGGGAGAGAAGTATAAACATTTAAATTGAAAACATATTTTATTATCTGTGTTTATTATTTGATCTTGAAATCTCTGGGCTAGGTGGGCTTTTCTGGCTGCGTCGGGGCTGACTATCATATATCAGCAGTCTGGGAATTACGCCAGGGCTCAGCTCCAACAGTTCACAGAAGGACCCTGGGGATGGGAGGTCAAACTGGATGAAACAAGCACCCTATACTCCACCCCCTATTTCTGACAAGTGAGTTCCAACACTGCAAGCCCAATCCTGCTCTCACACAAATCAATGATAAAACTCCCATTTTCAGTAGGGGGCCATGTGATTTTGTACTGGACCAGTGCCCCGGTAAGATGTTCCCCCACGCGGCTGGAGTAACAGTCTTTTTGATTAGAGGAAAGAGCAGGACCCTGACCACTTGTGGTCATTAAAGATTCCATGGCATCTCTCACAAAATGTGGTGAGTTAACCCTAGCATCCTGTGACCTGTACGTTTAGTTATTCATTTAAATTGTCTCAAATCCCTTGTTTTCCCAATAATTTGGGAAGAAGAATGCCCCGATTGCAAACCTGGGTTGACCATGGAAAATGTTCTTGAATGATAAACTTCACAGAAAACATTTCTACAATAACAAAGGTCTGGAATTTTGGCTGTAATGTTGAAGATTAGTTACAATCACAAGCAATCTAAAACATATTTCCTTCCCGAAAACCCCTTGAATTGAAAAATCTCCTTGCAATTGAATCGGACAGTTCCAGTACAGTAATGTGATCTGCATTAGCAGGAAAAGATTCTTTCTTAAGATACCACAAGCTCAAGAACAAAGATCAGAACACCCTCAGACCTTTCTCCTAAAAGGTGGAGAGCCAAAGTTTGGCTGAAAGTTCGGCTCCTAAAATAAGGTACAATTTAGTGTGCTCTAGGCAAATACCGCAATCAATCTCTAGTGGTTCTGATGAAATCAGAACTGATGCAAGCATAAGCCTATTCCACCATTCAAAGCAAACCTGAGCCAAACTTTTTATGAGCTCAGAAAGAGGTTAGATATTATTATTTTATATTTTCATGCAGCCTAGCTCATTGGGGCTGGAAGTACTAAAGTACAGCAAAAAAAGGCCATTCTTGTGCAGTTTCTGGCACCTTCAGTACCAGGGAGTACTGAGACATGTGCAAAACTGTTCTGAAATGTCCAACCACTAATGCAGAGAGGAATCCAAATCACAGGACATTTAACTGAACTGAATCTTTGACAGTCTTCCATCACTATAAGCAACTTCTCCGAGGCAAAGTACAAACTGCCATTTTGGTAAGGCTGAAAAATTGTTTCCTTGAGCTTTGCATCATCAGCAACATTGGATTAGGGAGAATGTCCCTGCTTTTGGGCCCAATCCTCATCCTATTAAAATTCATAACCAAACATCCATTGATTTTAAATGGGAGCAGGCTCTGGCCCATTGTAAATCCTTTCCTACATAGGGTGACAAAACAGCAAATGTGAAAAATCGGGACGGGGTGGAGGGTAATAGGAGCCTATATAAGAAAAAGACCCAAAAATCGGGACTGTCCCTATAAAATTGGGACATCTGGTCACCCTATTCCTAACTGCATATTTAAATTAACTGTGAAGACACAGGAAGAGAACGCAGAGACTGTGGCTGTTGCACTGATACATTGGAAAATATTTGATGTACTGGCACTTGATAGCACTGCAACAAATTGTGGTACTGCATCTTTAAGGGCATAAGAAAGTGTGAAGTCAGCATGTCAATGGAGGGAAATGCAAGAGGAAGGAAAGCTAGAAGATGTTGCTATCCCTGTGTATTAAACATGCTTCAGTATTAAAAGTAAACATAATAGTGTCAAAAGCATTACACAGAGCTGGCCAACTAATTAAAGAATTTATTTGTGAATAACTATTTGATGGGAAAATGGCCCAAATTCACAATGAATATTATTTGCAGTGAATTATTTGACCAGCTCATAACCATATGGAATAGAAAACCAGAAAGGTGCTCAGATGTCGCAGTGATGCTCATGGTGTACGTAGAAGAGGCATTCATCATATGATCCTATGTATAATCTGTTATTTCTCTAGAAATTTACACTTTCTCCACAGTGCCACACTGTTTGGAAACTCCTTCCACAGTTTTTCAAAAATGAGAGGGAAACAATGATAGTAATCTTTTGGGGGATAGATAAACCTTGTACTCCTGTCTCCACCTGTTGTCTCTTGCTTCATATTTAGATTGTCAGCTCTTTGGGGAAGGGACTGTCTTAATTCTGTGTGTGTTTGTTCAGCATCTAGTACCAGGGGGTACATGACTAGGGCTCCTAAGTGCTACCATATTACCATAATAAATAAGGATAATAATAATCTATGGTGAAAGTTAAATGTCACCAGCCTATGATTGGAACAGGCAAACATTATTTTAACCCAGTCCCAGCCATCTAATCTTCCACATAATAATGGCTAGAAGAACCATAGCTGAAAGCTCAGCAGGAACCAATGAGTAAAGTGACCATATGACCTGGTTTTACCAAAACAGGGTTTACCATTGTTGTTTGCAGTGTTGTTGTAGCTGCGCTGGTCCCAGGATATGAGACAGACAAGGTGAGTGAGGTAATATCTTTTATTGCACCAACTTCTGTTGTCCCTTTCACCAACATAAGTTGGTCCAATAAAAGATACTAACTCACCCACCTTGGCTTTCTAGTATCAGAGGGGTAGCCATGTTAGTCTATATCCACAAAAACAACAAGGAGTCCGGTGGCACCTTAAAGACTAACAGATTTATTTGGGCATAAGCTTTCATGGGTAAAAAAAACACTTCTTCAGATGCCCAAATAAATCTGTTAGTCTTTAAGATGCCACCGGACTCCTCGTTGTTCTTGTCTTTCTAGTTTACCATAATATTCTCATGTCCTGAGAACTTCTTTCCAGACCCTTTAAAATACCCGTTTTGGTCATTTTATCAGTCAACTCCCCCCACCCCTTTTTTTTTTTTTAAATAACTACAAAATATTTGTTCACGGTATATTATTATGTTGAGTAAAATTTGCATTGGGTTTACTGGGAACACACAGTCCCAGTGGAACAAGTGTTGAGTGTGATAAACAGTGTTTGGCATAAAGAGAAAAGCCAAAGGAGCATAGGCACTATCAAAGCTGTTTCTTAGCTCAATGTGAATGTTAATGGCACTTGTTCCATTTTTCATGATAAACTTACTGAGATACTGGAAGAAAAAAAATCTTTCACTTTGCCCATGTGGCTGTTGATCCAGCAGCTGTCAGGATAACACCAGCACAGTTCTTTTTTAAAAGTGCACTTTTGCATGAGTATTTCACAAGCTTAAAAATGCCACCACAAAAAACTCCCGTTTTTTATTTAGTATGTGTGGTCACTTCATCGGTAAGTGGCCTTTTATAGAATGTTAATTGTTTTTAATAGTGTTTTTTTCTCATTAGCATCTTTCGCTCTCATTTCCCCTTGCTTTTTCAGTCTCTCCTAAGAGGCACATAGATCTAGTAACATTTAAATTTGAATAAAAACCACAGTGTTTTAGTGGGTTCAAAATTAGGCAAAACCATCTGGCTCTTCCCTAGAAAAGGCAAAGCATTTTTTTGAAAACTTATGTAGGTTCCTGAAATCCTTTCCCAGTTTCTGAAGTGAAATAATTTCTCAGTGACAAGTATTTTCAAGAGCTTGGAATTTGCCATTTATTTTTCAGAAGGGAAAAAAGACATTAGGATGCATCCATCAACTAAAGCTTTTAATCTTTTTAAAAACTGTTCTTTTCCCATAAATTAAAAAAAAAGAGCTTTAAAATTCCCTGGAAATTGTGGATTATCATGAAGGAGCCATACTGGAGAGGCTGGCTGCTGGGCTATTTTTAGAGGACACAAGGTTACTCCAGCTCTCAGAATGAGAATCATTTAATTGGGGGTTAACTCTTTCGGGGTTTTTTTTTATCCAAAGCAATTATCCACACAAGAAGGCATCAGGCTTGGATTTTTAAAGGAATATAGGAAGTTAGGTATCTAAATTCCAGAAAAACTGTCTTCGCTGCAGAGTTAACCTGGGCTCTTACCCAGGTTTTAGCTCAAACACCCCTACTGTCCACACAGAAAAACCTCTGACCCAGATTTGGAGGTGCTTTAAGCCTGGCCTAGCTTACACAACTGGGGTTACGGGTTAGAGCCCAAGCTCCACTTAAACTTGAACCCACCACTTTGCAGCGAGGATGCAGACAAAATCATTCAAGTGCTTGATAGTCCTCCAATGCCCTTCCCACAATTCCCCTCAAAGGACAGACAAGTTCTCATGCAATTGACACAATGGACTGGGAAAGAACCCTAGAGCATTTCAGCACAAAGAACCATTGGATATGCCCCCAGACACACAGGTGAGTGCAGAACAGTGAGCACACAGTAACGCAGGTAGGGCTCTGCTGTGCACACACTCACTTGGGCTAGGCTAACCCGGGTGCTGATCACCTGGATTAACTATGCAGTGAAGACAGAGACAGAATTTCAGTGGGAGCCGGGAGCTTTAACTCCCTGAGGATCTTTTGCAAATCCCAGTTTCAGTGTTTCCTGAGCCATTACAGAAAAGACTCACACTGAGTCCAAGGAATAGTCAACCAGAGTATTAATACATTGCTATATAACAGTTACCAACCAACAGATTTTCCAGGTAAATCATGCAGCCTGAACCACTGTGGACTAATTGTAGCAGTTTAAGATCAGCTCTTCTGGATAGAGAAAAGAAGAGAACAGAAAATGAGCTGGGGGAAAGTCATACACTAAGCAACTGTGGCTAAAGGAAGCATTGTAGAGTAGAGTCCATTATGGAAAAAATATGCACTTTTTAAATTAGCGCCTAGATACCATAGTAATTAGGTACATTAATGATGCCTAGTCTAGATTAGAATCAACAATCACCTAGCAATAGAAGGGGCACACATTGGTGCAGGGTGCAATTTAGTGTGCTCTTGGCCATTAATTTTGATGTAAATGCTCCTAATATGCTCCTAATATAGCATGAGAGCAGCCTTCCTTGCAGGATTACAGGGCTTTCTGGGTTTGATCAGAAGCCTACTGAAGTCAATGGGAATTCTCCCATCCAAATCAATAAGCTTGTTCCTAATTAAAATAAAAAATTCAGCCTTTATTATTAATTATTACTATTTATTCTTATTATGCCGGAAATATATGAGGTGATAATAAATAACATCTAAGCTATTTAGCAAACTTTGAGCCAGATCCCTGGGTCTGGCCAAGATGCACTCAGTGTGTGACCTAAACAAGTCATTTAATGTCATAGTCATAGAGTTTAAGGCCAGAAGGGACCCACTAGAAAATCATTTAATCTCTGTCATTTTTTCCCCATCAGTAAAATGGAATAACAACATCCCCTTTCTCTCTCCCTTTGTCCGTCTTGTCTATTAGGATGCAAGCTCTTCAGGTCAGGGGCTGATAAGAGCTCCATGTAAAGAACTGCATACCAGGAACCATTTGCAGTGCATGCCATGTTTTATTTTTCCTGAAAAACCTATGAACAATGCTGCATATTTTTGAGTGTGGTCTACTGGCACCTTTTCTATTAACTCTCTACTAGAGGTGGCTGGAAACGGGAATTTCCATTTAGTGGGCAATTTCACATTTCTGGGGGGAAAATCATTATGAATTGGAACAAAAAGTAGAAAGTTTCCTGTGAAACAGAAATTTTCAAAAAATTCCAGGGAGCTGGCCAGCCCAACCACCCATCAGGTGGGAGCACAGGAGCCTGGGAAGCCTGGCAGCCCACCCACGCATCATGCAGACACCTCGTGGAGCCAATCACCTGGGGAGCCAGTGATTCTGGAATCCCAGGGAGCCTGTGAGCTTCCCCCACCAGCCATCTAGCGGGCCGGCAGAAAACCAAGCAGGCTGGCTGGTTTCTGTTGAAAGTTTAGACAGAACTGACACCTTCCTGCGGAACGTTTGGACTCCATCAAATCAGCAGTTTTCGGTGTTAAACTTACACTGGAAAATTTTCAGCCAGCTCTATTATCTACATGTATACAGACATCTCTTTTGCAGAGCGCTCATGCAACAGACTATCACTTGACACAATGGGGCTCTGCTGTTGGGTGGGGCCCCTAGGTGAGACAGTGAGGTTATGTCTACACTGCACACCACTTGCAGCGGTGTGTAGGGTATGCGTAGCTACATTCAGCAGTGAAAATCAGGCTGCATCCACACTGTGGTGTGTAGCTACCTGTGGCAGGGAAAGGCTGTGGTGGAGGGGAGGCAGCAGAGAATGACACTGTTAAAAATAGCAGTGTAGACAGGGGAAGCACTGCTTGGGTGTGTAGAGAGCCAAGTGGGGCACATACCCTAAGGTTCTGGCTGGTGCTAATCAATCTCTTGCTCTGCCAGGTCTGCATGAGAAATGTCTGTGGGCCAAATTTTGGCCTTGTCATAGTGGATGCAACTCATTCAGAACTTATGTAAGACCGTATGGATTTCCATTCAGTTGCACTTGTCTGAATCTGGCCCTTAGTTTGCTTAGATTTGCTGCAGTAAATTCTACCTAGCCCTGCTGAATGCTGTGCTTCCTTTAAATGCAGGTACTGATTGCCCCAATTACAGAACAAGGGCAAGTTCAGAGAGACATCTACCTGCCTGGGGAAGGCCACACATGGATGGACACCAACACCGCCCAGGTGTTTGATGGAGGAACCTTAATCAGGAACTACTCAGTCAGTCTTGTGGAGGTGCCAGTTTTTGTAAAAGCCTCCTAGATTCCAGACTGTCCCAGCTCTCAAAAGATTCACCTACTTCTCAGAAGAGCGATGCTGACAAGACATGCTCTCTTACTTTTCAGCCATTTGTGCTTTTCCAGGAACTCTTTTTTTATACAAGTGTTTAAATCTGTTACTGTGATTTGCTACCATTCTAAAATAGTGAAATACTGCAGGAGCTCTGGTACAAAAAATACCCCATGTGCACATGCAGCACATCTGCTGAGATCATCCAGGTTCATCTGACCCTATCCTGTGTGTTATCTACCAGGAATGTCTCTGATTAACTAGTAGTGAAAGAGAGACACCCTCAAAGTCACAGGGTAATGAGAAAGCAGATGGATTCAATGTCTACTGGAAATATTCTCCTGTTTGGGAAAAAAATCATTAAAGTAAAGAGGAAGCTCTAACAGAGCCAGGTATGGACAGACAGCAGGACTGGCTGCCTTGAAAAGAAACAGTCTTGGTTGACCAGGTCTAACTGCCTGCTGGAGTCTTAGTGAAACAGGATTGCATCATCACTTACCTTCTACAGACTGCAACTTTTGGTTTGGGAAAACTGCAGCATCCAGTTCTGGGTCTTGTGTCAATGTCTTTATTTTTGTCTAGGAAAAAGTTAGAGTCTTATTATTAGACAAAACTTACAAAAAAGGAGAGGGCAGAGAAAGCTGTTCTGTAATGTGTGGCTGCAGGTC
Organism: Platysternon megacephalum; assembly: GCA_003942145.1. NCBI lineage: Eukaryota > Metazoa > Chordata > Testudines > Platysternidae > Platysternon > Platysternon megacephalum. The sequence continues at coordinate 173,883 of QXTE01000357.1, read as the reverse complement.
ACCAATGTGAGGAGTCTTCTCCATTCCTTATGGATGATTATTTGCCTTGTGTGGTTTTAGAGACTATCCTGTCTGCTGCCTTCTGCCCCTGCTTTCTCACCTCAGAGTGCCTGCCTCCCATGGCTTGAGAACACCCCAAAACTGAAATCAGCCTTAGTTTATTTTTGGAACTAAGCAGCTTATTTGAAGCACAGGGATGTGTGTATTATGCAGCAGCTGGGACTCAGTAAACCGAGGATGTTCTCGAATGGCAGCACTTAAGACATCCAAAAGGTTCTAGGAGGCTACAAAGAGAAAATTATTTTCTATAACATTAGGAGCTCAGCAAACACATGAGTTCTTAGTAGCTGATAAGATGCTGCAGAGGCTGGACATACATAGTGTTAGCATACCTGGAGGGAAGGAACAGCTTCCAAGTGAATTCAAATGACCTTGCCAAGGGGTGCATATATATAGGAGGAGTGGGCTCAGATTTTCAATGCTAAAATGAATGCATATGGTACAATTTCTTTGTGTATCCCATGACAAGTACCCAACTTCACTCATGGCAAATGTCTTACTGCTTTGCCATACCCTTGGGATAGATGGGCCAGATGCTTAGCTGGTATAAGCCAGCATTGTTCTATTGACATTAGTGGAGTTAGGCCAATTTACACCAGCTGATGATCTCTCTCGTTGTCTTCCTTTTAGATCAGGAACCGCTCAGGATTTTCCTAATCTTATCAAGAGTAGCTAGGACTTTCTGGAGTGTGAGGGGGCCCCAGGGCAGTGTCAAAATGCAGGGTGCTGCAAGGGGTCAAAGGCTGTGTATGGGAGGGGGAGCCCTGTGTGCCACACGGGGAAGGGGCTCACTCTGACCACGCACAGGAGGTTGCTGTGGCACAGCGTACAAGTTTAGCATGAAAACAACTTGTGCACAGTAGGAGACAGAAGAGGCTGGGAAAGAAGAAGCGCCTCTTGGTGCTGCTCTGACAGCATTTAAATGGAGTCCGAACGGAACAGAATAGATTTTAGCTGCTGCCCTGAGCTTGTAACTCGACATGGTCCCCTCCAGGTGTTCAATCTCATCAGCAATTTACATGAAACAAATTGATACTGCAGGCACCATCCAAGGATCCACATCAGACCATGGCTGTTTGTAAAAGAGGAATTTGCTTCAGCCTCCTCCCGCCCCCCCCAACCAGGACCTCTCAAGCAGGGCCGTCCCTAGGCATATGCAGAATATGCAGCTGCGTGGGGCACCAAATTTCATGGTGCCCTAGGCAGCTGCGTGCTGCATACGCGGCAGCCCCAGCTCCAGCAGCCAGCCCTATCCCCCAGCCGCCCCGTGGGCTGCACCCCAGGAGGGTGTGGAGCCTGGCACAACTCCCTCTGCCCTGCCTCTTAGTCTTTAGCCCCTGCTCTGCCCCTGGCCCGCCCCCATTCCACCTCTTTCCCCACTGATGGACTCAGCCCAGAGGATTAGCAGGGGGCCTGCGCCGGCAGCAGGGGTCGGGCCCGAGCCTGCACTCACGGGCAGCAGCGGGAACCAGAGCAACCCGGCCCCAGCCCGCTCCACTCCGCCAGCTCTCAGCTGCGTCACTCCACTTCCCGCTGCCGGTGAGTGTGGGGGACGGTCCTTCCCCCTCCCCCAAGCAACTGGGGATGGGGAAGCGGAGCGGGGTGGGGCTGTGTAGTTCTGCTTCCTGCTGCCAGGGCCGCGCCCCCCGCTAATCCCCCGGGCCGCTCTGGGCCTGTGGAGCCCCCCAAAGCATCTCCCCACAGCTCCTGCCTCCCCGGCCCCGCAGGCCTTGAGCACTGCCCAGACCCTCTGCAGGGGCGAGTAGGAGCAGGTGCTCGGGCTGCATAGGACATCATAATTGGTAGAGATGCCCTGCTCTCAATATTCCCCTCCCCCATTGTGCTTATCGAGCACTGACCTCTTCTAAGTCCCTCCATACTCTCAGTGTGAGAGCGTTTTCCTCTCCTCTGTAGCGCTTGCCATCTGGAAGAACCTTGGGATGTCTCACTGCCTGATCAGCCCTCTGTCTCTTTTCAAACCCCAGCTGTAAATTGTTTTTTTCTTTTCTGGCCTCTGCTTGGTTTCTCCCTCATGCAGCTATTGTATATTGTTTAACACTGCAATTGTATGATTTACAATAACTTTGTAAAGCATTTTAGGGTAAAATGTATGAAATAAAGTTGTATTGTTAATTAAAAAACTAAAATACACACCCAACATAATTGATTCCAATAGGCACCCTTCGCACATGTACCCCACTCATAGTAGCCCTCTGTGCCCCTCTAGGGGTGGGTGGGCCATGTATAGAGGTTGATAAAACTGCTACAGCCTTGAGTAATAGAGCTGGGTCTTTTAATTTAGGCAGTAGAGACTCACTTGTTAAGATACAGAGGTCACGGCTTCAAACCCTGCTGCCAATGACCCACCCAGGGGCGTGGCATTATACAAACAGGCCAAGCTTTCAATGAGCATGGAACTGACCACTCAGCCCTAGCAGTGGTCTCTCTGAACTGGGGTTTTCAGGCACATTGGCAGGTCAGCATTGGGGAAGCTTGTACTGCTTCCTATCCTGTACTAGAGAAGGCCTCCTGGGCTCTTAATCCAGCACTTTTCACCATTTAATTTTTTCCCCAGTTGCTTCCTTTAGTACAAATGAAATTCGGCATGGTTTTTTTTTTTTTTTTTTTTNACTGAGGGGACGGTGAAGAAAATTGTCAGCATGTGACCTCCAGAAGAAGGAAGAGGAGCGTCCATGTACCAGCAATGGAGATACAGGTGAGCAACCATTTTCATGTTCTCTTCACAGATACTAATGCGGAGAGTGGAGTAGATGATACATCCGAGGGAAGGGAGCAGAAGGAGACTCCACCGATTGGAAGGCATGAGATGCACTGTCCTAGGGATGGGGGTTCCACGACCACCGCTCCCAAGAGAAGGAGGAGGGTGGTGGTGGTTGGGGACTCCCTCCTCAGGGGGACTGAGTCATCTATCTGCCGCCCTGACCGAGAAAACCGAGAGGTCTGCTGCTTGCTAGGAGCTAGGATTCACGATGTGACAGAGAGACTTCCGAGACTCATCAAGCCCTCGGATCGCTACCCCTTCCTGCTTCTCCACGTGGGCACCAATGATACTGCCAAGAATGACCTTGAGCAGATCACTGCAGACTACGTGGCTCTGGGAAGAAGGATAAAGGAGTTTGAGGCGCAAGTGGTGTTCTCGTCCATCCTCCCTGTGCAGGGAAAAGGCCTGGGTACAGACCGTTGAATTGTGGAAGTCAACGAATGGCTACGCAGGTGGTGTCGGAGAGAAGGCTTTGGATTCTTCGACCATGGGATGGTGTTCCAAGAAGGAGGAGTGCTAGGCAGAGACGGGCTCCACCTAACGAAGAGAGGGAAGAACATCTTCGCAAGCAGGCTGGCTAACCTAGTGAGGAGGGCTTTAAACTAGGTTCACCGGGGGAAGGAGACCAAAGCCCTGAGGTAAGTGGGGAAATGGGATACCGGGAGGAAGCACGAGCAGGAGAGTGCAAGAGGGGAGGACTCCTGTCTCAGACTGAGAAAGCGGGACAATCAGCGAGTTATCTTAAGTGCCTATACACAAATGCAAGAAGCCTGGGAAACAAGCAGGGAGAACTGGAAGTCCTGGCACAGTCAAGGAACTATGATGTCATTGGAATAACAGAGACTTGGTGGGATAACTCACATGACTGGAGTACTGTCATGGATGGATATAAACTGTTCAGGAAGGACAGGCAGGGCAGAAAAGGTGGGGGAGTTGCATTGTATGTAAGAGAGGAGTATGACTGCTCAGAGCTCCGGTATGAAACTGCAGAAAAACCTGAGAGTCTCTGGATTAAGTTTAGAAGTGTGAACAACAAGGGTGATGTCGTGGTGGGAGTCTGCTATAGACCACCAGACCAGGGGGATGAGGTGGACGAGGCTTTCTTCCGGCAACTAGCACAAGTTACTAGATCGCAGGCCCTGGTTCTCATGGGAGACTTTAATCACCCTGATATCTGCTGGGAGAGCAATACAGCGGTGCACAGACAATCCAGGAAGTTTTTGGAAAGTGTAGGGGACAATTTCCTGGTGCAAGTGCTGGAGGAACCAACTAGGGGCAGAGCTCTTCTAGACCTGCTGCTCACAAACCGGGAAGAATTAGTAGGGGAAGCAAAAGTGGATGGGAACCTGGGAGGCAGTGACCATGAGATGGTCGAGTTCAGGATCCTGACACAAGGAAGAAAGGAAAGCAGCAGAATACGGACCCTGGACTTCAGAAAAGCAGACTTTGACTCCCTCAGGGAACTGATGGGCAGGATCCCCTGGGAGAATAACATGAGGGGGAAAGGAGTCCAGGAGAGCTGGCTGTATTTTAAAGAATCCTTATTGAGGTTGCAGGAAAAAACCATCCCGATGTGTAGAAAGAATAGTAAATATGGCAGGCGACCAGCTTGGCTAAACAGTGAAATCCTTGCTGATCTTAAACGCAAAAAAGAAGCTTACAAGAAGTGGAAGATTGGACAAATGACCAGGGAGGAGTATAAAAATATTGCTCAGGCATGCAGGAGTGAAATCAGGAAGGCCAAATCACACTTGGAGTTGCAGCTAGCAAGAGATGTTAAGAGTAACAAGAAGGGTTTCTTCAGGTATGTTAGCAACAAGAAGAAAGTCAAGGAAAGTGTGGGCCCCTTACTGAATGAGGGAGGCAACCTAGTGACCGAGGATGTGGAAAAAGCTAATGTACTCAATGCTTTTTTTGCCTCTGTCTTCACGAACAAGGTCAGCTCCCAGACTGCTGCACTGGGCAGCACAGTATGGGGAGAAGGTGACCAGCCCTCTGTGGAGAAAGAAGTGGTTCGGGACTATTTAGAAAAACTGGACGAGCACAAGTCCATGGGGCCGGATGCGCTGCATCCGAGGGTGCTAAAGGAGTTGGCGGATGTGATTGCAGAGCCATTGGCCATTATCTTTGAAAACTCATGGCGATCGGGGGAGGTCCCGGATGACTGGAAAAAGGCTAATGTAGTGCCCATCTTTAAAAAAGGGAAGAAGGAGGATCCGGGGAACTACAGGCCAGTCAGCCTCACCTCAGTCCCTGGAAAAATCATGGAGCAGGTCCTCAAGGAATCAATTCTGAAGCACTTAGAGGAGAGGAAAGTGATCAGGAACAGTCAGCATGGATTCACCAAGGGCAAGTCATGCCTGACTAACCTAATTGCCTTCTATGAGGAGATAACTGGGTCTGTGGATGAGGGGAAAGCAGTGGATGTGTTATTCCTTGACTTTAGCAAAGCTTTTGATACGGTCTCCCACAGTATTCTTGCCGGCAAGTTAAAGAAGTATGGGCTGGATGAATGGACTATAAGGTGGATAGAAAGCTGGCTAGATCGTCGGGCTCAACGGGTAGTGATCAACGGCTCCATGTCTAGTTGGCAGCCGGTTTCAAGTGGAGTGCCCCAAGGGTCGGTCCTGGGGCCGGTTTTGTTCAATATCTTCATTAATGATCTGGAGGATGGCGTGGACTGCACTCTCAGCAAATTTGCAGATGACACTAAACTGGGAGGAGTGGTAGATACGCTGGAGGGTAGGGATAGGATACAGAGGGACCTAGACAAATTAGAGGATTGGGCCAAAAGAAACCTGATGAGGTTCAACAAGGACAAGTGCAGAGTCCTGCACTTAGGACGGAAGAATCCCATGCACTGTTACAGACTAGGGACCGAGTGGCTAGGCAGCAGTTCTGCAGAAAAGGACCTAGGGGTTACGGTGGACGAGAAGCTGGATATGAGTCAACAGTGTGCCCTTGTTGCCAAGAAGGCTAACGGCATTTTGGGCTGTATAAGTAGGGGCATTGCCAGCAGATCGAGGGACGTGATCGTTCCCCTCTATTCGACATTGGTGAGGCCTCACCTGGAGTACTGTGTCCAGTTTTGGGCCCCACACTACAAGAAGGATGTGGAAAAATTGGAAAGAGTCCAGCGGAGGGCAACAAAAATGATTAGGGGGCTGGAGCACATGAGTTATGAGGAGAGGCTGAGGGAACTGGGATTGTTTAGTCTGCAGAAGAGAAGAATGAGGGGGGATTTGATAGCTGCTTTCAACTACCTGAAAGGGGGTTCCAAAGAGGATGGATCTAGACTGTTCTCAGTGGTACCAGATGACAGAACAAGGAGTAATGGTCTCAAGTTGCAGTGGGGGAGGTTTAGATTGGATATTAGGAAAAACATTTTCACTAGGAGGGTGGTGAAGCACTGGAATGGGTTACCTAGGGAGGTGGTGGAATCTCCTTCCTTAGAGGTTTTTAAGGTCAGGCTTGACAAAGCCCTGGCTGGGATGATTTAGTTGGGATTAGGTCCTGCTTTGAGCAGGGGGTTGGACTAGATGACCTCCTGAGGTCCCTTTCAACCCTGATATTCTATGATTCTATTCTATGATTCTATGGTTGCCCATCCACAATCCAGTGAAAAGCAACCCAATGAGCAAAACAGATTTTTTGCATGCAGAGTAAGTACTTATAAGGAATTGTATTATACATTCACCTTGTATTATGGATCTAGAGGGTCTACTATAGTAAATGCTGGAAAAGAGCAGCTGATACTGCATGGAAAAAATTGAAAAAACCACCTACTTAGAAGAAGATCTTCTACTATATCTGAGGTGGTTGTTGTTTTGTTTTCTTTTTAAGGTTAAGAACAATATGAAAATGGAAACTTTGTCGCTTAAGTCTATCCACTCTTGCTGCTTCTCCCCTTCCACCCCTTGTAGGCACAATGCCAGATTCCCAGTTGCTATCAATTGGTGAAGCCAATGGAGCTGTGTTGATTTACACCAGCTGTGGATCGGGCCCCTCGCTGTCAGATTCAGATTCACAGTTCATTCCCTAGCAGACCGCAGTGGGGGTGCCAGCAGAAGACGATGGCTTCAGGTGAGCGGAAGGCAGTATGTTTTATTAAAAGCTGTTCCCCAAACTTTGGTTATCTGTGAATGCATTTGTTGTGATGCTATCAGACCCCCATTTCCCCTGAGATCCAGTACACTTACTCTCTTTCGGTAATAACACAAAACCTTCAGAAATTAAATGAAACCGCAGAACTCCAAAGTCTCGTTGCCATAGGGTTTGCAATCAAACCCTTCAGGAACCAGGAATTCCAGTTAGCATCACTGGCTTTAGGCAGCAGTAGATTATATGACTGTAAAAAGAACGAGGAGTATTTGTGGCACCTTAGAGACTAACAAATTTATTTGGGCATAAGCTTTCGTGGGCTAAAACCCACTTCATCGGATGCATGCAGTGGAAAATACAGTAGGAAGATATATATACACAGAGAACATGAAACAATGGGTGTTGCCATACCAACTCTAACTCTTCCTACTGTATTTTCCACTGCATACATCCAATGAAGTGGGTTTTAGCCCACGAAAGCTTATGCCCAAATAAATTTGTTAGTCTCTAAGGTGCCACAAGTACTCCTCGTTCTTTTTGCTGATACAGACTAACACGGCTACCACTCTGATATATGACCGTAGCCACCCTCTCTGACATTTGTCAAGGGGCCCTCACTGGAAACGATGTTTAAGACAGGTTGGCTGTTCACAGACACATCTCATACAGTGTTAAAGTTAGGAGGAGTGTAAGGAGTGGGAGAGCTCCCCCTAATCTCCCTGGCTGGGTAAGTGGCAGTCTGCACAACTCCCTCTTCTCCTTGGCTGGTGCTGTGAGTGCTCCCCACCTTCTGTTCAAATCTACTTTATCCACTGGTCTAGTGTGAACTTGACCAGCCCTGGCAATTTGGGCCAGAGCAGAGGGTCTTGTGTTTTCATTAGCATAGATCACATTTTAATACAGAGATTGTCTCATTCTTGCAGACAGCACCGCCACTTCATGATCGCACAACGCCCCAGTACCAACCACAGCTATTGCTTATATGGAAATTTTAATCCATTAGGAGAGTGATTATGTAATTTAGATTCTTTTAATGTGAATTAGCAGCTAGAAACAAGGAGCAGAGTTGGCCCCAGGTGACCTGCCAGCTTTCCACGGCCCAATAGCAAGTGCTCCATGGACCACAGTTTAGGAACCTGTGAGCTGTAGCACACCGGCTTCCTTGGCACTTTGTCCCAGGTGGAGCAGAGGTCTGTGAATGCTGGATAATCTCACATACTGTTCAATGTATGTGCTACAATACTTTTGTTTCCTTTGCTTTTGTGGCTTTACATCAGCCCATTAACAGCCCCTGAACATAACGTTATCGCCCAATGTAGGCAAAGGTGTCATTCTGAGTGTACTTCATTCTGTGATCATACCATGTGCATTAAGGAGGTGATTTTAGGGTTGGCAAGAATCTGAAAGGTAGACAGACAGGAGAGTGTACCATCCGCAATAAGGAACTAGCTCATTAGTAATTCACCCTTTTGTGAAATGGGAAGACATTTTTCTGCAGAGCTGTTCTCCTTAAAAGCAGTCATGGTAATGATACAAGATTATTCATGTGGCCACTTTCTGCTGCAGTCTGAGCAGCTCTCATTTCATTAAAAGAGCTTGATACGGTCTTTATGTGACAATGCCATTCAGCAAAGCTTGTCAATGCAGAGCCCAGATTCAGCACGATTTCCCCCTCAATAGAAAAGTTGATCCTCAGAGCTGCATGTCTTTGCTTCTTGCCTGCAGCACTGAAACTTTTTTTATTGGATAAAATATGATCTTCCAGGACACAGAGACTCAGCACGAGGATCAGGTTTGATTCACCCATTTGAACTGAAATTTATTCTGACAAGCTGGATCTAGATTTGAATGAGACCCAAATACTTCTACATTTAGTCACAGAAGATGTGAGTGTGTGTCCTCTCCCGGAAGTCTGATCTGTGATTAAGTACCTTCAAATCCCAGACAAAGCAAATGCAACCCTCCAGCTTGTCCTAAAAATCAACTCCCTAAAATATCTTGGAAGAAAAGAGGTGCGTGACAGACAATGCTGCCTTTGATGTCATTGGCCTTTAGAAAAACTACTAAAGTCATTTCTTTTCTATTCTCCTTCCCCATAGCAGGTTAAACAGCCAACTGAATGTTAACAAAGGGAACCCTGGCCAAACAAATGGTAGAGTGATTATCCCTTTAGGACTGGCAGATTGTGAATGCATTTCCTTGTCAGAAATGAAGCCCAGAGCCTTGCAGTACACTTCAGCTTCCCTTTATGAAAGTTATGAGTCTAGCATTGCAGACAGCTTCAGCTGGACTTTTAGCCTGTAGGAGAAGCAATGGCTCCCCCTTGCACATCTGGGGCTTTCAAAATTGTTTGAGGCCTTTCACTTTATATTCCCAGGGAACCATCTGAGTAATTTGCCTTTGCTTTGATGAGGCTCTGCTGATCATGGTATTCAAGACTGAAAGACAGGAAATGNCTGAGTAATTTGCCTTTGCTTTGATGAGGCTCTGCTGATCATGGTATTCAAGACTGAAAGATAGGAAATGATGCTTCTAAGAACAAGAGAGCTGGAGTCTGATTCTCAGATGCCGGGCACCTTCTGCAGCCATTTACTTCAGTACAAAGTGGATGTAAAACACTACTCAGGCCTGGTCTACACTATGAGTTTAGGTCGAATTTAGCAGCGTTAAATCGAATTAACCCTGCACCCGTCCACACAACGAAGCCATTTACTTCGATATAAAGGGCTCTTAAAATCGATTTCTGTCCTCCTCTCCGACGAGGGGAGTAGCACTGAAATCGACATTGCCGGTTCGAATTAGGGTTAGTGTGGACGAATTTTGACAGTATTGGCCTCCGGGAGCTATCCCACAGTGCACCATTGTGACCTCTCTGGGCATCAATCTGAACTCGGATACACTGGCCAGGTAGACAGGAAAAGCCCCGCAAACTTTTGAATTTCATTTCCTGTTTGCCCAGCGTGGAGAGCACAGGTAACCACGCAGAGCTCATCAGCACAGGTAACCATGCAGTCCGAGAACCGAAAAAGAGCACCAGCATGGACCGCACGGGAGGTACTGGATCTGATCGCTATATGGGGAGAGGATTCCGTGCTAGCAGAACTACGGTCCAAAAGACGAAATGCCAAAACATTTGAAAAAATCTCCAAGGGCATGATGGAGAGAGGCCACAATAGGGACTCATATCAGTGCCGTGTGAAAGTTAAGGAGCTCAGACAAGCCTACCAGAAAACCAAAGAAGCAAACGGACGGTCCGGGGCAGAGCCGCAGACATGCCGCTTCTACGCTGAGCTGCATGCAATTCTAGGGGGGGCCGCCACCACTACCCCACCCCTGACCGTGGATTCCGATGAGGGGTTACTCTCAGCCATGCCTGAGGATTCTGCGGACGGGGAAGAGGAGGAGGAGGATGAGGACGAGCTTGCGGAGAGCACACAGCACTCCGTTCTCCCCAACAGCCAGGATCTTTTTCTCACCCTGACTGAAGTACCCTCCGAACCCTCCCAAGGCGGTATCGCAGACCCCCTGGAAGGGACCTCTGGTGAGTGTACCTTTGTAAATATCAAACATGGTTTAAAAGCAAGCGTTTTTTAATGATTAATTTGCCCTGAGGACTTGGGATGCATTCGCGGCCAGTACAGCTACTGGAAAAGTCTGTTAACGTGTCTGGGGATGGAGCGGAAATCCTCCAGGGACATCTCCATGAAACTCTCCTGGAGGTACTCCAAAAGCCTTTGCAGAAGGTTTCTGGGCAGTGCAGCCTTATTCCGTCCTCCATGGTAGGACACTTGACCACGCCATGCTAGCAGCAAGTAATCTGGTATCATTGCATGACAAAGCTTGGCAGCGTATGGTCCCGGTGTTTGCTGGCATTCAAGCAACATCCGTTCTTTATCTTGCTGTGTTATCCTCAGGAGAGTGATATCGTTCAGGGTAACCTGGTTGAAATACGGGAATGTAATTAAGGGGACAGAGGTGGCCCCGTTCCTACTGGGCTGTTTGCCTGTAGCTGAAAAGAAATCCTTCCCTGCAGTTAGCCAAGCGGGCGGGGGGGAGTGGGTGGACAATGGCGCTGAGGTTTTCGCGTTTGGCTAGCAGGGGTCTTCCCTGATACCAGCCACGCGGTGGGGGGAGGGGTAAAGCGATCATCCCACAGAATTGGTTGGGTGGTGGTGGGGTTAAGTTTGGTTTCTGCTGCTGCACGTTAACAGGAAAACCGCAGCACTCAACAGCCTTTGCTTGGTATGGGAAAGGAGGGCGCTGCTTTTTATTAAGGTTGCAGAACCCGAAAGACAGTGGCTTACCATGGCGGCATACAAGCCGAATTCTGTTGCCCGGCCCTGCATCTGTGATCTCTAACACTAATGCCGCAGGCACTCAATATAATGCAAAATGCGACCTTGTACCGAAATCACATGTGCTATGTAATGTGAATAGTGTTGTTCACCGTGAAAGAGTATAAGCATTGTTCTGTAAAATGTATCTTTTTAAATACTTCTCTCCCTTTTTTCCCCTCCCTCCCACAGCTGCAAATTTCTCAAGGCTCCCTCCTCCGTCCCGAAGGCTAACTCAGATAAGGCGGCGAAAAAAACGCACACGAGATGAGATGTTCACGGAAATCATGCAAAATCGATTTTAAGAGCCCTTTATATCGAAGTAAATGGCTTCGTTCTGTGGACGGGTGCAGGGTTAATTCGATTTAACGCTGCTAAATTCGACCTAAAATCGTAGTGTAGACCAGGCCTATGAGTAATAAGACTATTCAGAGTTATAATAGTGAGGATAAAAAAATAAGCAGGAGTTTTGGAAGGGAGCCAATCTCTAACCAGTGGAGGTTAGGAGGGCTATTCCCTGAGGGCAGATTATCCCATAACAACCTACTGCAGAATTGCTGCAGCTGGTGCAGGCCACTGTCAGAGTCAGAATACTAGACTAGATGGACCTCAGGTGTAATGCAGAAGGGCAATTCCTACGTTGTGAAATTAGCTCAATGGGTGCATAGCAGTTACCAGCATCATGCATTAAGTTTTGACTTCTCAGAAGTAGCATTGACCAGCTCCATCAGGGTGTTTACATTTCACCTGTGTGAAGCAAACCCACAGCCCAACCAGGGTTGCTCGCTTAGGTGTCATGACTCACCTCTCCAACACCGCTGCAGTGAGTCCAGGGCCGGCTCCAAGTTTTTTGCCGCCCCAAGCAAAAAAAATTTCCCGTGCCCCCCCAGCCCTGCCCCAACTCTGCCCCTTCCCCACCCCATTCCAACCCCTTCCCCAAATCCCCGGCCCCGCCTCCTCCCCCGGGTGCGCCGCATTTCCCCTCCTACCCCTTGGGGGGAGAAGCGGAGCGGCGGCACGCTCGGGGAAGGAGGCGGAGGTGAGCTGGGGGGGGGAGCGGTTCCTCTGCTCCCCCCCCAGGGTTACTTCCTGCGGCCCTCCCCACGCCCCCCACCGCCGCAGCTCACCTCCGCTCAGGGCCGGCTCCCGGCTTTTTGCGCCCCAAAGTACCCCCCCTTGGAAAGTGCCGCCCCAAGCACATGCTTGGAGCACTGGTGCCTAGAGCCGGCCCTGAGTGAGTCATCGCTCAGGGATGCAGCAACAACTCAGCTGCACTGACTTAGCCTTCTAGCAGTGACTCAGCCCTCAGGCATGTGGCAGCAGCCTGTCCCTGAGTGGAGCCCAGTCAGATGACCCCCAAGTTCAGCTATTTCTCCAACTCTGCCAGAGCTGCAGGTTAGTTTGTGCAATAGCACTTTACAGCTAGGAACCCTTCTGCTGCTTTGTAGTATGACAGACTTGCTAGGCTCCCAGCTAGCTCTTGATCTGGTTGATGTTCCTGCTCCAACCTTGTCCATACCTACCCTGACCTTGCTCCAGCCCTCCATCTGCCTTCTGATACCCCCCAGGCCCTTGGACTCTGACCACCCACCTCCAAACTTTGGCTTGCACCTGGACTTGGATAGGATAGTGATTTGGCTTGTCTATGGACTCTGATCTTGGTTCTGACTCCAGCCTGTCCCTGAACCCTGTTTTCAGTGCTGCCCTCTGCTTAGTCCTGACCCTATGTCCAGTGTCAACCTCTGCTCCAGCCACTAGGCCTGACTACTGGGAACCAGCACCTGACTTTCTGAAAAGGAAAGAAGGGCTGGTATCCCACACTGCCTTAAGGGTAGCAGCTGAGAGGGGAGAAAGAAGTGAAGCTGAGGGCTTCCAATGGAGTACCCTGTGCAGGGGGAGGAAGGGATAGTCTCAAAGTATCAACTAAGACATTTTCTAATGGCCTCAGAAAAGTGAGTGGAATCAGGCACCATCGGTTCCCTCTGGGATTAGAGAGGCTTCTATTCTCTCCTCACTGGCGCTAGATATCCATCCTAGGGCACTTCTCTTGCTAAAATGTAGGTATTAAAGGCTTTTTTGAATGAAAGGCTTGAAGTTTTGTGCTCTCCTCTTTTAAATAATTCTGCATGAGCCCTGGAACCTCCCACCCCAATGCCACTGAGATCTCATTCTCTGGTGTTTCTCCCACATGTACGGCTAATATTGAAGGAATGTGTCTTGTCCCTAGGGAAGCTTCTTGATAAGTATAGTCCTCCTGGCCATTGCTCAGAAAACATGCTGTGGGACACACAAAAGCCTCCTGACTTTGATTGTCACTATAAAATAGCCATGCAAAATGTTGTGCTGTAGAAACCTTAAAAATCTGACACCAGAGTGTCATGGTTCTTATGTGATAATGAAAATGAGAGGAATAAACAGGATTCCCAGAGCTGCCCTTGGGAACATGCTCTATTTAAAAAGAGATTCTTTTTCTTATAAAACATCCTCCTTTTGGGAAAAGAAAGAGGTGTTAATGAAATAGGAATGATTAGGGCCAGATCCGGCTTTATACCAGGCTGAATCCAGAATGATCAGACTGAAGGCCAATGGAGTTATTCCAGATTTACACCAGTGTATGTGAAAACAGGATCTGGCCCAGTGAATAGCTGATTCAAAATACTCAAATTCGGCCCTCAATCGCATGGTAACCTGCGAGGTTGCATGCATGTAACTGCGGGTAGATTTATGGTAAAAATTTCAAAGTCTAAGTCCCATTTTCAGAAGTGGTATAAACATGTGGGAGCCTAAGGCTATGTCTACACTACAGACCTTACAGAGGCACAACTGTACCACTGCAGCTGCACTGCTATAAGATCTCCTGTGTAGCTGCTCTATGCTGATGGGGGAAAGCTCTCCCTTCAACATGGTGCTGTCCACACCAGCGCTTTTGTTGGTGAAACTTATGGCGAACAGGGGAGTGTTTTTTTCCCCCACCCTGACTGACAAAAGTGCTAGTTTAGACATAGCCTAAGTTCTATTGAGAGTTGATGGGATTTAGGTTCCTAAGTGCCTAAGTCACTTGGAATGGGTGTTGGGTTCTTAAATCACTTAGGCCGTGGCTACACTTGAAACTTCAAAGCGCTGCCACGGGAGTGCTCCCGCGACAGCGCTTTGAAGTGCGAGTGTGGTCGCGCGCCAGCGCTGGGAGAGAGCTCTCCCAGCGCTGCAGGTACTCCACCTCCACGAGGGGATTAGCTTACAGCTCTGGGAGCGCGGCTCCAGCGCTGGGGCACTGTTTACACTGGCGCTTTACAGCGCTGTAACTTGCTGCGCTCAGGGGGGTGTTTTTTCACACCCCTGAGCGAGAAAGTTGCAGCACTGTAAAGCGCCAGTTTAGCCAAGCCCTTAGGCACTTTTGAAAATTTTACCCCTGGTCCTTTTCATGTACAAAAGGCATATTTCAATAAAGAGCAATTCAGACAGATAAAAAGAAGTTACTCAAGACAAAAGGAAAAGCTAACTTGGTTCCCTTCCTAGGAGTTATATATCCACAGAGGTAACTAGAAGGAAGACAATGTTAGCATTAAATGTATCTTGGGTAACATATCCACTTACCAGCTAATCCTTCATTGACACAGTGATTTTACAGATGGCAAATCTTCCTATGGCTAAACTACTGAATTTCCTGATCATTTGGAAGGCTACTCCTAGCAAAGGAGAAAGATTACATGTGAAGTCTATGATGTTTCTAAAAACCAGGGAAGCAATTGTAGAGATAGCAGTGTAGACCCACTCCAGATCAATGGAATCATATTATCCCCAGAGAGTAACATTTTTACTCAGTGTAGGGCTCGTTCCTGCAAGGTGTTGAGCACGCTGACCCTGATCCAGCAAAGCACTGAAGCACTTGCTTAACTTTAAGCACATGAGACTTCCAGGGGATTATTCACATGAGTAAACCTAAGCAAATGTTTAAGTGCTTTGTTAGATTCAGGCCAGAGCGCTCAGCACTTTGCAGAATCAAAGACATATTTACCAGATCTCCCTCTCCTGGCCCAGCAACAGCAACTCTCTAACTGTTTGTGTTACCCACTACACAATTGTAGAATTTCTCTAGATTTACACTGAGAGCATAACTATAGAAGGATATCCTTTATGGGAGCAGCAGCGGCTCCAGGCACCAGCGTTCCAAGCGCGTGCCTGGGGCGGCAAGCCGCGGGGGGCGCCCTGCCGGTCCCTGCGAGGGCAGCAGGCAGGCCGCCTTCGGCGGCTTGCCTGCGGGAGGTCCACCANTTCCAAGCGCGTGCCTGGGGCGGCAAGCCGCGGGGGGTGCCCTGCCGGTCCCTGCGAGGGCAGCAGGCAGGCCGCCTTTGGCGGCTTGCCTGCGGGAGGTCCACCGGTCCCACTGATTCGGTGGCAATTCGGCAGCGGGTACACCAAAGCCGCGGGACCAGTGGACCTCCCACAGGCATGCCGCCAAAGGCGGCATGCCTGCCGTGCTTGGGGCAGCAAAAAAGCTAGAGCCACCCCTGTATGGGAGGAATCCTTTGTTGCAATTCAGAGAAGCAGGGACCTGAAAGCTATCTGCACAGCCCAAGGAGAATCTGCTTTTCAAGTTTGCAAACTATAGACTCCCACAGGCAAAGGCTCCTGCCAAAAAGCATCAAATATATATCAAGTCATATAAAATCACCCACCAAGAGCCCACTGGCACCAGAACAGGTGCAGATCCACTGTGCAAAGTGGGGCAGAATCTGAGAGCTACTCATGGGCATGCACAGCATGGAATCGCATTTCATAGCGGTTTCTGCGTAATAGCTGCTAGCAAAAGTGAGGGGTGTATAAAGGATGCTGGGGCTATTCCAGCCAACAGAGGCAGAAGCATCCTCTATGGAATGGCTCTGTAGCCATTTTGAAGTCTGGGGAAGTCTTCTCCACACACCTGTTCCACATTCCCAGTGCATATTCCCAGCACTCATCCAGCTACTCAGCTACATTAGCACAGTGATTTGGCCTTAAGAACAACCCTTTCAGTCAGAGAGAAGGAGCAAAACTTGAGCTCTGGGTATTCTCAGAGATGGTTACCGGCTGTGTCTACACTACAGACCTTACAGTGGCACAGCTGTAGATAGAGCTCTCTGCTGGCATCATTAAACCTCCCCAACAAGCAGCAGTAGCTATGTCAGCAGGAGAATGTCTTCCGGCGACATAGCGCTGCCCATGCCAGCACTTTTATCAGTGAAACTTATGGCACTCAGGGGTGTGGTTTTTTTACACCCCTGACTGACAAAAGTTTTTCCGACAAAAGTGCTAGTGTAGATAAAGCCTTAGAGATTTGAGCACTAAAAGGCAGCTGAAGAATGTCTTGAGAGCTGAGAAACACTCTCCTCTCCCAGGTTTCATTTGGATAAGTCAAAAATGGCTGAATGGCTTTTTATTACACTTAAAAGAAATAATAATACTTCTGTGCTGAACCAAGCATGAGAAATGAGAGGCCCACAGGTAATTTGCTGAGAAAGTTATATGCAACCGAAGACGAGGGTTAGAAAAGAAGTGTCTCCTTCAGCCATAACTACATAATAGGCATGTGCAGTCTGCTTGAAGTCTGAGGCAATCTAGAAGCTCTGAGTGATTTATATGGCTAATGTTTTCTGCAATGAGGTCCCAAGGGTTGGGGGCTACAGGAAAGGATTAAGAGAAAGAAGAAAAAAATTAATTGCTTGCTTACCAAGCTATTTTCCCCAGTGTTTGGGGGGATTTATGCTGTGAGGATCTTGGAGGGATCTCTGAAATACAGAGATAAAGGGAAACTAGAAGAGCCACCTGAGCCGTGTGTCAGGCTGCATTCTAACCTGAAAGCCTGCATTAATCTCCTGTGAACAAAGGCACGGTTTACATCTGCACAGAATAATCATTTTTATTGTTTGGTGCCAAGTGGTTGGGAGGCTTCTGGGCATGTAAAATGTAATAAACTAGATTACCAAATTAAGGAATTATCAGATAGACATTTTAGACCTTTTAATGTAATTTTTTCTCAATTTTTAAATATATATCTATATCTATATAGATATAGATAGATATTGTTAGATAACATTATTTGTATGGAAACTCATGCTTCTGGACATAAGCTGATTGGCTGTTACAACAAGCAAGAATTTTTGCCCCTCCAACCTCTATCACCACATACAGCCTTGCCCAAAACTAGCTGTATTATGGGGCAGTGTTCATCTTTTTCTGAAGCAGGACGCAAGATTCACCATGTTGAATCCTACATGGATCAATAGTCTAATGTGGAAGGGCCAATCCCTACTGATTCCTTTTTTAGTTCCTACTCAGGTATGTGGCCGGTTGCTATTTCCCACCACCACTCCCAGATGTTGCGGTGATGAGAGATCATCTCAAATTTATGAGCCATATGTAGCAATCAGCCATTTTAGAGCATGGCTGTTTAATATAAGCAGAAGACCTATGAAGCTGGTGAGAACCATCAGATGGTGCATAAAATCTTGAAAAGTCTGTAGTTCTTATACCAACTATATAAGTCAGATCTATGTGGCAGCCCTTTTCTTTCCTATAGTACATAGTACAAGAAATATCTTTTAGGCTGAAGGTGTGCATTGGATTTTTCTATTACACAGACCATTTAAGCACTGCTGGGAGCACATAGGTATTTCAGGAGTTGGAAAAGCAAATACAGCTATAGGAATCTGTAAGCACCTCTTTGTGTAATGGGTTACAGGATTTGGAGCATCCTGCAGAAGACTGAGTTTTCATAGAATATCAGGGTTGGAAGGGACCTCAGGAGATCATCTAGTCCAACCCCCTGCTCAAAGGAGGACTAATCCCCAGACATATTTTTGCCCCAAATGGCCCCCTCAAGGATTAAACTCACAACCATGGATTTAGTAGGCCAATGCTCAAACCACTGAGCTATCTCTCCCCCTGAGGTGTACAGCTGTTCCTGATTACATAAGGAGCTGCTCTTTAGCTCAAGTTCTTTCATTGTATTTCCCCATCTTCCTCATCCACACCCTTAACTGGACATCTCATTTCTATTTCATTTCCCTCCCATTCTCTATTGCACTAGTACACTGAGATACCAGTTTCTTGAATATTATCTGATGGTGACATCTAGTGGAGAAACATTTCTTAGCGCCCTAGCTGTGCTCCAAAATTTCTGCTCAACTTTTAAGTTATTATAGCTTGCTTGTCACTCTTTTGAATGGATTGCAGATCTCTGAAGTATCAAAAAAAAAGTTTCTATATAGGTACTGGACTGCTTCCATTACACAAATGGTGTTTAAAAATCAATACTGAATTTAGGTGCCTTTAATGCTGCAGAATATGGTTTCATGCTGGTAGGTTTGGGAGAGATCACTCAGACAGGAGGGCTGAAAACCCATTTGTAATAGGTGATGCTTAAATACAGCATTTTACTTTAATGTTGCCTAAAGCATTATGGATTCAGTCGTGCACAGTGCTGAGGACTCTGGACCCATCCAGCAAAAAGCACATGCTTAACTTTAGGTGCATGAGTAGTCTCAGAGAAGTCAATGGATCTACTCACATGCTTAAAGAAACACATACTTACGCTTTGCCAGATTGGAGCCAGCGTGCTCAGGGCTGTGCACAATTAAACATTCAATAGATTGTAAGGGGAAGGAAATTACAACTGAGCTTGCCCTTGCTCATGATAAGACTTCATCATTGTAGCTGGAAAGGTAATTTCTAAAAACTGAGCTAGTGCTATATTAATCCAAATGCAACCAGAACTTGGGTGGAATAAATATGACTGGTAATTTCATACAAGTGCTGCAGCTTCCTAGGACTTCCTGCAACTTCTAGATTTCCTCAAAGGCGCAAACTGCACAAAAGCTCAATTACCTGCAGGATACCCCTCAAAATGGAGGCTTTTCACACTACATGCTAAACAAACTCACTATAATCTTTTAATGTACACACTCAAAAAGAGAGATGGCTGTAAGCAAAGCCCACAGAAGTATGCCCTGACACAAGGTGAGCCCACTGTTCTTAGTTACAGCTTGTTACTTGGTTTATATTGACTTGTGCTAAGTGCAACAGATTGTGTAAACTGAAAATGGCACAGAATGAATGACATATTTGAGATTGTGTCGTTATAGAGACAGTCAAGAATAGAACAGGGCTGACATATTAAATGGCATTGAACATCAGCCTTTGCTGGTGACTGACAATCAATCTAGCAAAATATTCTAGGAGATTCCTATTAAGACCTGGACTAGCACAACTTCCTAGAAATATTAGCAGAGACTTGCAGCATTGTTATGATACAGTGTAAAAACCAAGGACCAGATCCTTGATTGCATCTAAGGAGAATACTGTGCAAGCCAGGGGGTGGCAGGAATTAGGGTTTGCAGCTGAGCCTGGGACCACCTAGCTCCACCTCCCTAGTGAGCAATAGAGGACTTGCAGTTGAATCACAGTTAGCTTGCTGCAGAATCACCTGATTGGCCAGGCTGCCCAATTGGATGGAGGATCCAACTGCCATGCTCCTAAATCCAGCAGCAGCAGTAGGCTGATAGCTGCTCAAAGCATTTGCTCAAGGCTGTAATAGTACCTGCACATTCCCAACCCTTGTTCCAGTCCTCCTCCTGCCTTTCTTCACTCTGGGTAATCTGACTCTTACCCTTGGCTCCGATTCCTGATGTCCAGTCTGGCCTCTGACACCAGCTCAGATGCTGGGCTCCTATTCCTAGCGATTGACTCATGCTCCAACTACTAGGCCTGAATAGCTATGACCTGGTCTCTGATAAGTGGTGGCATAAAATTCACTTTTGCTGTCATCTGATCATGGGGCTGGTTGTGTGCAAACCTGGGTATAAGCTAGAGTAGCCCTCAGCCTGCTCTAATTTATGCCAATTTCAAACTGCCCCAGAACTGCAGCTGGGGATCATTGCAGGATAGCAGTGTCCCACACACATCACTTTCTTCTAGCTGCACCCATTGTGCAGGTGGTATAGAAGGGGAGTGGTGTAGAAGACTCTATACCACAGGTAGAATCCCCTGACAACTCGTATGATCCTACCAGGCTCCGTGGCCAGACTCTGCCAGTAACACAAAGGATCACACAGTACATGCCATCCTGGATCAGATCAATGGTCTGTCTAGTCTAGTATCTAGTCACCAACCTCCGAGGAAGGTGCAAGAAACCCTGCAATAAGATTTATACAGCAACCTTCTGCCAGGAAAAATTTCTTCTTAACCCCATTAGAGGTATGTTTATGCCCTGAAGCAGGAAGGTTTATATAACTTCCAAAACTCTTTAATTGTTGGTGTTTTCTAGTATCTACGACAACCCTGGATATTCTCATTATCCATATAAATGTATAATTCCTTTTTGGATCCTACTAAACTCTTGGCCTTCATCATATCTTGTGGCGATGGAAACCCCCAAGCTAATTGTGCATTGTATATATAGGTTTGAATTTGCCACATATGAACTTAACTGAATGTCCCCTTGGTCTTGTATTATAAGATGGGATAAATAGAAGGTACTGATTAAGCAGAAAGCAGCCATACCACTGTTAGGATCTGGGCCTGAAAGTCACAAAATAAAACAAACAAATAAAAAAAACCCAGTGCTGTTCTTGGGAGAAGAGCGAGTTGCTTCTGGAGCCCTTGAAATTGCAAGTTATTTAGTGTTTTAATGTTTGTTTATATTATCCAGTGTGCCAAACACTTCCTCTTGCCATCAGAAGATTATCACTTTCCTTAGTACAGTTACTAGCTGGTTTCAATCTGTGCAGCCAATCTCTGCTTTTGACTTCTAAATAGTATGTTTCCTTCTCCTTTCCGCATCCCCAATAGGCAGTGAATGTGTGTCTGCTTTTCAGACAAGTATCATTCAGATGATTTGGGGGGATGGGGGGCATCTTAGCTAAGGAGAAAATCTGTTTAAGCAAGTTTTGCATGTGGTGGCAGCAGCTGATTAATATGAACCCAACCTGATTTCTTCATGTCCTAGCTACAGGAAGGCGTACAAGGCTGCCTGATACACAGCTGGAACAAAGTGGAAAGTGATATTGCATCCAAAATCAGGGAAGACACCATTGTTTGGTGCTTGTTGGGACACTTTCCAATGACAGGCCTGAGATCAGGTGTCAACCACCAGAACTGATCTCCACTGGCTTCAGGGATGAGGTTCTCCTCCTTTCCTCCTTAGCTTTCTTTTCTTCTGCAATGAAACTCCCCACCTCAAAGGCCAACCCATAAGGATGGAATATGAAGCAGAAACAGAGGGATGGAGTGTGAACTAGATAGATGAGACATCATCTAGGGAGATGCAGAACTCGAGCATTAAGAAACTTGACATTAGGCATGGGGCTTTCTCTGGTTCAGGAAAGTGAATCTGTGGTCCCTTCTGACAATTTGTCATCTCAGCTCAGACACTTAGAGGATAATGTCCATTGCCCTGGAGGATACACAGCAATAAAAGGCTTTTATGAAAGATTAAATGCCAAGGTTTTGCTGAAGCAATTGATAACTGCAATAGCTGTCAGCAGCAAGTACTAGTCCAATAACGTGAACATTATATAAAAATTAGATGACAAACCACAATATATAAAGAAAAATCTTTTTTGTCTTGACACGTGAAGGATGCTAAATTCTGTTCTGCCACCATCTTAGATTTTATTTCCTGGGACCTTGGGAATTAGTCAGGATTCAGTGACTGAGAGCCAGAAATCAGTGTAGTTGTACCAGTGCTGATCCCTAAATATAGACAGGGACTAGTTGGGGTTTGCACCAACTGAGCTAATCACCTCTGTGCAAAAATGGCATGTCCTGGACTGCGCTTGAATTGCTAGCCATCAAATGTTGAATGAACTGAGAATGGGCAAGCCCTTAGACCAGTGGTTCTTAACCCGCGGGCCCACGGGCCACTTGCAGCCCATTCAGCACACAGCTGCGACCCATGTGACATCCTCAGGACCATAAAAATAGTATATGTATTGTGTGGATGCGGCCCACATACACATAGAAAGCTGCATATGCAGCCCACAATGGTATAAAGGGTTGAGAATCACTGCCTTTGAATCTCCACTGGCTGAGGTTGTGGCTTGGAGGACTGAGTGTTTGAGGTTGGATTTAAAATAGGATTCATTCTTTGAAGGACCGGTCTGCATGGAAAATGAGTGATTAATAATGCTGGACCAAATTTAAAAAAAATAAAACAGACTTTACATTTATGTCATTAGCTGACCTCTCCAGTGGAGAGAGAATGCCTATTGTATTTGTGCTGTAAGCAGTCAGCAAGGCTAAACTGGGTTCTTTAGCCAAATAAATTTGCACAAAAATGAGAGCTCCATCATCTTATTTCCCCCTCTTGCCCTCCTTTCTGCTTCCCTAAGCTCCTTCTACTGTTCTCAGGCACGTATTTACTCACTCCTACTCTAGTCAATAAGCATCATTATTATTAGAGATGATTGAAATTTTTTCAGTGGAACAGTTTTCTATGAGAAAATGCAGTTTCATGTAAATTAAAACATTTCATGGGAAGTCTTGATTTCAATGAAATTTCAAATGGGGAAAAAGTTGAAACGAATCACTTCAACTTTCTTGTTTTCATAAGGTAAAAACATTTCATTTCAAATGTATTGTTTCAATTCCTTCTGGTTTTACAAGCTATTAAAATATTGACATTAATATACATATTCTATTTTAATATGTAATATGTATAATATGAATTACAGTTGATATTTTATAATATAATGGTTTGACACTACTGAAATCATTCAGCATTATCTAAGCAAAATGTTTTGATGGTCTCAAATATAATTTATTTTTTCCATGTTTGTTCTGTTGAAAATTGCTACATTTTGGCTTTTTGTTCCAATTTGGAATGAAAACAAACTTCAGAATGTTAAAATGTCCCACTGAATAGAAATTCCAATTTCTGGACAGCTCCTATTATCTATCTGTGTTTTGTAATGCAAATAATAACCATACATAGCACTTTACTCTGCCTGAAAAATCTTATAGTCTAAGGGCCGGAGTCACAACCACAGCTCACGCTGAACAGAAACATTACTTGCATTGAAATACATGAGACTACTTGTGAACTAAAGTACTACTCAGTTTGAGTAAGGGTATTAGCATCTGGCCATAAATAAACATTGGATATAAGTGCCTTCTTAATGCAAGACCAGCAGTTAGGGGGATCCTGAAGACACAAATTTCCATCCCCACCCCCAAAATTGGTCCAACGCATTTGATATCGGATTCAGCCAGGACTGATACTTACAGGATGAAAGGAGTAGATGGATTTTATGTAGTTAAATTAATTAGGTTAAACAGCAGCATTTCAATTCAATGTGCATTTAAATAGAGAGTAAACAAAGTTTACCCACTATCATCCTCTAAATAATCCGTATACTTACTCTCTGTAAACAAGAACCTGACCAGATACCAGATTCCATACAAAATGGAATCTTCAGCATGCTGCTTTAAACCAGTATACATTGGGATTTTCAATTGCAAAATGTCAGCGTTCCAGTTTTTCATTTCCATGGCCACTCTCTCCCCCTTTTCCTACCCACAAATGCATTGGTATCATTTCAGGCAGGAGATCCAGCAGCAGCAGCAGTGAATGACCCAAGTGCAGAACTTCACTGATCTCAAAGAGCCAGTGACCTGGGAAATAAGCAGTGTTGTTCCTGTCTCCCAGTTTCCTGGAACATGACTTCTTGGTTGGTACATAAACAGTTTGAACAGAAATCAAATCAGCTCCAACTATCAGCTGTTTCTATTTGTTAGGATAGATGTAATAGATTAGATGTAATATTTGTACAGTATTTGCCCAGCTTGGTTTGCCAGCAAGATACCAGTACGTATAAACCAGGCTGATGATAATGTACTAGCACAAATATTTACTTAGGAACAGATAAACATGTGAATAAATCTGGGACCATAATGCTTGTCATAACAGGCCAGATCAATAGTCCATCTAGTCCAGGGTTTCCCAACTTTTTTGTAACTGAGACTCTCTTTCAAAGGTATTAACTATTCAGAAATGATCCCTTCCTCCCTCTCACCCAAATCCAGAATTTTTTTCTTTTTAGTAATTTAGTGTTATAGGTCTAATATTGCTTTTTTTGACAATAACAAACAAAATCTGGGGGAAAAAGTGCATCATGCTACTTTCTAAAAAAAAAATTCTCTTCTCTCTTAGATGGAGGGTGCCTTTCATGTATCTCATCCCAGTAAGGAGATTTGTCTATTAAACATTTTCCTTACATGTAAACACATTCCTTAACATTGCCCTGCATATGACAACTTTTACACCATTGATACTTGTTATTGGCCAGTGGTTCAACAATAGCCACACAAGAACCTTGCCAGGATGCTCTAATATTGTCCTTGCCTCCACTGGAACTTCACATTGAGTGCTGTCAGTTTCCTTGGAGCTCTGTTGGAAACACCAGCGGCTCTCACTGATGTCTTTAGTTTGGGAGTTCACTTTCACCTGTGCTAGTGGACTCAGTTGTAAAGCAAAGACAGGGCAAACATAATTTAACCTCTGCATTCTCCTGGGAGTACCAGTCCATCCTTGCAACTCACTCATATCGTTACTTAAAGGCATGACATTCCCTCTCCTGGAAGAGACTGGTTATAACAACCAGAATATTGGAATAGACACTCTGGGTGACACAGGTGCCAGAGGCATGAATGGCCCTTTGGGCTGCTGAAAATCCAACAGGGAGCCTCCAGAATTGACAGTCGTTCAATGAAGTGATGACACGTGCCCTGATAGGATTATGAAGGTATGACCCCTTTAAATATAAGGAAGCAAAAAGATCTCATATGCACAACCACTGTTTGCATGCACTCCTGAAAATGACAATGGGGCAGCCATGAAATCTTTACATCATGATTTGAGGACTTTAGTAACTCAGACAGAGGTTATGGGTCTATGACAGGAGTGGGTGGGTGAGATTCTGTGGACTGCAATGTGCAGGAGGTCAGACTAGATGATTATGATGGTCCCTTCTGACCTTAAAGTCTATGAGTTGCATGCATTCGGGCAAAACCCACTGGATTTCCCCATGTCACACTGTCTGGAGTGGCTCACAACTGTGAGTGCCTACCTCAGGGCAGACTGTGAAAAAACATGGCAAACACCCCAAATTGGTGGTGTGTTCTATAATTAGATTTCACCAAGCCAGTAACAAATGTGAACACCTGGATCACTATACCAGTCTTACCATGGAGTCACAGACAGTCCCCTTGGACTCTCCCATCTATCTTACCACCTTGACAAACTGGACTTTCTGATAAAAGATCACTTAAACCAAAAATCACACCACATCAGGTTGCTCCCAGTCCCAAGAGACCAGTCACTTACCCCAGATCAATTGGTACTCTAGATCTCACATCAAAGACAACTCTGGTAGCCAGTTCTATAGTAAACTAACTAAAGGTTTATTAGCTAAGAAAAAAAGAATGAGTTATTGAGAGGTTAAAGCAGGTAAAATATAGGTACAGGTGAGTCACAGTCTATAATTCCAAAAGGTATCTCCGTTTTCTTGTTCGGTTATTCCACCCTGTTAGAATCCGAACAGTCCAGAGATGAAGGATCTTTCCTTGAATCCATTCTTATAGCTTCCTCTTACAGAAAACAAGCTGGCAGTGTCACTACCCATGTGGGCTTTTCCTTTGATGAAAGAGAGTGAGGAATGCGTTTAGAGTCTTTGACCTCTGATCATCACACACAATGACCACTTGCTTTGAAATTAACATTTTTCTGTTAAAGTTCTTCATTTGAATACCACAAGGTGGCTTCTGCATTTGATGGGTTATTTAGCTACAGGAATATTTACAATGTAAATGTTTGCTATACATTATAACAGGATACAGATAACTAAACACAATGCATATAACATCCCATTAGTTTTCATGAAGTTAAAACACCAAATGCACTCTTATCCATTTAACAATTACTTTGAGCCGTACTAATACACAAGTGAATTGACCTGGGATTTCGGCATGAGCTGTCACCTGGTCTGTCAGCATCATACCCTATTTAAAAGTTATTCTGTGTTAACCCCATTCAGGGGAGATAATTGTAGGCATTTGTGAGGGGTTGAGAACATTTGATACGTATACAAAGCCAAGATATTTTCAAAGGATATTTTCAAAAGATATTTTCATAAGAGGTGCCTAATTCCCATTGAAGGACCCTTTGAAAATCCCAGGCTAAATAAATAAGTGTTGATTTCACTCTCTTTCAAAGTGGCAAGTCATAAGAAGATGGAGAGGGGGAGGAATGACTGTAACTCCTTGTTTGTTTACAGCCAGATTCTCACATCCTTACTCCATGCTGAATAGTACCTTTATTCATGAACTGTCCCATTGACATCAAGGTACTAAAGGTGAGTAAGGGTGGCAGAATTTGGCCTCCAATTAGTACTTAACTAACCTCTGAAATATCAAAAGGAATGCAGAAAATGAAGCTCTTTTAAACAATTCTGTTTTAGAGGGGTTTTAGAGGAAATCGTAATTACATTTAAAGGTCCTGAACTTCAATGAGCTTCATTCAGAGGAACCCCTGTGCCCTGTGGAATGCTGTTAGCCTTCAATAGGGTTCCATGTGGAAACAAGAGGTCTCCTTTGTGAAGCTCAAAGCAGGATTGTACACTACAATTGTAACTGGAAAATCAGGGATCGAAAAAATACGTTCCTGGTTTAGAGTGCTGGGTGACTTTTTGTTTTGTTTTGCGAAAGTATCTACTTTCTGGCTACCTACCGCCAACCACCAGGAAAATCCCATGACTGGTTCAAGAAGTTCTCATAGCATATTTCATACTAGAGTAGGATGAAATGAGAAATCCAGGAAGTACTGGGGAAGAAAAGAGAAATAAACATAGAATTAGCTCTTGGTTTTTGAGGAATTTCAAACATTCCTCAGGAAAATTAAAATTACACTATATCCACTGCTTATAATCTAGTGTAAAATGAGATAGCAGAACAATTTGTGCAGGCACTTAAAGTGGAAACATGGAAAAAAAATAAGATGGTAGAACCTTGAAACATTCTGTTACAACACTGATAAAATTTGTCAACCTGAAGCATGCAAAAATCATGAGATTTTTTTTAATATAAAAAATTTGGAGGTCTTATTTTCCTTCTGTCTTTTGAGCCTTTAGAGTTTGCATTTTCAAGCTTTTTCTCTGCAAATGTGAGATCAAGAAGTTACTTTTATTTTAAAATGAAAACTGAGATTTGCCTGCACTCACATGACTGCAGGATCTGGGGCTTTAGGATAAATACTATCAGACTCACAATAAAATCATAAGAGTTGGCAATGCTGTATCATATGTCTAGTCTACCACTCTCAACCTCCAGATATTAAATGCCAATTATGAATTAGATTTGATGCATTTAGACCAGATTTAGCAAAAGAACTTTATGAAAAGGAACAGATGTAAGGGCTCCCTATATCTATATCAATAGATATATACACACATACTCCAAGTCTTGATGCCTAGACTAAAGGGGAGAAAGGAAGTAAGAGAGAGAGAGAGAGAGAGAGAGAGTGTGTGTGTGTGTGTGTGTGTGTGTTACAAGTGAATGGAGAGTCCTATTTTGGCTACATTTTATATTCATTTTGCATAGATGTAAATGACCACACAAAGTGCGAGGTAGTAGAAAATCAGGTTTCTAGATTGTAGGGCTAAATTCTCCTGTATGACAGCACTTTCTCATGTTATAGGAACATACAAATTGCCATACAGGGTCAGATCCTAGTCCATCTAGTCAAGTATCTTGTCTCTGACAGTGGCCAGTAGCAAATGCTTCAGAGGTAGGTGCAAAAAACCCCACAGTAGGCAGATGTGGGTAATCTGACCCCACGAAGGCCTAATCCCTAAATAGTTAGAGATTGATTTAAACATGCGATTTTTATCTCCCTTTCAATACTCTTTTTGTTAGCGTTAGCCACATGAGGGCAGCAGAGCCTATTTTATTTCAAACTTCTGCACTAACAAAGGATTTTATCTTATAGGAAACGACTCTTCAGCAAGGTACTGAACACATTGGCCAACATATCTGCTCAATTTAACACCTATGGCCAATATTTTTCAAAAATAGGAGCCGAATGTTAGGCTCCTACATCCACATTTAGGTTCCTAAATAGGTGGCCTGGTTTTCAAAAGTGTTGCCTATATGCCCTTCAATTCCCATTAAGGCCAGCAATTTTGAAAAGAAGATCACTTATTTAGGAGCCTAAATATGGATATAGCAGCTTATTTTAGGTTACTTTTATAACACTGTGGGTCAAGATTTCTTTTTAAGTTGAGTAATGTCTAATAGGTTGCATAGGTTTACTTTCTTCAGGGTCACTTTCAGATGCTTGTAACTGTCAAAATTTTACCTTTTCAGGCTATATAGGACTCACGATTTAAAGCAATTTAGTTTCAATTTCCTAGGAAGTCCACTTTAAATCGATCACTGTGAAAAGCCTAACATTTTCCCATAAATATCAGGCACTGATCACACAGAAGAATGCCTTCCTCTTTTAAACCATCCTCGGAGAAACACTGCTCCAGACCTAGCTATGGAATTCATTGGGAGCCAAATATAATTAATTATAAGCTTAGACAACTTTGTGAAATGGGAATATTGCATTTTCCTATGACTTATACATTTTAAATCTTTCTCAGAGGTATCATCTCTATATAGGTGCCATTTGAGCCCACTGACTGACTGATTCAATTTCTTAATGTCCCTAGAATAAGATGTTTTTCATGCAAGGCAATGTTCAGATTTGTTGGCACTACATGCTTTAATAATTCCATATGCTGATAGTCTAAAGTTAGCCAATTTTTCCCTTGGTGTTTCATTAAATTAAAAAAATGCATTCATGATGTGTGATATTATCATAATTGCTAAGCAGGGCATTTGCGCAGTCCCTAAAGCCATTATCTCCACTAACATAAACCTTGAGAGCAATTTGTATGAGCAATAAAAGTGGAAGGAAACAAGAATGCAGATCACATGGCTTTGGAAGAGTAACCCCCTTGTCAGAAACTTGTTATTTAAAAAAAATAATCACTTGTGAAAACTTTTTCTCTAAAGCTCATCTGTTTGCACTAAACATTCTACAAAATCTATTATAAACTATCTTCTTTCAGTATCAGAAAATGCTTTTACAAATTATGTTATCGTTTGTGGTTGCATTCACCTTTCCTTATCTGTTTTTGGATCTTTATTAACCACATGCTTTTTAGACATTCTGGGCAACATTTGTCCTTGGTGAAAAACCACAGAAGTCAATGGAATAACACCAGGGATGAATTTGACACTGTCTGTTCAGACACAGTGTGCTTACGGACAAAGTCCACTGACAACATACAACATTTGTAAAAAGTCCACCAACTGCTTAATAATCATTTGTAAACTGGCTCCGTTTTCATTGCACATCTTGAAAGGGGCTGAAGTCTGTAGTTCAGTCATCAGGTTTTATTTTCTTTTGGCTGTAGCAAATATTTTGACTAGCCAAGGTCTTAATAAACACACAAATCACAATAATAAACCTCCCAGCATCTGTAAATCCTCGCTGAGCCAGTTAAACAGAATTAAATACTTCAATTTCTGCTAAAAATCTGAAAAATATTTTTTTTTTAGATGCTTGCCTTTAGACTCAAAATACTCTCTACTGATACATTTTGGTTAAGATTGCTACAAACCTCACCACCTTCTTCTCCAAGTGCAAACACACTTTCTCAGTCTTGTTTTGCTAATATAAATACATAAAACAGTATACATATAAAGATGCTAAATTATATATACTAAAAAATAACCCCCTACAATTTCCTTTGGGGAAGGAAAGAAAGAAAGACCTACATGTGACAGGTGCTAGTCAAATTGCCTACTGCACTTCTGGCAGATGTTCAGATACTATGGTGATGGGCATAAGACTCTGAATAGAACAAAATAGAATAAACTTAACTGGATCATGAAAAATAAATTATGACTCTTCTGATTTTTCAGCTTTTAAAATATTGCTGAACATTTTTTATGTTCAAGAACATGTATTTGTTAATGTCAGTCAGTATCTGGAGCAAAAAGGGAAATGCAAAAAAAAATCATCAGTGAATTCAAATGCAATTATTAAACCAAAACCTTTTTGTTTGTTTGGGGGTTTTGGGGTATTTTGTTTTTTTGGGGTTCTTTTTTGGGGGGGGGGGCATTTTAAGGTTAAAAATTCATAAGGAATAAATGAGGCCCCAATCCTGCAGCTTGTTTCATGCAGGCAGATCTGGTACCAGTTTGAGGCCACAGAGCCCCATTGACGTCAGTGGGAATTTACATGAGCACAGAGGTCTGGCCACACGGAGCAATTTGCAGGATTGGGGCTGTAAGCAAATAAGTACATCAGCAGTAAAGCTCTAGTAATCAAGGAATCAGGACCAGGTTAGAAGAAAACTAATGAGGAAATCTTCCAGTCCATTCACACAGAGGAATCCAATTATATTCAGTACAAATCTCATACTGCCTAATATGGCAAATTCGGTGTGAAATTGGGGAAAGATTCACTACCCCATCTCGCCCACCCAAAAAATTAGTAGAACTGCCACAGAATGCTTTTCCACATGCTCCGCTTACCCTGGGCCTGAACTAAAGCCCATTAAAGTCAGTGGAAAGACTCCCACTGATTTCAATGGGTTTTGGCTCAGGCACCATTAATGAGATGGGTCAGACAACATGGATACCCATTATGGACAATTATTATTATTATTACAGTAACTCCTCGCTTAACATTGTAGTTATGTTCCTGAAAAATGCGACTTTAAGCGAAACAATGTTAAACGAATCCAATTTCCCCATAAGAATTAATGTAAATGGGGGGGTTAGGTTCCAGGGAAATTTTTTTCACCAGACAAAAAACTATATATATTATATATATACACACAGTATAAGTTTTAAACAAACAATTTAATACTGTACACAGCAGTGATGATTGTGAAGCTTGGTTGAGGTGGTGAAGTCAGAGGGTGGAAGAGGGTGGGATATTTCCCAGGGAATGCCTTACTNTTTTTTTGGGGGGGGGGGCATTTTAAGGTTAAAAATTCATAAGGAATAAATGAGGCCCCAATCCTGCAGCTTGTTTCATGCAGGCAGATCTGGTACCAGTTTGAGGCCACAGAGCCCCATTGACGTCAGTGGGAATTTACATGAGCACAGAGGTCTGGCCACACGGAGCAATTTGCAGGATTGGGGCTGTAAGCAAATAAGTACATCAGCAGTAAAGCTCTAGTAATCAAGGAATCAGGACCAGGTTAGAAGAAAACTAATGAGGAAATCTTCCAGTCCATTCACACAGAGGAATCCAATTATATTCAGTACAAATCTCATACTGCCTAATATGGCAAATTCGGTGTGAAATTGGGGAAAGATTCACTACCCCATCTCGCCCACCCAAAAAATTAGTAGAACTGCCACAGAATGCTTTTCCACATGCTCCGCTTACCCTGGGCCTGAACTAAAGCCCATTAAAGTCAGTGGAAAGACTCCCACTGATTTCAATGGGTTTTGGCTCAGGCACCATTAATGAGATGGGTCAGACAACATGGATACCCATTATGGACAATTATTATTATTATTATTATTACAGTAACTCCTCGCTTAACATTGTAGTTATGTTCCTGAAAAATGCGACTTTAAGCGAAACAATGTTAAACGAATCCAATTTCCCCATAAGAATTAATGTAAATGGGGGGGTTAGGTTCCAGGGAAATTTTTTTCACCAGACAAAAAACTATATATATTATATATATACACACAGTATAAGTTTTAAACAAACAATTTAATACTGTACACAGCAGTGATGATTGTGAAGCTTGGTTGAGGTGGTGAAGTCAGAGGGTGGAAGAGGGTGGGATATTTCCCAGGGAATGCCTTACTGCTAAATGATGAACTAGCATTCGGCTGAGCCCTCAAGGGTTAACACATTGTTGTTAATGTAGCCTCACACTCTACAAGGCAGCACGAATGGAGGGAGGGGAGACAGCATGGCAGACAGAGACAGAGACACACACCCTGTGTCAGAGAGAGAGATGTGCATTGCCCCTTTAAGTGTGCTGACACCACTTTAAGTACATTGCCTTTAAAAAGATCAGGAAGTTGAGACAGCAGCTGCAGCCAGCTCTCTCCATCCTGAGCCCTGTTGTGTCTCCCCCCTGCTCTATATGGAGAAGGGATACGCGGGGGGCAGGAATAGCAGAGAGGGAGGGGGGCACCCTGACATTAGCCCCCCTCTTCCCCTGCACAGCAAGCAGGAGGCTCCTGGGAGCAGCTCCAAGGCAGAGGGCAGGAGCAGCACATGGCAGTGCGGGGAGGGACAGCTGAACTGCTGGCAATTGGTATCCTGCTGGGCAGTTGCTGCACAGGGAACTTAGGGGAGCGGGGAGCTGATAGGGAGGCTGCCGGTCTACCCTGGTTCCAAGCCCCCACCAGCTAGCTGCAACGGGCTGCTCTTCCTGCAAGCAGTGGACAAAGCAGGCGGCTGCCAAACAATGTTATAAGGGAGCACTGCGCAACTTTAAGTGAGCATGTTCCCTAATTGATCAGCAACGTAACAATGAAACAACGTTAATCGGGACGACTTTAAGTGAGGAGTTACTGTATTAGTTTCACAGTAGCAGCTACAGGTCCAAATAGCCATTGAAGCCCTATTGTTTTGATGGTGTAGAAACACATAGTAAGCCATAAGAACATAAGAATGGCCGTACTGGGTCAGACCAAAGGTCCATCTAGCCCAGTGTCCTGTCTACCGACAGTGGCCAATGCTAGGTGCCCCAGAGGGAGTGAACCTAACAGGTAATGATCAAGTGATCTCTCTCCTGCCATCCATCTCCACCCTCTGACAAACAGAGTCTAGGGACACCATTCCTTACCCATCCTGGCTAATAGCCATTAATGGACTTAATCTCCAAGTCAGTTTCTGGCCCCAGTGAGCTTACCTTCTAAATACACAAGACAGACAAAGGGTGGGAGGAGAAACAGAGGCACAGAAAGGTGAAGTGATTTGCCTAAGGTCATACAGTTGATCAGTGGCGGAGCCCAAAATAGAATCCAGGTCTCCTGAGTCCCAGTGCTCTATCCATTAGACCATGCTGCTTCCATTTTTGCGCTTTATTATTATTGTGTGTGTGAAAAATAAGTTTGTTTGATTAAAGAAATGGCAATGAATTCTGGTCTATAGTGAAAACCAAAAACAATTAGTTCAGCAATATCCTTTTTATTGAGTACCACATCACAGGGACTTTAAAATACTACTTTTCTACAGGAGCTACTGGCCCCTCCTCTCCTGTCTACTATAAAGCATGTTAGTTACATCACCCTAGTCTTGCATGATTGGAAGTATGTTTATCACAGGACTCAAGGAAGTCAAATTCCAAGATTTTCCCATGAGCCTCTAGACTTTCTTTTAGAAACTCTAAAGACAGTGGGTTGAAAGAGACAGGTCAAAAACAAGACAAAGGGGTTATAGTGCCACTTGTCCCCTGAAATGAGGATTCCAGTGTTTCCTGCCATCCTGCAAGTGTGTGAAGATTCCACCCCTGGAAAAGTAGCACAGCAGCATCTGTTCTACGGTAAGACAAGGCTGCACATTGAAATTTGCTGTCAGAGAAATTTCAAGCTTAAAACTTAGTTTTTGCAAGTGTTCATGTTAGTAAAGTTCAAACAATTGAATGTGCATTGAAAGCAAGCAAAAAAGGTTTGTGAACACAGTTGAATTACTTAGATTGTAAATTCTTTGAGCGCAGGGACTAGCATATTTGTACAGCACCTAGTACGGTGAGTGCAGCCTGGTTGCTGACCGGGGCCTCTGAGCACTATTGTCTGAGAACTACTGTAAGGCAAATAATAGATAATACTAATAAACTTGTTTTAGAACTCAAAGAGATATTCACAAATAATTTGCACTATCCTCTCAGCTCTTGGTACATGGCACACAGTTCAACAGTTCTGGATCTATCCACTAGATGGCGATGATGACATAGAATCATAGACATGTAGGGCTGGAAGGGACCTCCAGAAGTCATCAAGCCCTGCACTGAGGCAGGGCCAAGTAAACCTAGATCATCCCTGACAGGTGTTTGTCCAACATGTTCTCAAAAAACCCTTCCAAAAATGGGGATTCCACAACCTCCCTTGGAAGCCTATTCCAGAGTTTAATTACCTTTATAAATTAGAAAGTTCCTAATATCTAAGGTAAATTTCCCTTGCTGCAGCTTAAGCCCATTACTTCTTGTCCTAACTTCAGTGGACATGGAGAACAACTGATCACAGTCCTCTCTATAATAGCCCTTACAATATTTGAAGATTATCATTTCCTGCTCAATCATCTTTTCCATTCTTCATAAGTCATTTTGTCATTTTGTTGCTTTTGTCTGGACTCTCTCTAATTTGTTCACATCTTTTTTCAAGTGTGGCACTCAGAATTGGACACAGTACTCTAGCTGAGGTCTCATCAGTGCTAAGTAGAGTGGGACAATTACCTCCCATGTCTTACATATGACACTCTTGTCAATGTACCCCAGAATATTAGCCTTTTTCACAACTTCATCACACTGTTGACCCATATTCAATTTGTGATCCACTATAATCCCCAGATCCTTTTCAGCAGTACTACCATCTAGCCAATTATTTCCCGTTTTGTAGCTTTGCATTTGATTTTTTTTTTCTTCCTAAGTATAGTACTTTGCACTTAACCTTATTGAAATTTCATTTTGGTAATTTCAGACCAATTCTCCAATTTGTCGAGATCATTTTGAATTCTAATCCTGTCCTCCAAAGTGCTTCCAACCCCTCCCAGCCTGATGTCACTTCAAATTTTATAAGCATATTCTCCACTCCAAGTCATTAATGAAATTATTGACTAGTACTAGACCCAAGACTGACCCCTGTAGAACCCCATTAGATACAGCCTCCCAGTTTGACAACAAATCATTGATAACTACTCTTTGAGTATAGGCGTTCAAACTTTTGCACACCCACCTTATAGTAATTCTATCTAGACCACATTTCCCTAGTTTGCTTATCAGAATGTCATATGAGACTGTGCTAAAGCCTTACTAAAAATCAAAATAATCACATCCATTGCTTCCCCCCATCCACTAGTCCAGTCACTCTGTCAAAGAAGGAAATTAGAGTTGGTTTGCCATGATTTGTTCTTGGCAAATCCAGACTGGCTATTTCTTATAACCCATTATCCTCTAGGTGCTTACATTTGATGGTTTAATAATTTGTTCCAGTAATAGAAGTTGGGTTAACTTCTATAATTTCCTGCATCCTCTTTGTTCCCTTTTTAAAAGATGGGTATTATATTTGCCCTTCTCCAGATGTCTGGGACCTCACTTGTCCTCCATGAGTTCTTGAAGATAATTGCTAATGGTTCCAAGATTGCTTCAGCTGATTCCTTAAGTACCCTAGGATGAATTTCATTAGGTTCTGCTGACTAGAATACATTTAACTTATGAAAATATTTTTAACCTATTTTTTCTCCATTTTGGCTTGTGTTCCTTCCCCCTTGTTGTTGATAATTAATTGTGTTGAGTAACTGGTTACCATTAATCTCTTTAGTGAAGACTGAAGCAAAACAAGCAAAACCTTATACTCCTTGATGTAATCAGTTATTAGCTCTCCTTCCCTGCTAAGTAGAGGACCTGCACTTTCCTCTGTATTTCTCTTGCTCCTAATGTATTCATAGAACCTCTTCTTATTGCCTTTTATGGCCCTTGCTAGGTATAACTCTTTTTGTCCTTTAGCCTTTCTGATTTTTGTCCCTACATGCTTGTGGTATTCTTTTTTACTACTACTTAGCAATTCATCCATGTTTCCACTTTGCTTGGACCTTTTTGATTTTCAGGTCATTAAAGAGTTCCTACTGGAGCCATATTGGCCTCTTACTATTCTTCCTATCTTCCCTTCACAACAGGATAGTTTGAAGTTGTGCCTTTAATGTTGTCTCCTTGAAAAACCACCTGTTCTCCTGAACTCCTTTTCTCATATACTTTCTTCCCATGGGATCTTACCTACCAGTCCTCTGATCTTGTTAGTCTGCTTTTTTTGAAGTCCATTGTCCTTATTCTGCTGCTCTCACTCCTTTCTTTCCTTAAAATCATTAAATCATAATTTTATGACCACTTTCACCCAGGCTGCCTTCCACCTTCAGTTTCTCAACAAATTCTTCCCTGTTGGTCAGAATCAAATCTAAAATGGCTGCCCGCCCTGGTTACTTCCTCCGTCTTCTGAAACAAAATGTTGTCCCCCGTACATGCCAAAAATGTAATGGAAATTTTGAGTTTTGCCATATTACTTTTCTAACATATGTCTAGGTCATTAAAGTTCCCCATTTTAAACAGGTCATGTGTTTTGGATATTTCTGTTACTTGTTCTAGAAATGCGTCATCCACCTCCTCTTCCTGATCTGGTGGTCCACTATAGACCTTACATGAGGCCACCCTTTCTCGCCTCCCACTTTATCTTTACTCATAGACTTTCAACTGGTCTGCCTCTCCCCTCCTTCTGGCCTTCAGAACAAGTGTATATATTATTGATATACAATGCAATACCACCTCCCTTTTTTGTCCTGCCTGACTTTCCTGAAGGACCTATATCCTTCTATATCAATATTCCAGTCATGAGACTTATTCCACCAAGGCTTTGTGATGCCAATTAGATTATGATTTAGCTTATGTACTAATTCTTCCAGTTGTTCCTGTTTATTCCCCAAACTCCTTGCATTTGTGTATGGACATGTAAGATGTTGAGCACATTTTCTCCCCCACAACCCACTGATTTTCTTCTTGTTGCTTCTAAGACACTATTGTAATTTTTCATGTGTGTCCCCCATAACATCTAGACCTCTGTTAAGGTCACCTTTCTTTATACTTACCTGTGGGCTTTTGTCACCAGCTCCCTTTGAATCTAGTTTAAAAACCTCCTCACTATGTTGGGAAGTTTGTGTGTGAAGATAATCTTTCTCTTCTTAGTCAGGTGAACCCCAGCTTCCCAGCAGACCACCTTCCTGGAACATCATACCATGGTCAAGGAAGCCAAAGCCATCCATCTGCTCAGCCTTGCAGTCATCTCCATGATGTGCCATTGCCTGGGCCCGGGCCCTGAACTGGAAGGGTGAATGAGAACACAGCCTATGCCCCCAATACCTTCATTTCTACTTCCAGAGTCCTGAAGTCACTGCTGATGTACTCAGGTCATGCCTAGCAGTATCATTAGTGTCCACATGAATGAGCAGCATGGGATAGTGGTCAGAGAGACAGATGAGCCTTTGCAACCTTTCGGTAACATCTCTGATGCAGGCTCCAGGCTGGGAGCACACCTCCCAGGACATCTTGGCAGATGGATACCTCTG
Source organism: Platysternon megacephalum (assembly GCA_003942145.1). NCBI lineage: Eukaryota > Metazoa > Chordata > Testudines > Platysternidae > Platysternon > Platysternon megacephalum. The sequence continues at coordinate 136,211 of QXTE01000357.1, read as the reverse complement.
TCCCCCCTAGAAGGGAGTCCCCTAGCACCAGCACCCTACACCTTTTTCTTGAGTGCAGTAGCTGTAAACCTCCCAGCCTTGAGGGCCTAGGTGATCTCCTCCTCCTCTGCCACTGGGCTCTGCTCCTCACCTCCTGTTGTCAGTACAACATACTGGTTCTTCACCTTGATGGATAGGGTCCCGGGTGGAGCACTGTTTACTGCCAGAGATGGCCAGCAGTCAGACTCCTTCCTATAGAGCAGGTTCTCCTTCCTCTCTGGTGCCGCTGTAGTAGGCTAGCATCCTCTGTTCCAGATGTTTCTGCATGTGTCCTGTTGATTAAGTCCTCACACAGCCAGATGCTATGCGGTTAAGCCACCTCCTCCTGCAGCTCTCTTACCTGTTTCCTGAGGGACTCCCCCAACAGACACCTCTCACCCCAGGTGGTTCCACCTGCCTTTCTTTCATCAGCTGCGACATGCAGGCCATGTTCCCAGCAAGTAAAGACACAGACCTGGGTGGAAGCCTCCAGGGTCAGGATGCCTCTCTGGCAGGGGTCTATGGGTGCAGGCAGAGGAAGAGCAAGCAGGGTGATGGAGACATGCTGTATTCTCCCCATTGCAGGGTCTTCCTTGTAGAGCACTTACAAGTTGAAGAAAGGAAAAAAACAACACACAACCCCTCTTTCCTCTGCTGGCAAACTCCATTAGTCTCCCAACTGCCTTTGTCTCATCAGCTACTGGGAGCCTGCATGCCTTTTAAAGCTGAGAAACAGCTGAGCCCCATAGACAGCTAGAAGGGTGACTCTGTTGCATCTAATAATAATCACCGGCCTAAATGGATCAAAAACTGCACCGCTCTCACTTCAAAGAGTCCTGCTAGAAACCTGGCGCTGCCTCACCTAACTGCAAGGCAACCTAGCCCAGAGTCAGCAAGTAAGCAAGCAAAGACATATACATCAGTATCTGATGCATCTATTGGCAAAGAAACTGCAGTGTAATAACTTTTGACACTGATACTATGCATTAAGTATTAAAGAAAACTCTTATCAGTATAATGTGCATAAATATTAGGCTTTTGAGTGACAGCCCCAAAATGGTGGATTATTAGCAAAATGTTTCACATGTGGACATTGTACTTAGCTATATTGCCCCAAAAGTTTGCAAGAATGCATTAAAATTCTACTCTTTCCTAACAATGTTCATGCACATTTTCAGGCTAAAAGGGTTTATTTCCCCCAAATCTTAGAGGGGTGCCAAGAATAAGGCTTGTAATAGGAGATTGGTTGCAACATCAAGGCTTGGCAGAACTTGATTTTTATTTTAAATAATTTTAATGGATTTTTATTTTAAGCATTTTTTAATTTTATTTTTTATCAATTTAATTTTTTGCAGTGGTGGGAAATATGGTTAGGGGTCAGACAATGGAAGGGGGTCAGAATAATTATCTTATGCCAGATTCAAAAAGTTAAAGCTTTGTACCCATTCAAACACAAATTGTCAACATCACATGTCAAAATATACAAAATAAATATCCTTAAATCAATGCTAAAGTTCTCAAGTAGCATGTCTCTTTGCCTACCTGTACATTTCTATTACAGATGGAAATATTTTTTTCATCTGGATGTGTGTGTGCGGTGAAATAGACATTCACCAACATTAACTGATTAAAAAATCTAATTCTTCCAAGCCTAGCTGTAGTTGTTGCTAATATGCAGGGGCAGGACTGTAGTTTTTACTTGTTCCTTTACCTTAGAAAGCCTCCAACTGCAGACCTTCATCTCAAAGTTTGGTCATCCTCCATTCTGCTAAATGACCTTAGGCACATGCTGTGCTGCGGAAGGTGCTGTCCTTCACACTCAGGACATGGCTCATATCCCAGCATCCAGTGTGACATTAGGGGCCCTGTGCTGCTAAAGGTGCTACCTGAGTGGCTGTGACTGTGAACAGAAGGGGCATTAGAAATAAACATTTGAGGGAAGGGAGAGGGCACTATGAAAGAATAAACAGCTGAGAAACACAGCAATTAAGGAGAGAAATACAAGCTATGAAAATTTGTACTCTCTAGATTTCCTTAACCACCTACGATCTAGCTTTAGGCCTTGGAATGGAACAGGAACTGCAGTCACCTCAGTCAATGATTTCTTGCTGTCAAGGGAAAAGATCAAGTGATCATGCTGATTGTCTTAGATCTATCGGATGCTTTCGATGCCACTGCTAAAAGATTATCTTGATATGCTTGCAGGCTCTAGTGGAAATAGAATGGCTTTTGGCTGGCTTTCCCCTTTTCTGTATGGAAGGACTCATGTAGTGCTGGATGTTCTTGTCTTGTACAAAAACTTTTTCATGTAGGGAAGTCACAACGTTCTATTGTCTCTGAACAGGAAGGGCAATGTGTATGGGAGGTAAGTAGGGGAGACAGTGAGTCAGTGGGAGTGGTCGTGTCTCCATTATGCAGATAACATTTCATTTCAATGGGACTTAGGTGCCAAAATTGCTCAGGCACTTTTGAAAATCCCACTAATCTGCATCTTTAATCACTGCCCCCTACTGCCAAATGTGGCTGCCAACTTCCTTTGTGGACTTGCTTGCAGGGAACATATCATACCTGTGCTCCAGAGCCTGCATGTGCTTACAATACATGTCTTGGTGCAATCTGAGGTGTTAGAACACAAACCGTAATCAATCCATGTGTCTGGCTGTTCTCTCCAGGTAATTCTAAAACAGATGAGATCAGGTGAGGTGCTCAAGCTAGCAACTCTCAAAGGTAAATACCAGGGTACTGGAAGTAGGATGTTCACAGTGAACAATCCTTGGGTCAGATCCTCAGCTGCTGTAAACTGGCATATTTCCATTGAAATCAATGGAGCTATGTGGCTTTACACCAGCAGAAGATCTGGCTCTTGATTCTTGGAAGTCCTATGGCCTGTGTTATACAAAGGAGGTCAGACTAGATGATCACAATGGTCCATTCAGGCCTTATCTATGAACTCTAGAACTAACTCCCATGCTGGTCCAGCAGAACCTAAATTTGTTAGCATGGTTTGAAAGCTTTCTTTCAGAGGATGGATAGAGGGATGAGGAGGTATTGGGATGAGGGGGTTGGAAGGGTGGTTAATTGTAGCCGTTTGATCAATCAGAGGTTTTGATGCATTCTAAACTTAATATGCCTAGGCACCTGGAACACTGGAGAGATGTATTTATTTTATTTAGATTTATAAACTACAAATAATACCAATCACATGCTCTGGGTGATCTTTGTAATTCATGTCCACGATAACTTAAATGGATTGCCTACTTCAGAAAAATAAGTCATTAAAAGAAAATCTAAAGAAATAGATTTTTTTAAAAAGCTTTAAAAAGCTAAGAGCTGGCTCCTGTTTCCCTCTCCCTACTGCACTCAAGGATGCACATCAAAAACTGACTAGCAGATTTTCCTGCTAGATTTGGCAGTCATCAGGAAAGGTTGACTGTGTAACAGACCAAATTAGCAGTGGTCCTCCTTTTATTAGGTGAAAGAAGAAGGAGTTAAAAGAGACAAATTCTACCCTTCTAAGTTTTGGATGAGTCAGCATTATCTCCTTATTCTACCATATATTTAAGGCTTTAGGGAGGGGTCAAGTCAAGTAGAACTCCTCCCCTCTGCCAAATGTTGGTAAGGTGGTAGCATTTGGTTCCATTCTTATGAATATGAATGATAGTGGCTAAAATGGCTGACCATTCTGGGTTGAAGAGACCTGGGAGAGAAGAGGGCCTGGGATCTATAAATACAGGGCTTTCTGCTTTCTCCAGTATTGCAGACCAGAGTATGGCGCAAGAGCCACTCCAAACAAGCCTCTGGCCTTTGTTGCTAGTATGTGTAGATCTTGGCTGATATAAGTCACTTTTGAGTAGTTCTTGTAGTTAGTAGTATTCACACTGTTTGCTGTTTTGTGACTAAATCAAATTTTGTCCTTCTGACGTAAAATCTTGTGTTTCGTATTTTGCTGATGTCACGGTTCTGCCCCATCACCATACACAAAGACATGCGTGGCCATTTTGTATATGTATATGAAAAGGCATTGACACAAGTAGCCTAGCAACCTATACAGAACGATTTAAACAGAGCAATTTCAATGCCTTTGTCCCACATTCTTGAGCAAGTGTTCCAGTTCAGTTATTACCAATACATTTCCCCAACATATTCTTGGTGGGAAAGTTGCTATGGGACACAGAGTTGCCAATGGTAACATCCTAACTATGAACTGGAATCCTCTGTTGCAACATAGAAGAGAAAGAAATGTGAAGGGAAAAAAAATACTCTTAGTTCTGTTTGTAAGGAAATCACATTGCTATTTTGGCCAGCTAGCAAACTGGAAAAACATCTGTTCATAAAACTGACATTGAACCTAACAATGTAATTCTCTAGATGCCATAAAGTCTCATGTAATTCAGTCTCAGGTTACTCAAAGTGGAGTGTTTGTTCATGTTAAACTGCTTGACTTCTGAAAAATTGAGCAATGAGGTTAATTCAAGGAAACACATCAATGGCTAACTTTATGTGGGTCCTACCTGGAATGTTCAGATTTCCAGATAAGATACATGCTGACAGTTTTTACCAGTGTCTAAGGCCATGTCTACACTACCACTTTTGTTGGTATAACTTATGTCGCTAAGGGGGCTGAAAAAACACACCCCGTGAGCGACGTAAGTTTCACAGACAGAAGTGCTGGTGTGGACTGTCACACGTGGAGGTGGTTTTATTATGTTGACGAGAGAGCTCTCTCCCGCCGGCATAGAGTGGCTACACGAGCGATCTTACAGCAGCACAGCTGCATCGGTACACCTGTGCCTCTGTACGCTTACTAGTGTGGACATGGCCTAAATGCTAATTTGTCCAGAGTAGACACAAGTAAATATAATGGAGGTCTTTCAGATACAGAAACAGTGTAAGAAAATTTAGAGCAGGGAAGCCATACTGCACATAGGGTTGCCAGGTGTCTGGTTTTCTGGGTGCTGACTGGTCTGCTAAAAGTCCAGTTGGCCACAGTGGCTGGCTCCGTGCGGCTCCCAGAAGTGGCTGTCATGTCTCTCCAGCTCCTAGGCACAGGGGCGGCCAGGAGGGCTCCACGCACTGCCCCTGTACATGGTGCAGGCACCACCCCAAGCACTGGCTCTACAGCTCCCATTGGCCGGGAACCGCAGCCAATGGGAGCTGCGGGGGCAGCATCTGCAGACGGGGCAGCCCCTGAGCTTAGGAGCCAGAGGTACATGCCGGCCGCTTCCGGGAGCTGCCTGAGGTAAGCGCCGCCTGGATCCTACACCTCAAACTCCCTCCTGTGCCCCACCCCATTGCCCCAACCCAGAGCCCCCTCCTGCACCCCAAACCCCTCATCCCTGGCCCCAGCCTTGAGCCCCCTCACACACTCTGAACCCCTCATCCCCGGCTCCACCCCAAAGCGCACACCCCCGGCCAGAGCCCTCACCCTCTCCGGCACCCCAACCTCTGCCCCAGCCTGGTGAAAATGAGTGAGCGAGGGTGGGGGAGAGCGAGCAACGGAGGAAGGAAGGGATGGACTGAGCGGGGGGGGGGGGGGAGGGAGAAGGGGCAGGTTTTCGGGGTAGGTGGTGGGGCCAGGGTGTTCAGTTTTCTGCAATCAGAATGTTGGCAAACCTAACTGCACATACAGCAGCCAAGGGAGTCTAGGAAAGGCAGGGGAAGCTTGTTGGATGTGATTAATTTTAGTAGCTCAAATTTGCTGAAATATACCAACAAGTTGTTTCAAACCACCTACTGCTAAGTGCAGGTAAATTAGACCTTTCGCTGATCATTCAGATCTCATTAGCTTGCCAGGGTCAGATGGAAGAGTCCTATGGAACCAGTCACATCATATTTCTGCTGATGGTGTTCATCACATCTTTAGAAATGAGAAATATGGCAGCTATAGAAAAGAAATCTGACATGTCTTCATTGGGAAATGAACGGCACCTCTAGCAGCACAGGACTCCTTAAGGCCATACTGTGTGCCAGGACATGGATCATATCCCAGATATGAAAGGCAGCATCACAGCATACAGTAACTCCTCACTTAACGTTGTCGCTATGTTCCTGAAAAATGCGACTTTAAGTGAAACGATGTTAAGCGAATCCAATTTCCCGATAAGAATAAATGTAAATGGGGGGGTTAGGTTCCAGGGACATTTTTTTTGCCATACAGTACAGTACAGTACTATAGTTGGGAGGTGCCCCCACCTTACTCCACTGGCACTGGAGACAATGAGGCAGACAAGGAGGCTGAAGGTGCTGTAGGCTAGGAGAAGCACGTTGCACAGCAGCAGCGGCAGCTTCCCCGACTCTGCAAGCACCGGGGCGGAGGGGCTCAACCCTCAGCCCGCCCACGCCACCCCTTCCCCCAAGCCTCCACCCTTAACCTGCCTCTTCTTCCCCCCCTTTACTCCGCATGCCGCATCCTTGCTCCTCCCCCCTGCCTCCTGCCCATGGCAATCAGCTGGCTTGCAGCATTCAGGAGACAGGAGGGATGGGGGAAGAGTGAGGACACAGCGCGTAGGCTCCCCTCCCCTGCCTCCTGAACACCGCAAGCCAGCTGATTGCCACGGGCGGGAGGCGGGGGGTTGGGGGGAAGGTGCGCCGCATCCTCATTCCTCCCCCTTCCCTCCTGCTTGCGGCAATCAGCTGGTTTGCGACGTTCAGGGGGCAGGAGGGAGGGGGGAGGAGTGAGGACTCGGCGCGCAGGCTCCCCCTTCCCTCCCTTGCTTCCTGCCCGCGGCAACCAGCTGGCTTGCGGCATTTGGGAGGTAGAGGAGGGAGGGGGAGCCTGCGTGCCGAGTCCTTGCTCCTCCCCCCTCCCTCCTGAACGCCGCAAGCCAGCCGATTGCTGCAGGCGGGAGGAGGGGGGGGGGAAAGCGCTGATCTGCTGGGTCTGGGAGACAATGAGGCAGACAAGGAGGGGGGGGGGGGGGGGGGGGGGGAGGGGGGGGGGGGGGGAGGGGGGATGGTGGGGGGCTGCCCGCTGTGGACAAAGCAGGCAGCCAAACGACGTTATAGCGAAGCATTGCACAACTTTAAATGAAGCATGTTCTGTAATTGAGCAGGGACGTACGATCGAAACAACGTTAAGTGGGGAGTTACTGTACTATTAACGGAGATGACTCATGGCCAATCTTTGAGGGGGAACACCTCCAGCAGCACCCACTGTCATGCTGGGAGATGGCCCAGGCCAGGCTCTACTACAAAGGGTTTCACTTCAAGCAGTTTACCATCTGTCTCATGCCTGATTGAGTTACTGGGAAATGCAACATGGCCAAGTTATGAGAGACAGCAGCTCCAGTAATCCAGGGCAGGAGTGGCTGTAATGTTAGTCAGGTGGGGAAAGTCAAGTTAGGTTTGCGTCTATGACTTCTCTGACCCCATATGATGCAAAGGTTCTCAGGGAATACTTCATGTTTATCAGTTCTAGCTGAACTAGGATCAGAGTTGTGACAAAGCAGTGACTCTAGCCTGGTGCTCTCTGATTTGGGACAGCTAGCATAGTTATTTGGCAGAGATGATAAATAACCCCAGCATTTTCTTCCAAATGACATGCTTGAAAACCTGTTCCCTTCCACTTATGGATGGTGTAGGAAAACATGCTGATTATGACCTGAGACATCTAGGAAGTCCTCCAGCAAAACAAGAGAAGACCAGACTTGATGTATTTGATATTTCAAAGGTTTAAAAAAAATCAGAAGAAAAGCCTTAATAAATGAATTCAGATTGATAGAATTACTTCCCTTACCAGGAAAAAGAATGGCCATCCAGCTGTTATAAAATTCTAATGAAACAATATCACCCTTATTCAAACTGAAAAAGTTAACAGAGTTCAAACTTAAACTTTCAGTACTTTTAAATGAGAAAATATCTTGAATGTATTTTGCTTTATCTCGTGACAAAATGTAGATCCACTTTTTTGTAGTACTTTTATTATTCGGAATTATGTAAAGAACATGAAGTCTTTTTCCAGGAAGTGTGATATCTACATCTTTTCTTAAAATCCAATTGTTCTTTTTTGCAGTTCTTTGGGTAAATGATATTGGATCTCAGGGCTATATTACCAGGAAGGTTCTACATATCTTGGCACCTGTGTTTTCCAATGTCATATTTTTCACTCTTTCCAAGGTGTCCACAATGACAAATGTTTGTTTCAAAGAAGCTATTGTTCTTCAGTGAGACTGACTGTATTTATCTTTTGTACTTTATTTTATGGGTCAGAGGCTATTATTTCTCCCCTTGTTATAATTCTGTCAGTGCTTTAACACTAAATAATGTAACCGAACAGGTTCAGCATTATGTAATGAGGGTCTAATTCAGCACTGGTCTGAGCAGGTACAACTCAAATTGACTTCAGTGGAAGTTACACCTAGTGTGGCAAAGTACCTCCTTCTCCTCAGCAAGCTCAGTCCTTTTTAGCCTTGGAGACGGAGGCTTGGCAAGGCGAACCCTCGTAGGTAGCACAGGGTCTGGTTATTCCTTCCCTCAGTCAGTCCCTTGCTCTTGTTTTTCTCCCCCCCTGGGGACAGAGTGCAGCCTTCCTGGCCGGAAGGGTTCAGAGCCTTGCTGCACCTACCTTACTGGCAGCTTCCCTGCTTCTCTCACTCTTTCCCCCCCCCCCTTCCACGCCGGGGAGGGTTTAAAAAGGTCTCCAGCAGTTGGAGCCAGCTGAACCTAATTAGTTCCCTGGTAACCCTTTTCCAGCTGAACCTTATTTCCCCCTGGTTCTCTCTCCTCAGTGGATTGGGAGAGGTTTTTTTGCCCCCTGGGACTACTTACTACCCCCCCGTTGTAGCTGTTTGTCCTGGGTTTGCCACATATCCCCCCCCCGCTCAACACTACGGGCTTGGGCTACTTGGGTCGGAAAGCAGTGCACTCTCGACAGGCCATCCGCATTGCCATGTTGGGTTCCAGACCGATGTCTTACTGTGAAGTGGAAGGGTTGCAGCGACAGGAACCATCTTGTTACTCTCGCGTTTTTGTCCTTGTTTTGGTGCATCCACTGCAAAGGGGCATGGTCCGTGACAAGGGTAAACCTCCGCCCAAGTAGATAATAGCGGAGGCTTTCGATGGCCCATTTTACCGCCAGGCATTCCTTCTCCACCACGGCGTACTTCCGTTCCCTAGGGAGGAGCTTCCTACTGAGGAAGAGGACGGGGTGTTCGTCCTCTCCAACCATTTGTGAAAGCACCGCTCCCAGCCCTACTTCAGAGGCATCCGTTTGTAGGATAAACTCCTTCCCCCAGTCTGGGGCTACTAGTACGGGGTCTGTGCAGAGGGCTGTCCTCAGATCCACAAAAGCGCCTTCGGCTGCAGCAGACCATTTTACGATGTCTGGGCCCCGAGCTCTGGTTAGGTCCGTTAAGGGGCATGCCCTGGTGGCGAAGTGGGGAATGAATCGCCTATAGTACCCCACTAACCCCAGGAATGCTCTGACCTGTTTTTTCCGGAGTGGTCGGGGCCACTTCTGTATGGCTTCTAATTTGTTGAGCTGGGGCTTCACCACGCCCCTCCCCACTATATACCCAAGGTACTTGGCCTCAGCTAATCCGATCGAACATTTGGAGGGATTGGCTGTCAGCCCTGCCTTCCTCAGGGTGTCCAGGACCGCCTCCACCTTCCCCACGTGCGTTTCCCAGTCGGGGCTATATATGATGACATCGTCAAGATAGGCTGCCGCGTACTTTCCATGGGGTCGCAACAGTTTGTCCATTAGCCGTTGGAAAGTAGCGGGGGCCCCATGCAACCCAAAGGGGAGAACAGTATACTGATATAGTCCTTCTGGAGTTGCAAAGGCCGTCTTCTCCTTGTCAGCCTTGGCCAGGGGGATCTGCCAATAGCCCTTGGTAAGGTCAAGAGTAGACATAAACTGTGCCTTTCCCAATCTGTCAATCAGCTCATCTATCCTGGGTATGGGGTATGCATCAAACTGGGACACCTCATTGAGCTTGCGGAAGTCATTGCAGAACCTCATACTGCCATCAGGCTTAGGCACTAAAACCACGGGACTGGACCATTGGCTATGAGATTCTTCGATGACTCCTAAGGTCAGCATTTTCCTGACCTCTGCCCTAATCTCTTCTCTCTTGGCCTCCGGGATCCGGTAGGGCTTGACGTTCACCTTCACTCCAGGCTCTGTGAGGATGTGATGGTGAACCTCCGTAGTCCTGCCTGGCTTTTCCGAGAACACATCCTGGTTACGTTTGATCAGGCTGATCACTTCTGATCGTTGTTTCGGGGTCAACTCCGAGGATATTCCCACCAGGTCGGGCTGGTTGCCTTTAGGGGATGGTGCCCCCAGCGCAACCACCGGAGCTTCTCTATCCTGCCAAGGTTTCAGCAGATTTATATGGTAGATCTGCTCCAGCTTCCGGCGACCCGGCTGGCGGACTCTATAGTCAACTTCTCCTACAGCTTCTATTACCTCGTACGGCCCCTGCCACCTGGCCAGGAGCTTGCTCTCGGCCGTGGGTACGAGCACCATCACCCGGTCCCCCACCTGGAACTTCCGGGTCGCTGCCCGGCGATTGTAGTTTGCCCGTTGTGCCCCTTGGGCTTTCTCCATGTGTTCGCGCACAAGGGGGGCGACTTGGGCTATTCTGTCTTTCATCTGCAGCACATGTTCAACAACGTTTCTCCCCGGGTTCGGCTGTTCTTCCCAGTCTTCTTTAGCCAGGTCCAGTATGCCCCTGGGGTGGCGACCATATAACAGCTCGAAGGGGGAGAATCCAGTGGACGCCTGGGGAACCTCCCGTATGGCAAACAGCAAGTAAGGCAGCAGGGCATCCCAGTCTTTTCCGTCACGACTTATCACTTTCCGTAGCAGGTTCTTCAGTGTCCTATTAAAGCGTTCAACAAGGCCATCGGTCTGAGGATGGTAGACCGACGTTCTAAGGGTCCGTATGTGGAGCATTGTACATAGGTCCTTCATCAGCTTAGACACAAAGGGGGTCCCTTGGTCTGTCAGGATCTCCTTAGGTATTCCTACTCTGGAAAAAATCTGAACTAATTCTTTGGCTATGGTCTTGGACATGGTATTCCGTAGGGGTACGGCCTCGGGGTATCGGGTGGCATAATCTAGTACTACCAGAATGTATTGATGGCCCCGGGCTGACTTCTCCAATGGCCCTACTATGTCCATAGCTATTCGCTCAAATGGGATCTCGATAATTGGCAGGGGTACCAGAGGGGCCCTTAAGTGTGGTCGGGGCCCATGTATCTGGCATTCCGGACAGGACGTACAATATCGCCGGACCGCCGCATAAATGCCGGGCCAAAAAAACCTCTGCAGGATCCGATCCAGGGTCTTATCTACCCCGAGATGGCCCCCAAACAGATGGCTGTGGGCCAGATCCATTATGGCCCTCTGATGCCTCCGTGGGACCAAGAGTTGTTCTATGACTTGCTCTTGGACCCGGACTACTCTGTATAGTAGATCATTCTTGACTATATAATATGGCCCTGGGCCCTTAACTCTCCCCTCCACAGGGACCCCATTTACCTCAACTACTTCTCTACGAATATTGTGGTATATGGGATCATTGGCCTGATCCTGACCAAAATTCCCGAGTGCGGTCCCCATTTGTCCAAACTCGGGGGGGTCTACCTCCGCCTCCCCTTCGGGGATAGCCCCTGGGGATCCAGGTCCGGTGATAGGGTTGTTGGTCGCCGACCCAGTCCCGCTGTCAGGTGAGCCCCTTCTTTCCCCTACAAGCGTAGACTTCTGATACTGGGTCAGGACCCTCGTCCCCCTCTTTTTATCCGCCCTCCGTCTCCTCCGAGTCTTCCTGGACTTCCCCGGCAGGGAGAACAAATCCTGGCTAAATTCATGGAAGGCCGGAGGAGGATTAACCATCGGAGCCACACCCTGGGTCCCAGGATCATTATTTTCTTCCGCCTCCTCCCCGGGGAGTAGGCTATTAAACCCCGGGAAGTCTCGGCCGATAAGGACAGGATAGGGGAGTTTCGGAACTACTCCCACCGTCCACTCAGTGAGGTTTCCGAGAACTTCTATTTTCACGGGGAGGGTCGGATAATAGTTGACATCCCCATGCACACAGGATATTCCCGAGCGTTTGGCCCGGGATAGTTGGCCCTGCCCGACCAGCTTCCCCGAGACTAATGTGACTGCACTTCCTGAGTCTACTAACGCTGTGGTCTCTATACCATTCATCTTAACGGGCCTAGTGTATCTATGAGGGACCATCGCAACCCCGACTAGACTCACTAGATCACATGGTCCCCCCATATCTCCCAGTTCGCATTGCATAGGCTCTCCTAGATTCGGGCATTGGGCAGCGATATGCCCCAAATCGCCACAGGCATAACATCGGTACCCCATTCGGGGCAGCCCCCTATTTTTCGGGCTGCTGGGCTTTATCTCCCGAGTCTTTCTCCCCCAGTCCTCAAGTCTCTCCGGGACCGCCGGAGGCTCTTCCGCCTCCTTTCTCCCCTCCCTTGTCCGGCCGGGTGCTAGGGCAAACCGGGGCCTCGGCGCAGAGACTGGTCTCCGATTCTGGCGCCTTCCTTCCCCGGTGGTCCGAGAAAGTTCTTGGGCTGCTAAGTGTCTCTCTACGAGGGCAACTAGTTCATCATAAGAGGAGGGATCATTTTGACGGGCCCACCCTCGTATGTCCGGCGGCAACCCCCTCATGTACCTGTCCAACACTAGGATTTCCACTACCTTGTCCGGCCCATGGGTCTCGGGGCGCAGCCACTTCCGGGCGAGGTGGATCAAGTCAAATAGCTGGGACCTCGGCGCTTTGTCGTCCCGGTACCTCCACTCGTGGAAGCGCTGGGCCCTTATGGCCGGCGTCACGCCTGACCTCGCCAGGATTTCCGCCTTCAGCTGGGGGTAATCCATAGCTGCTTCTGCGGTCATGTCGAAATAGGCCTTCTGAGCCTCCCCACACAGAAATGGAGCCAGGATGCCTGCCCACTGGTCTTGGGGCCAGGTCTCCCTCAGTGCCGTCCTCTCGAATGCAAGGAGATAGGCCTCTATATCGTCATCTGTTGTCATCTTCTGTAAATAGCTGCTTGCCCGTAGTGGCCGGGTCCCCTGGGGCCCGTGCGTCAGCGTGGTCAGGGCTTTCAACTGGTTCACTACTTCATTCAGGGTGGCGTGATCTTGGGCCGCCTGGTTCATCAGCAAGTGGTTTGTCTCCTGTTGGACACGTACTGACTCTTGCTGGGCCGCCATCTGTACCCGGGTAGCCTCTTGTTGGGCTGCAGTGGCCTGTATCAACGCCTTCACTACGTCCTCCATTTTTTTTTTTTATTTTTTTTTTTTTTAAGTGATTTACCTTGCCTTGAGATGGCTTGCCACAGAGCCTCACTCACATCCCACTCCTGACACCAAGTGTGGCAAAGTACCTCCTTCTCCTCAGCAAGCTCAGTCCTTTTTAGCCTTGGAGACGGAGGCTTGGCAAGGCAAACCCTCGTAGGTAGCACAGGGTCTGGTTATTCCTTCCCTCAGTCAGTCCCTTGCTCTTGTTTTTCTCCCCCCCTGGGGACAGAGTGCAGCCTTCCTGGCCGGAAGGGTTCAGAGCCTTGCTGCACCTACCTTACTGGCAGCTTCCCTGCTTCTCTCACTCTTTCCCCCCCCCCCTTCCACGCCGGGGAGGGTTTAAAAAGGTCTCCAGCAGTTGGAGCCAGCTGAACCTAATTAGTTCCCTGGTAACCCTTTTCCAGCTGAACCTTATTTCCCCCTGGTTCTCTCTCCTCAGTGGATTGGGAGAGGTTTTTTTGCCCCCTGGGACTACTTACCCCCCCCCCCCCCCTTTGTAGCTGTTTGTCCTGGGTTTGCCACACTAGTTATGTGAGGGAACAGTTAGATCCAGTGTTTCTGCTTTATTCCTTATCATCTTCTCCTATTCTCTAAAATGATCCCGTCTAGCTTTTTTCAGGGCTATTACTTTTTCTCCTTCAATATAAAGAAACCTCTATTCCTTATATCTTGGCTTTAAAGGCAGGAGCGATGGCCCCTGCATGAATTTCACACAGTATGATGGTCACCCTCCCACTTAGGTACTGTTCAACAATAAGCAAATATCCATGGCAGGATTCCTATATGAAAAGCAACGTGATTCGGTAAGGGGCCTTAGCATGAGCCCAGCTGTTCCCTGAGCACCACAGAGCCTGTTCCCTGCCGTCGCCTCACATTAGTCCCTTTTCACCAGAGAGCGGCACTCCCCCACCTCTCCCCCCCGATCCTCCCAACAGCCCCATTGTCCCTCCCCTGCTCTGACCTTTGCCCCCATTTAGCCACCCCCTCCACTTCCCCATTTTAGCCCCTCCCCACGTCACAACGTCGACCTCTTCAGGGGCGGGGCGGCGACTCAGTGCAGGGGAGGAGATGGCTTCCTCCGTCTTCGCCCCCCGCGCGCCTCTTCCCTGCCCCCCTAGGCCCCGCCCTTTCCCAGCGCTGCGCGCCTCCTTCCCCTGCCGGCCTCCGCCCCGCCCTAGTCTGGCTGCTTGCGGGTGGCTCAGCCAATCGAGGCGCAGCCGGTAGCCGCGGCGCTCGCGCAGCTCCTTCAGTGCCTTGGCTGGGTGTTTGTGTGTGCGAGCGGCCGGCCGGCGCGCGCCCCGTTCCGCCGCTTGTCCCGTAGCTGTCCCTCCGTCCGTCCCCTCATCGTCGCCGCGAGCCCCGGTAAGTGACACCCCCTCTGCGCAGGGACACGACAGCGGCCGGGTGGTAGAGCTGCGCCCCGCAGCAGGGGGCCCCAATGGCAGAGGAAGGGGCAGGGGCAGGGGCACGGCGGGGGGCGGGTAGGGGCTGAGGTCGCACCCTAGCAGGGGGCTGCGGTGGGGTTGAATCCCGCCCTAGTAGTGAGGTCCCCATTAGCGAAGGGTTTAGGTTGGGCGTGGTGGGGCGATGGGTTGGGGGCTCCCCAGGCGGGGCTGGGTGAGCACTGCAGGGTCCTCTCATAGGGGTGGGGTGGTGGGGTGCCGTGTACGTTGCCCTTAGCTTGACTGAGTTCCAGAGCGGCATGTGCAGCTTTTCCCTGTTGTCAGCAACGAGGTTCCCTCCCCGCCCCCTTCTCCTGGCTGGGGGGAGTCTGGCCTGTTGGGATCCTGAAAGCGACCCCTACCCAGGCAAGTCTCCCAGTCACTCTGCCGTGCTCCTGCAGGGGTGCTTCAGACTGCAGGCTCACTGCACGGGCTCCCGCACTGAGGAATGAATGAAACGTCAGTCATTTTGCCTCACCCACCCAGAGCTCCTTCAAGAGAAACGGTATCCAGCTGATTCACGGTCACCCCATGGCTCGGCCCCACCGGGGCCAGCGTCCACCTCATCTGAACGAGTGTCCGCTCTCTGACTGAGATCACTCTGGTTAAAAACACAACATTCTAAAATAAGGCCAAATGTAAAACTGTAACTGTGCAGCAGATTTACAAGGAAATATCTATACATGATACATGAAAGTTAAAATATTCAGGCCTGGAAAGTTGCAGAAACCTTTCATTTGTTGTGCTACAAAACACCCAGTTTCTGTGATCAAATACACAAAGTAAATGATATTCCATAGCATCTTCTCTCTAGTTCTCTGTATGGTACAAGAAAGGGCAGGCACATCATAAAAATGTGACTTTTTGCATCCGTTGACTGTATTTGTCTTGACTTCAGTTTTAGAACATCGAAGCTATAAATATGGGGAGAGGGGTAATGGTGGGATGGAGAAGGCTGTTAGAAGATAAATAATACGTAGTTCGTGGTTAGAATTTACCACAGTGTAATTTGTAGCTCTAGGAAAGTGGGATAGTGTGAGTGGATGTTGGCTAAAAAAAACCCTTCACAATCAGCTATCATGAGCTGCTTTCCAAATTTTCGTTAACGTTTCCTGCCCACGTGTGCTCTACCATGGCCCTCTTTCCTATGTTTGGGATGGTCAGCTGTCATCCAGTAAGCAATCTAATTATGCTGGAACTATAACATATTTGAACATTATCTCATACTTGTCAGTATTCTGACAAGGTTTCATAGCTACCAGTCCTCAGACTGATGTTTCTGACTCTGTGGATACTGAAAATGATTGATTGGGATAACGCAACTTAAAACCACTACTACAAACATGTGACTAGCATAAATACAGAATGTCAACAGAGATCCAGAGGGTTACATTTGTAAGCTGTTATTAAAGTATTAAACTTCATACTAGTGCCTTACATCTGTAGTTGGAGAATCAGATGCATTAGCTTGGGGATGGGACAGTCTGGGGAGAAGAGAGAGACCCGAAACCTAGAGGAGCAGACTCCAATCCAAGTTCCAAGCTCTGCAACAGTCTTGGCGTAGCTTGAAAGCTAACTACTAGTGCCTGAGCTTTCTAACACTTAAAATTTTGGGGAGCTACAGCTTTCACTTATGGACCTTTTCCTTAAATGAACAATTATATTTAGAAGAACCCTTGGAAATCAGACTGAACATTTTTTTACCTACTATAAAGACTATTACCACTGAAAACAAATAGAGAAAAAAGTCTCTTTCGGTTTTACTTTGGGCAAAATACCTTTTTTTTAGTATCAAATTCTTAGTTCTATGTTGGGCTGTATCTTTTTTCTACTTTAAATTAAAGACAGCTTTATTCCCTCTTTGGCTTTTTTTTTTTTAAAAGGGGAATGCCTTTAAAGTCTGCTCTTAAACTCCTTTCTTGTTAGTAGCGGCACTTCCCATTTTGTTAGACCGCTGGCAGTGAAACAGGATCTGTAGTCCGAAGTGTAAAAGACAAATTGAGCTTTTGTTGTTCAGTAGTGCATTCTGCAGCAGCATAACCTTTCACCTACTTTTCTGCAGCAGTCATGTGACTTTCTAGTGCTGTGGAGGAGGAGTGCGGTTTCAAGAAAAGAAATATCGGTTGCTCAGTGGAAGTGCCCTTCAAATGACACATCAGAGCTTCGTAAAACTAAACTGCAGATCCAAATGTATTCTCAATTATTTGGTCGGAGGGTAGGGAAAAAAAAGAGAGAACAAAAATGAATAAGACTGTCCAATTCAAATGTTTTCTTGTCAGGAAAAATGGTTAACCTTTACAATATGCAGAGGTAATGGAACTGGTGGATCTAGCTTCTTGTTGCTTTAAAAAATGATTATAAGCCTAACCTTGGAGAGTTTTTCTATATAAAAAGCAACTTAAAAGGAACTTTTTTTTTTTTTTTTAAATTGGCATGCAACTAAGTTGGGTATTGTAATTCAATAAGTCCTCTAGGACTTGCAGTATACTGTAAAGTATTCCTAAACTCCAGATTTTTAGGAGAACATGCATATAAACAATTGTAAAGCAGTCCTCCCGCGTGTTCAAATCAGCTTTTTTTGTAGGGTCTATTTAAATAATGGCAAAAAATTGACACTTTTTTTGTTTTGTTTGTTGTTTTTAGTCCCTAGGGCAAATGAAAAGTCTACCTCTTGAAGGCCTCTAGTATTTATGCCTCACCCACTTGCACTGTAAATCACATAATCTGCTGCCTGAGGTGACCCCACTGTGTTTGCCTCCATTGGCCCTGCTTAGCAGTCATACTGATAGCCGTTTTGAGCCCCTGGAGAATGTATGCTTAGCTGATAAAAAGCCTGTCACTCCAGTTACCTAGGTTAATGTACGGAGGGTAAGCATTGCAATTCTCTGTTACTGCCAGAGTATTACAGAAGCTAATTAATGGAATGTCATTATTCCGGTAATGTAAATGTGTATCTTTCACAACAGCAAAACCAACCCCCCCCCCCCCCCCCCCCAAAAAAAAAAAAAAAAAAAACCCAAAAAAAAAAAAAAAAAAAAAAAACCCCAAACAAAAAACCAAACAAACATATCCGGCTTTTATGTAGCAGGATGTACTTTAAACTTCCAGAATGTCATAAAAGGTGTCTTTTGCATGGATGTACAGAATAACATGCATTGTAGTACAGGCCTGAAGTAATGCCTTTTTCTAGGCTTGTACTATATAGAAAAAAACATATCTGGGCAGAGAATAAGGAAAATACTTTCTACTAGTATTTTCCTGATAAGTGAATGTCAGAGCTGCAGCAATTTTGCCTTTGAACTGAGTTGAGCTGTGCGTCTGTCAGTCTGTGTTGTTAGACTGTACATTATAGGGCCTTTCCTCTACCTATATCATGCTGCTGTGGAAGTGTGCTGGAGTGGCAGTCCTCTAGTATTTATGCAGTAAGTACAGCTCAGGCTGCTGCAGTCAGGTTCCCCCATTCTTATTTGCCCATGTGCCTCTACCTTGACAAAATAGTTTGTTCTTAGACTTGGTAGAATTTGATTTTTTTTTAATAATTTTGATGAGTAACATTGTTTATTTTTAAGCATTTTTTAAAATGTATCTGTTTAAAATTTCACAGTTGTGCAAAATTAGGAGTTTTAAACATTTTTTGTCTGGATTTCTGTTGACTTAAATTTTCACAGTTGTGGGAAAATATTGGGGGGGAGGGTGTCAGGCAATTATTTAAAGACAGTAGTTGCTGAGATTCAAAAAGTTAAGCTTTATAACAGTTAAAACCCAAAATGTCAATATCAGATGTCAAAATATACAGTAGAACCTCAGAGTTATGAACACCTCGGGAATGGAGGTTGTTCCTAACTCTGAACAAAATGTTACTCTTGTTCTTTCAAAAGTTTACAACTGAACATTGACTTAATACAGCTTTGAAACTTTACTATGCGAAAGAATAATGCTGCTTTTAACCATCTTAATTTAAATGAAACAAGTACAGAAACAGTTTTCTTACCTTGTCAAATCTTTTTTTAAACTTTCCCTCTTTTAAGTAGTTTACGTTTAATACAGTACTGTACTGTAATTTTTTGTCACTGCTGTTGATGCCTGATTGCATACTTTCGGTTCCAAATGAGGTGTGTGGTTGACGGGTCAGTTCGTACCTCTGGTGTTCGTAACTCTGAGGTTCTACTGTACAAAGCAAATATCCTTAAATCAAACTATAAGTGCTCAAGTAGCACTTTTCTTTGTTTGCCTATCTGAAATATATGTCATCAGTTTGTGTACAGTGAAATCAACATTTACTGATAAAAATCTAATCCTTCTAAGCATACTTAGGTTTGGTTTACATTAGCAACTTATATTGGTATAACTTCTCACTCAGGGATGTGAAAGATACACACTCCTGAGCAATGCAGTTATACTGACCTAACTCCCAGTGTAGACAGCTCTATGTCAATGAGAGAGCATCGACCTAGCTACCGGCTTTCGGGGAGGTGGAGTACCTACGGGAGAAGCCCTCCTGTTGGCGTAGGTAGCATCTTCACTGAAGTGGTACAGCTGTGCTGCTGCCGCATTTTTAAGCGTAGAGAAGCCCTGAGTTTGCCACCAGCTCATTTTGCATAGGCCTCCAAACAGGTAAAAGTTACATGACTTGGTTACTATTAGTCAGAACTGGTTTTGAATTGGTGACTTAGATGTGGAAAACATTGTAACCATTTACCAGTCAGTTCCCCTATATGCAGCTGTACAAATAGGGCAGCATGAAACACGCCATTCAATTTAGATCAATGCCTTTAAAAAAAACGAAACCTAAAAAACTTAAAGTTCTGTTTCACATTGGACTATCACAGCAGCACACTACTTCAATAAAAATTCTGCTTTTCTTCTAGAACTCCATTGAGATACAGGGAGAAATAATAAAAAACAGTACAATCTCTTGCCTGTGCAATTTATAGAACTTTCATTTGTCCCTCTCTGCCATGCCCCCCAGCAGATGGTTTTCTTTTCTCTCAAGAATTGCCTGAAGGGGAAGGATTTTATAGTTGCTAATATGATAGTAGGCAGAACAGCCTGGAGAAATGATACCTCCAAAAGGGGTATCTCCGCCTCACTTGGCATTTGACCCCCAGCATCATTTTACTCTATATGTTAGCTAAACTGGTTTGAATCCTTGCTGGGGACACTGGGTTGTTACTTTCAGCCCTCTCCACTCGTGATCAGCTCTGACCTGCTGACTAAAGACGGTTCAGCAAGGGAAACAGGACTAACTGTTTAATATCTGCACCTGAGGACATGGTGTGTATATGTGTGAAAGGGTGGTATGGTTTTGAAGTTTGTATTTGGGACTACTCCCTTGTTTGGCACTAAGTTTCCTGAAACCCTTCCCACTCCTCACCTCTGACATAGTCTCACTGTACTGGGAGTAGCAGTCAGTTTATGAAACCCAAGAGACTGGGGTGGTTAAAAGTCAAAGGTTTTTTGTGTGTGTGTATCTGTATATGTCTTCATGACTTCTCCAGTGGGGAGCTATAATGGATTGTTCTTTATTACTATATAACTCTGTATCAGTTATCAGTTGATAGTATTGGACTGAACAGGACGTCTTTCTTCTCCCACTTCAACTGAAAGTTCTGTGCCAACTCCACAAGGATATCAGCCCCAGCTGGTTTGGGAATAAGGTGTTCTCTATGCCAGGGGTTCTTAANCCCCCCCCCCCCCCCCCCCCCCCCCAACATGCTATAAAACCTGCATGGACCACCTGTTCTGCAACAATTGTTTTACTGCATATCTAGTAGATTAAAAGGTGTTAGGGGGTAGCAAGCAGGGCGATTGCATGGGGCCCCACGCATAGCTAAGTTGCTTGGGCTTTGGCTTCAGCCCCCGGCGGTGGGGCTCGGCTTCGGCTTTCTGCCCTGGATCCCAGCGAGTCTAGCGCTGGCCCTGCTCTATGGTTTATTTTGGCGGACCCCCCTGAAACCTTTTCACGGCTCTCAAGGGGGCCCAGGAACCCACAAAATAGTGCTGTGTTGGGTGACTTGGTTACAACACAGTTCTATTTAATAGGGTAGGTGGGTCTTTAATCATATTCCCAAACCATAGTAAGAACTTGGACCATGCAAGTTATTAGCATGGTTTGGGAACTCTGAAGCCATTTTTACACTTCAAAATGGAACTTTGTAACCAGATCCCCCATTATGCTTCTGCTTGGGCCTCAGTGGGTTTTTGTTGGTCAGGTCTACATGCAGGTCAGCGTCACTGGTTTTTGTTTCTTTCCCCTTCCCGCCCCCCGCTTCCTCCTCCTCAGCATTGCCCAAATTTAGGAGGGGAAAGGAGGTAAGTGGCAGAATTAAAGTAGAAATCTGGGTAAAACTTCCAAAAGGATCTCCTGTAGAATGCAGGCCAAGAACAGCTAATGTGAACAATGCACATTCTCAGAGAGCTGCCCAAGGCTGACCACAGGAATCAAAAGATAAGCTTACACTGCAATAAAAAGACCTACGGCATGGCCTCAACTGGCATGGGCTTGTGGGCTATAAAATAGCAGTGGAGATGTTCAGGCTTGGACTGGGGCCAAGACTTGGAAACCCTCCCTCCCTTATGGGGTCTCAGAGTCTGGACTCCAGCTCAAGCCTGAACATCTACACTGCTGAGACCCTGTGAAGTAGATGGGTCTCCAAGCCTGGGCTCCAGCCCAAGCCTGAACATCTACGCTGCTATTTTTAGCCCTGTCAGTTTACCTGGTCTCTGAAACTTGGTGCCACGGGATTTGTATTGCAGCGTAGATATAGTCAAGCTCACAATACATAAGTGCAGCTTGCTCTTTGCCATTGACCCCAGCAAGCCACCCAGAGACTCAGACATCAGGTTGCCTGTAAACATTCTGGCTTGCAACACATCCCCAGTGTTGCTGCACGTGTGTGAAGGACTTTGGCTCATCACTGTAGATGCACACTGTAAATGCATCTCTTACCCTGAATAACTTTTTAAATATTACTTTCCCAAAGGGACAGTGTCAGACACTAGTTCAGATCAATCCAGGGTAGGTGGTATGAGTTTCAAAAGGATGAGAGCCTTGGGTCAAGCCCTAGGTGTGCTTAAAAAAATTAAAAACTGTAAAATTTGGATGACGTGACTTGGGTGGAGAGGTGCTGTATCTTGGGAACCCCTTCGTCAAACAACCTAAAATTTGGACTACTAACTCTCTACCGTGGACCACCCCAAGGCACAGAAGTTTTCACGACAAATCAGTCAGCATGCAGATTTTAGAGTACTTTTCAAAATTTGGCTGTTAAACAGTAAGCTAGTGCCAGTCTTAACTGTAGTGGTGCTATGACCCCAGTATAATTGTTTGCTAGAGTCAGTCAACTTAATTTTGTTTTCATCCAAGTTAAATAGTAGTTAAACTGAATGTTTCTTTAATTCAGGTTTGAGGGCTATGTACATCTGAAACATCATTCTGTCTATGTCTCTGATTGTCTGTATTCCTTTTGCTCCATCCTTATGCTAGAGCCATCAGATTCAGCTGTCAGGTAGAACATTTTGGCTCATGCAAGTCTCAAGCCATTTCTGTGCATTGAATATTTGTTTTCACTTTTGCTTTGCAAATTTCTCTAAACAGTGTTGCATGTCTGATGTATGAATCGTCTTAAAATACAACTTTGTCATAGTCACTGTAGTATCAGTTGTACTGATAAGAATTAAGTGCAGTGAGTTTCTGTGTGTGTCTTGGGCTGTTTACCTGTTAAAGTTGAATAGCATGATTAGATATCAGTAAGGATGAGTAGAATTTGAGGAAAATAGGGCATTGCTTTGAAATGGAAATACTTAAGTGAATAACAGTGCTTGGAGGGCTTTCACAGGCAAATTTAGACATCAGTTCTTGCAGGGGTGTCACGTGGCACGGAAATGAGATAGCTACCCTGATTCTGAGCTTCTGCTGTCTTACCACTATTTTTTAAACTTGGAAAGCTATTAATACTACTACTTTCCTGTCATGAATGACTACTATAAATAGCCAGTAGTCAGAATCCTCTTTCTATCTGGGTCCCCATTTAAGTGCTTCAGAACCAAGTGCTTCTTCACACAATTTTCTGAGGACATGAGTTCTAGCATTCTTTGAATGGCATAGCAAGAAACATTCAATTAAGCTTCCTAATAGCTATACCTGAGTATGTAAAATTCTAGAAAAACCTGATCCCCAGTCTAAGGTATCTTTGGCATTCTACTGAATTGCATGTTTTTGATTAGCTTCATGTCGTTGTTCAAATATTGCTTTATGTGAGCAACAGATTCACACAAATGAAGAATTTTTTGGCATCTTTAAGCATGAATAGTCAGCTACCCTTAGGGCCAAATTCTGCCATGATGAAGGTGGATAAAGCACCCCAGAAGTTAATGGAGTTGTACTCAAAACAAGCCTGAATGTGACCCTAAATTACCAAACTGATACTCCCATGAACAGAATTCTCTAGTATGGGCTGTGTAGAACAAACTATTAATTGAATAGTGAAAACTTTGAAATATAAGTTAGAGATCACAACTGATTTTTATTACTCATCTCCCATGTTGGCTTGGTTGGGCAATAGTGGATTCAGTTAACTTTCTTCTAAGTGTGCAGAGCATTAACCCCTATAGAGCAGAGTCTTCAGTTCTAGAGCTTACTCTTCATTAGGAATGTTCTCCTACAATTTCACACCACGATCACTGATTGAGCATCATCAGCGGGAGCATTAGTGTAGATAGGGCTTCAAGCAGACATCACAATTTTAACTACTGTTTCATTGAGCCCTGGTCTACACTGCAAACTTATGTTGGTCTAACTATTGCTCAGGGGTGTGGAAAATCCACAGCCGTGAGCAATGGAGTTATACCATCCAAACTCCTTTTTGGGCTCAAGATCCATTTGTAAATGTTTATGGCCTGTCACAACCCAGTAAATAGTCTGGGGGTGGAGCCCTGGGATGGTTTCAGTTGAGTCCTCACCCCTCGCTGCCCCCCCCCCCCCCGGTGGGTCGGGTCCTGCCCAGCACTCTCACCCCACAGTGGTGGCTCCTGCAGCTTCTTTGCTGTGGGGCTGGCTGAGGTTGGCTCTGGGCGCTGCAACCTCCGGGATTGCATCGCTGCTCAGGTTTGGCCCCGCCCCACTGACTGGACCAAGTTTGTGTGAGTAGAGTTATGACTTGGCTCATGAGGTTTCAGTGCCACTCACTCAAATTTGGCCTACCCAGACTCCTGACATCATGACAGTTGGGCCACAGCTCAGTGGTGCTGGGACCCCATAAGTTGTAGTGCCTGGAGCAGGGAGATGAACCCAACCAGCCCTGTAGGACAGGGGCTACCACGTGACCCTTTGAAACATTCTGGCAACCTAATTTTGGGTTCTGATCCATGGGTTGAGAAACCCTGTACTAGTTCTCCCCCTCCCATCATTGTTACCACAGTAGAGCTAAAATTTTCATAGCAATATTGGAAACTTTAGGGGGGCAAATCCTAGTATAGGCACAGCCTTGAGATGTTTTGCAAAGTGCCCCCTACATCTTTTTCATTTTTCTCTCTTTCCTATATTCTAAATTGACAGGTAATTTTTATTTCTCTTAGAAAACTTGCCATTACTTTGACTTTTCAGTTAATTGATTTTACTGGTTGATAGCCATTTGATTTGAAACTTGCATCATCTGTTTGAAGTAACTTGATAATTACAATGTGAAAATGAATTGCTGGCTGTCTCATCTGACTTTGTTTTCTGAAGCATATTTTATCTATTTTCAAGTTGATGAGTTTACAAACATTTTAATATAATAGACCACATTGTAAAAGGCCACCAACTTGAAAATAAAATTTTTACCTGAAAATCTTGTTCTTGCTATTAAAAATAATACCCACAACTTGTAAAATTGAAAGACAAAAGAAAACATGTATTTCACTTTTTTCTGTTTACTTTGCACTTTTGACTGCAGTATCTATGCAGCTGGCAAGGGTAGAGTGCTAGCAGGGCAATGGGCAGAGTTAAGTCTGCTCTTACAGACACACATGCACACAAATAGCTTGTGAACTGCACTAACAGTGAATTGAAAGATTATAATTATTATTTTTGCAAGTGTAGATGCAGCCCAATAGTGCGTTTAACAGCAATGGTAGCAGACAGGGAGGGAGCAGTGGGCCTGATTGTGCTTCACAGATTGTGTTTCACAGAAACAGGGAGTTCAGGTTGATGTATGTGTAATCATAGTTAGTTATATTTTAAGAAAATTATTACAGAACTATAAAAATCCAGCATTTTACTTTTGTGTGAATCAAGTGCTGTGTTTTTGACATGATGAGATGGTCACTTTGCTATGAGCGTGAATAACCGCTGAGAGTGAGATGTCTATTGGAATTGTGGACCTTATTCATAAGGAATAGGACCTGGTTTCTGAAAATGAATTTGCATATGAAAAAACAGGAATGTCAGAAAAGAATGAGATTTGTTTTTTACTAATTTTTTTCTTTTGGAGCTTACTGCAAGTTTGTTGGAGATCTGAAGAGGCAGCAAGGCTGTTCCACTACCTCATCTCTGAACTGCGAAGTGAATGACTCTCATGTTTTCCCCTCTATGATGATTATGCTTTTGTTTCCACCCAGCTGTACTTAGCTGGAAGTAGAAACTATGGTAAATTCCTGAGATAAGGGAAAAATAAGGCAAACAGCAGTGTTTGCACCTTTTTGCTGTTCTGTGGCATATGACCTTTATCAAACCCACATCCAGGTGAAGATATTTTGTTTAAGGCTAATGATTACTGCTGCGTGAGATCTTGCAGTATACATCTGTTGGTTATAATGGAAAGGAGATTGCTGGCATGGCTGTGCAGAATAGTTGCTTACCATTAAACTGTGAAACTGATGGCAAAGTGGAAGTAATCTTGCATAATAGTAAGTCATTCTGAAACGCTGGCACTGACTGTGTTGTGTTTTAGCTACTGCAGTTTTACTGCCAGCTGGAATGTCTACCTTAAGTCAATTGCTACAGGATGACATGGTTTGTATACTTTGCTTAGATGGCGTAGAAAGTCTTGACTATACACTTATGAGCCACAACAACAGGAATCTGAAGAGAATTTTGGCATACTCTGAGGATTCTTCCATCTGCCTCCAATCTGTAAAATTTTTGTGGAGATTTTTATTTATAATCTACTTGGACTTATTCTTTATTTTTATATCATATGTCAAGACACAAAAAAGGTCACTGAAAAAATGTTTGGCTTACTAACCTGCCTTTGCTGCAGATAGAACAAGTAGAAACAGTTTCACAAATCACACAGGCACAATGTTTCTTAGTTTCTAGCAATATAACTGTCGTTTCTCCCTCTCGTTTTTAAGATAGTTACATATTCACATGGAAAAAAAGTCATATTCAGAAGTAAGGTACAAAGATTAAGTTTTCCCATCTGTTGAGAGTATGCCACCACCTGGAAAGGATGTTATCAATCTTAATTAGTAAATGTTGTAGACCTTTTAAAGCACTTTACGTACATGCTATGTTAGAGGTATGTTCAGCTGCACTAATTAAGAAAATTAGTTGGCTGTTTCTAGTGTGATCAACGGTAAAAATATTCTCTTCTGTTTAATATCAAGTTAAGATGATTGCAGGAAGCTCAAACTTCTTTCAGTACTATTATTTCAGTAGCTACCTGCCTTAATGCAGTACTGTGGCCCTTGGTTATAACACTGAAGCACCCAACATAATCTTGTAACATAGACATAACTGAAGAATTTCTGAATCTTGCTACAGCCTTGGATTTCACTAGGTTTAGTCCAAAACCTTGGACTTTACCATGCCCTATTCTAAATGCCAAACTGTGTCAACCCTAGAGCGTGCTGTTGAGTTTTAACTAGGTCCAGCCAAATGATATGCCAGTTGACTGTCAAAGCAAAGGCAAACAAGAAATTATATTACTTCTGGGTTTGTTTTTTTCTCCTTCCAATAACTGGAAAAGTGTCTGACCCATAAGATAATTTGAATAACCTTTCTAACTACTTTGAAGAAAGGGATGAGGAAGAAAATGATTGGCTTGTTGTTTCTGAAGAGCCTAAAGTTTAACAATTCCCATGGTTGGAATCTGCTCAGAAAACTGGGATGCCTCTTAAAACATATGTTCTACCATGTATAGCTTCTTCTGATAACATCTGTTTGTGAAGTAACTCTTATTTCTGCGCATGTTTATAGAGATGAAGGCTTCACTCTTGTGGTTTTTCTTTTGAAATATAGCTGCTTCAGAACAGGCAAAGACTCTGAGCCAATTGCACAAAGTTTCCCAAGGTCTATTAGATTCCATTTTAAACTGAAAGTTTAATGTGTCTCAATGAAAATGAGTGTGCAGTCGACTTTCTAACTAGAATTGGATTTAATGTACTTTCCAGTGATGCCCCCTCGCCAACTCTTTAAACAATGTAACTGTAACTTGTCAGTATCACTTTCTCCCCTCTCTATCTCCACTGCCGCTGTTTGCCACAAGTGCTCACCTAATGGACCACAGTTGCAAGTGTATTTTTAGGTCTCACTGATATTCTCTGGGCTCGCTGCTTGTGACGGAGACTGCATTCTCTACTTACTGTTTCTCCAAGGAATCATTAACCTTTGATCTTGAAAAGAGAATAGAAGAAGAGCCTTTTTTCATTTTGTGTATTTAGTTTGTCATCAGGCATTTAATTAGCATTTATGTCCAGAGCGCACATTTCACAATAATCTGTAAATATTATTAAAATACTGTGAAGACCACTTCATAAATTAAGTTGGTTTGGAGGTGATAGTGGTGGAGATACAATCACTCACCAGATATTGAGATATGGCTGAACCTTGTAGCCTTAGAAATCTGCACTTCTGTTTTATTCAGTTGCTTTGCATTGACTAATTTGCATCTTCTGAGCTCTTATTACTGCTATTATTATTACTTAAAATGTCTGGTTTCTTCTATTTAAATGTTTTAAAATGTACTGTGACTCAGAAAGGTTTGGCCTCTTGACTACTGGGGAAGTGGCAGGCCTTTGCTACAGCAGCGGAAACCAAAGAATTTTCTGGTTCTGGAGCAGATGGGCCATAAAATGCGTGGGAAGCAAGTGGCTAAAATGAGTGCAGGGGTGGGGAGTGCCTGGATATCTCATTAAGGGCAAGGGAGTTGGGGAGGGGGGGCAGGGGTGGTGATCTTCAGCTGCCTTTGTATTCCCCCACCCTACATAGTCATTAGATCTGTGAATGAAGAGGGGGTTCTTTCTACCAATAACATTCCCCAAAAAATCTCTGCTACAGAAGAGCCTGATGCTAAATGCATGTATGTAATATGTTTGTAATATGTATGTAATATTTTTGTATGTAATATGTTTTCTAACATGTTTAGTTAGACTAAATCTTTTCTCAATGAAGCTGATGCTATTTCAGAGAGAGAGAGAGATATAGTGGTTATTCTGCTGTGTTCTAGGAGCTTGTTCACTAGAACATGCAATAGCATTTTTCAAATGTCCACTTCCTAACTCCAAGTGCCTTTTTTTTATACACTTGATTAAATGAACAGGTCCTGTAACTGCCTTCTTTGTGGGTTTATGATGATTTATTTTTCAAATCTGAGATCCTGATTTTTTAAATTTTTTTTAACACAGCATTTTACTTTGTGTTCTCTGACACAAAAGGTGATACAGAGAGACAAAGTGGGTGAGGTAATATATTTTATTGGACCAGCTTCTGTTGGTGAGAGGGAGAGAATCTTTCAAGCCAGAAAGAGCTCTCTTTCAGGGCTTGGAAGCTTGTCTCTCTCACCAACAGAAGATGGTCCAGTAAAAGATATCTCACCTACCTTGTATCCTGGGGGGACCCAGTTGGCTACAACCACACTACATGCATCAAAGGTGAAAAGGCTGTTTAACAGTTGTTCCCTGAAATCATAGGGGAATATGGGTCAGGGGCATGTCTGGTTAAAAGTTAACCTTTGGTCGGGGCAGTATAAATGTCCTAAATAGTCACAAACATTATCTTTGAAAACTCATGGCGATCGGGGGAGGTCCCGGATGACTGGAAAAAGGCTAATGTAGTGCCCATCTTTCAAAAAGGGAAGAAGGAGGATCCGGGGAACTACAGGCCAGTCAGCCTCACCTCAGTCCCTGGAAAAATCATGGAGCAGGTCCTCAAGGAATCAATTCTGAAGCACTTAGAGGAGAGGACAGTGATCAGGAACAGTCAGCATGGATTCACCAAGGGCAAGTCATGCCTGACTAACCTAATTGCCTTCTATGAGGAGATAACTGGGTCTGTGGATGAGGGGAAAGCAGTGGATGTGTTATTCCTTGACTTTAGCAAAGCTTTTGATACAGTCTCCCACAGTATTCTTGCCGGCAAGTTAAAGAAGTATGGGCTGGATGAATGGACTATAAGGTGGATAGAAAGCTGGCTAGATCGTCGGGCTCAACGGGTAGTGATCAACGGCTCCATGTCTAGTTGGCAGCCGGTTTCAAGTGGAGTGCCCCAAGGGTCGGTCCTGGGGCCGGTTTTGTTCAATATCTTCATTAATGATCTGGAGGATGGCGTGGACTGCACTCTCAGCAAATTTGCAGATGACACTAAACTGGGAGGAGTGGTAGATACGCTGGAGGGTAGGGATAGGATACAGAGGGACCTAGACAAATTAGAGGATTGGGCCAAAAGAAACCTGATGAGGTTCAACAAGGACAAGTGCAGAGTCCTGCACTTAGGACGGAAGAATCCCATGCACTGTTACAGACTAGGGACCGAGTGGCTAGGCAGCAGTTCTGCAGAAAAGGACCTAGGGGTTACGGTGGACGAGAAGCTGGATATGAGTCAACAGTGTGCCCTTGTTGCCAAGAAGGCTAACGGCATTTTGGGCTGTATAAGTAGGGGCATTGCCAGCAGATCGAGGGACGTGATCGTTCCCCTCTATTCGACATTGGTGAGGCCTCACCTGGAGTACTGTGTCCAGTTTTGGGCCCCACACTACAAGAAGGATGTGGAAAAATTGGAAAGAGTCCAGCGGAGGGCAACAAAAATGATTAGGGGGCTGGAGCACATGAGTTATGAGGAGAGGCTGAGGGAACTGGGATTGTTTAGTCTGCAGAAGAGAAGAATGAGGGGGGATTTGATAGCTGCTTTCAACTACCTGAAAGGGGGTTCCAAAGAGGATGGATCTAGACTGTTCTCAATGGTACCAGATGACAGAACAAGGAGTAATGGTCTCAAGTTGCAGTGGGGGAGATTTAGATTGGATATTAGGAAAAACTTTTTCACTAGGAGGGTGGTGAAGCACTGGAATGGGTTACCTAGGGAGGTGGTGGAATCTCCTTCTTTAGAGGTTTTTAAGGTTAGGCTTGACAAAGCTCTGGCTGTGATGATTTAGTTGGGATTAGGTCCTGCTTTGAGCAGGGGGTTGGACTAGATGACCTCCTGAGGTCCCTTCCAACCCTGATATTCTATGATTCTATGAAAGATAATATAGTGGCCAGGATTAACAGGTAGATTTAGCTGGGGAGGTCAGCAATATTATTATTTGTTTTTTTTCTTGCTTGGGAAAACCAGCTGGGCTGGTATTCACTGTTATTTTGTTATAATAGAGAAAAAGCATGCTGAACTATGGTTCCCTTTTATTTTTTTTATTTTTATTTTTTACCTTGCTTTGAACGAGTGGTCTAACTTGGTTGATGATACAGCTGGTTTCAGTAAGATAGAAAACAGGAGAGTGTGTGGAACAGGCAAATCTTACAATGTCCTTTCAGGAGGGAAAGTGTAAGATTTCTTTACATTTGTATGGATGTGAATGTATTTTTAAAGAACACTTACGGAAATGAAGTTCTGTTCCAAAATGACATTTTTAGAAAATCATAGTCAACTTTTTAATACTCTAAGATTTTGCTGAGTCCTAAGAAAGTCACAAACACCCTAGCTTTGTGGTTCACTGTTTGGGGTGAGGCTTATTAGCATGTACTGTATGGAAACATTTTGCTGACTACTAGTTTGCCTGCAGCTAAAATGAATGATTGTTTTCCTCTTGGTTTGAATGAGTGGTGTGGCGTCTGTGTTACTAAACATTGGCAAATCGAGTTGATGAATAAAACGCATGCTCAGTTGAGCTGTGCCCTTCTACCTACTTTACTGACAAACATGTGACTGCCTCAGAAATGTGGAAGAGGGGAATGCATGGAGCAGATTATTAAATTGGCTTCGGAGAAGCAGACGAGAATTCCCCTAAAGAAAAGGGCTTCAAGGAAGCTTTTTTTTGGCTACACAACCAGTATTTATTCTGAAAGTGCTTTTTTAAAAAAAAGCAGTAGTTTTGGTTGGGAAGCTGCAGTTCCTCTCTTTATGAGGAAGGACTGCTGAACAGGGTTTTCCCTACACTCCCCCTGAATTTCCCCAGTGGTCAACTAGTTACATGCAGTGTTGCCAATTTAGTCATTGGTTGGGAATTTGAATGGAAATCGAAACATTAATGCATGCTTTAAAAGCATTTACAGTATATGACAAAATACTTAAACCTATTATGCTTTTTCAGGTACAAGTATGAACAAAGACTAGCTTCCTCACCCAGCTGCTGTTCTTTCTGACAATGTCGGCGCATTCATTTCAGTGATCTTGCCCAACCTAATAATTTCAAATTATGATTTGTAAGCAAGATCTGAATGAGCTTTCCCCTGACCGCTAATGATGAACCTGGAGGTTGGGGTGGGAAAGGTTTCAGGACCAGACTCTATTTACATGAACACACCTATTCTGCCTAAGTATCCAGCAGACAGAGCTGTGTTTCCCAAGTGATCAATTTTGGCTGGTGTTGGGTTACAAATCACTTTAATATTGAATGTAGGGGTAATGAAATGTTATCCTTATTCTATAAGTAAAGGGCAGCAGAACTGTACTTAGCCTGTCCTGACTTAGGGGGTCACACCTTAGTGCTTTATTTTTGTCGAGTCTGAGCCCCGGCACATCTAGGCTTGGTATTTCATAGCTGCAAGACTTCTGGGCTTGCCACATCAGTTATGAAAGTAAAAAACTTTCTTGAGCCCCAGCACTTCTTTCATTACAAATTAAACACTGGTCACCCTCAACTGAACTGCACTCACTAAGCAAGGGTTTGGATGGCAGATCCCAGTGGGGGGAAAGAGAGGGTGGGGATAGGTGTTTTGCTTACTGGTGTGGACTCTGCATAAGAGTCACAGGCACTATTTGACCTCCCCCCTTCCCCTGTTTAAAGATAGAGTTAATTAGGCTCCACTGAGTTTTTTGTTTTGTTAAGTGACCACTAGAGCTGAAATAAATGATGATTAGGTCTAAGTGCTTAGACCTGCTGTAGGGTAGCGGTTCTGTGGAAGACCTTGCCCAGCCTGCACTAGCAGTGAGGTTCTACCACTGAGAGCTGAAATCACTGAAAGCTGGGTGGAACCTCAATAGACTGATTCATAGAGGTCATAGTGGCAGGTGGCAGCAGAAGATGATGGCGCAGGAGCAGTGGCGTGAACAGTGGCACGATGGACAACAGCGGCTGGAGTGAGTGGCAAGCGGCTGGAGGAATGAACAAGGTGCCTTCTCTCCCCTGCCCCCCTCAGGGTGGGAGGTGAACTCACGCGAAAGCACCTCTGAACGCTGGGTCTCCATTGACCAAGGACAACCACAATGAGTGAGGTGCAGTGGAGGGAGAAGGGAGGAGTAGGTTAAAGGAACATTTGTTTGTTGGACTATGTTTTAGTGACTTTGCTCCAGAATGCTAGATTTGTGACCGGGAAACTTATATAAATATACATTTTCTAGTAGGCCAAGATTTTTAAAATGCGTTATTTGCCAAGGTCGTTATCTCACATTGTCGCTATCTCGAGAGGTCGTTTCTTGGGGAGTTTCTGTACTAAACATTTTTATTATTATTACTTTTTACGTAAGAATGACCATACCTGGGTCAGACCATTGGCCCAGTATTCTGTCTTTTGACATTGGCCAATGCTAAGTGCTTCAAAGGGAATGAAAAGAATAGAGTAATTATCAAGTGATCCATCCCCTGTTGTCCACTCCCAGCTTCTGGAGAACAGAGGCTAGGGACACTCAGAACATGGTGTTGCATCTCTGCCCATCCTGCTAATAGCCATTGATGGACCTATCCTCCATGAACTTATCTACCGTATATACTCGTTCATAAGCCGAATTTTTTTAGTAAAAAAGGGAAGCACCAGCGACGGGGGTCGGCTTATGAACGGGTATAGAGAGGGAGAGGTGGGACACAGACCCTCACCCCAACAGAGGGAGCAAGGAGAGGCAGCACAGCCAGCAGAGACAGAAGGGAAGAGGCGGGGCCAGAGTCTCTCCATTTCTGGCCATGCTGCTCTCCCCCACAGCCTCCAAAGCAGCTGCAGCTCCGGGGCTGGCAGGCTGCAGCCGTGCCGCTCGGCCCCACCCTCCAGAGCAGGCTGTGGCTGCGCTGCCCGGCCCGCCCGCTGGAACATGCTGCGGCCGCACCGCCCGGTTGGCCCGCCGGAGCAGGCTGCAGCCGCGCTGCCCAGCCTGCCAGAGCAGCTCCAGCCAGGTCAGAGACATCTCTCCCCGGCCCTCCCCAGATAAGGTGAGAAGGGATGGAATGGGATGGGATGGGGAGAGTGTGGGGGTCCCGGGCTGGGGTGGGGTCATGTGGGGGGTGGTCACAGGGGTTACTCCCCTGACTCCTAGCTCCTCCCCCCCAAAAAAATTTCCCCACCAGTTGCTGTCCCGGCATGTCAGGGTAAGCAGCTGGCGCGCCGGGACACTTTGTTTACTTAGGTTTACCTCTGTGCCTGCAGACGCTCAAGGTAAACAAACCATCTCGGACCACTAGCAGCTTATCCTGGTGGCCCGGGAGCCGAAGTTTGCTGACCCCTGAATTATAGGGTCGACTTATGAACGGGTTATAAAAATTTTCCATTTTTACTTATCCATCTTGGGGGGCGGGGGGGTCGGCTTATAAACAAACTGGCTTATGATCGAGTATATAAGGTAGTTCTTTTTTGAACCCTGTTATAGTTTTCGCCTTCACAACATCCCCTGGCAAAAAGTTCCATGGGTTGACTGTGTGTTGTATGAAGAAATACTTCCTTTTGTTTGTTTTAAACCTGCTGCCTATTACTTTTATTGGGTGACCCCTAGTTCTTGTGTTATGTGAAGTAGTAAATAACATTTCCTTATTCACTTTTTCCACATCAGTCAAGATTTTATTAACCTCTATCATATCCTCTTAGTTGTCTCTTTTCCAAGCTGAAAAGTCCCAATCTTATTAATCTCTCCTCATGTGGAAGCTGTTCCATATCCTTAATCATTTTAGTTGCCTTTATCTGTGCCTTTTCCAACTGCAATATATCTATTTTTGAAATGGGGTGACCAGAACTGCATGCAGTATTCAAGATGTTGGCATACCATTAATTTATATAGTAAAAGTGAAGGAGCTTGGTTTGCCGGACTGATCAGCAAACCAATGCTGACAATCTTTGTGAAAAGGCTGCAAAATACCAAACCTGTGGACTTCATTGACATGCAGAAAACCTTATAAACCAGTCACTGTCAGAGCCAATTTAGAAGTACTTAATGAGGCTGTTAATGCTGGAGAGACAACACAGTTTATGCAAACAAACATGGCTGTCTCATCATACTTTCTATTTAAGCAAGAGATACCACACACTACAAACTGGGGACCAATGTTAAGTGCATTGTCACTTGTTAATTCTGAAATTGGACATTGATTCCGACCAACACTAGCAGATGCTCACTATCTTTCTGCAAGAAACTCAACTGATTGGTTAGAAGCATGTGGTGCAACAGTGAAAGACTCAGCGGTTGAAAAAGTGAAGAACTCTCTCACCACATTCAGAAAATGTGCATACGTGGCCGATGAATGCACTGATGCAAATGGGCGTCAAGTATTAAGTCATTGCATACGTTATCTTGATGTCAGTGGTGGGCCAGTAGATGCATTTCTAAATGTTCAAGTTATAGAAGATACATCGGCTGCCATCTGTGACAACCCACATCTTAGAAGAGTTAAATGCTTGTAAATTGAACCCCAAACAGATGGTTGCTTGTGCATTTGATGGAGTTGCAAACTTCTCTGGAAGACATAGTGGAGTACAAGCTTTGCTCAGAGAAAACTGTAATCCTAATCTCTCCTATACGTACGGCAGAGGCCATCTACTCCAACTAGCACTACTCAAGATGCAGAATCTTCAAAAGACATTTAAAAAAGCCTTAAATTTAATGTGTTCGTTATACTTTTTTTTTTTTCCCCAGCAAGTGTCCAAAAGGACTGAACGTCTTGGAAAAAATAGAAGATACACTAGGACTGAAGTTCAAATGAGTCCAACCTGGGAAAACCTGCTGGCTTTCTCATGAGCAATCCTTGGCTGTTGTCTTAAAATTACAGCAACCGTTATTATTGACTTTGGAAAGTATCTACCAAGATGGGATGGATCTAAGTAGTGAGGCTGGTGAACTACTTTTGCTACTAAGTTCAGAGAAGACTATTGCCATTTTCTCTAGTAAGTCTATTGTTGAAACCACTTGAGTTATTAAACAATGCCATCCAGGCATCTGGTACAACAGTAGTAGATCTTTGTCCAGCAATAGAAGCTACACTTAGATCAATCGGCGAGAGAGCCATTGAAAACATACTGGAAGAAGCAAAGACTTCAGTTAAGAAGTTGACTAATTAAGGCATTTATATTGACTACTTCAGTAAAGAGGACAAAAAGTGTTTGTTAAGCCAGCTGAAGAAGTACACAGACTTGATTCTTACAAATCTACAACAGCAACTTCTAGATTCTACTAAACCTCTATTCAGCTTTTACAGATGTCTATCTTATAAAACACCAACAGTTGAGTGGAGTGAGGCACTACCACCAATGGGGCTGCTATGTGATCAGGACAGAACAGAGAATTTGAACGCAGAGTGGAATATCATAGGGTGAATGAATGAAGATTTGATTTCAACTTCTTCTTTATCATCATTAGTGGTTCGACCCAATCTTTGTGCTATGTTTCCTGTCATGAAAGAAGTAGGAATTCATCTCTTGCTACTCCCAGTCACAACAGCTATAGTTGAACATTCTTTTTCCTCATTGAATTTCCTCATTCTGCCTTCTGCCTTCTGCCTAATCATGAGCACATCACGAATGACCGGAAGTACCAGACACATGAGAAGCCACCAAAGATGAATGCACTGCATTCAAGAAGTTCATTAACAGAGTTGTGCAAAATTACAACAGGAAACCAAGAAGGATGTAGATGTAGTACATGCTTCATAGTAGGATTGAGTAGCTAACTTTAATTTGTGTGATGATTTTGAAACATGAGTTAAATCTAATAAAATGGTCGTGAAACATTTTTCAGTTTTTATTATTGTGCCATACAGCCCACCTTCGCCCTCATGGTCTCACCCCATGTNTCTTTTCCCCCCCCCCCCCCCCCCCGGTGTATTCAAACACTACCACCCCCCTGATTTCAATTCCTGGGGAAAACACTGTTGCTGAAGGAAGACTATTGCCATGAGATTTTCCGTGTCTCTAGGGGTGTAGTAATCTAAGCAACAGACAGTTTGTTTTCAGGGCTCATACTGATGAGGTGAGTCTCATTGCATCTTTTTTTCTTAAATCTGAACTTTTGGAGAGGCTAGGTTATTTTTCCATGGGAGCTAATATGCCTGTATATTTGAGACATTCGGATTAAAAATATTTTTAAAATGCTTATTGCCTAATCCCTTTATATTAAAACTAAAATCTTTTAAAACAAATATACTTTTCACTGTTGATGCTGTTTGATTTACTGGTTGTAATTCTCTTAGCTTAGATAATGGAAAGAGCATAGTTGATTTCACTTTGAGATTCTCATGCACTAGCCCAGTGGTCCTCAACCTTTTCAACCATAAATCAGCCCATACTTTCCACTCTTTTTAGTCTAACGATTTCTACCTTCTATCTTGTAATGCTCAAGGAGTCTTCTTTAGAACAAGAAATAAGGGTTGCTCAGATAGGTTTAACTGCATTGCACTTATTAATGTGCTGATGAATTCATATGGCTAACTCCTGCTGGAAAATATGACCCTGAATGTTAAAATATTCTAGTTTCTGGATTTCTCAATAATGAGTTTAGTAGGATATAGAAAAAAAATTGGGGGGAAAGGGTCTTTAGTTTACGATTTGGCTGCAAATTTGTTTTCTCCATAAAGTCAGATCTGTGTGGAGGGTTCTGCCAGTTGAGGTGAATGTTCTAAGTACCTTTTGTTCTACGTAGCTGAAAAAGCTAACCCTGTATCTCTGTATATAGTTAAGCAGAGAAAAGTTTACTTACTGCTTGCTCTATACCGGGGTCGGCAACCTTTCAGAAGTGGTGTGCCGACTCTTCATTTATTCACTCTAATTTAAGGTTTCGCGTGCCAATAATACATTTTAATGTTTTTAGAAGGTCTCTTTCTATAAGTCTATAATATATAACTAAACTATTGTTGTATGTAAAGTAAATAAGGTTTTTTAAATGTTTAAGAAGCTTCATTTAAAATTATATTAAATTAAAATGCAGAGCCCCCCGGACTGGTGGCCAGGACCTGGGCAGTGTGAGTGCCACTGAAAATCAGCTCGCGTGCTGCAGGTTGCCTACCCCTGCTCTATACTATTTTCTGAATATAACTTGATTAAGCTATTATGCTGTTCCAACTGTATTCTAAGGGTGTCTACACTGCAATTAGACACCTGCAGTTGGCCTGTGCCAGCTGACTTGGGGTTGCAGGACTCAGGCTAATGGGCTGTTTAATTGCCGTGTAGATGTTCAGGCTTGGGCTGCAGCCCAAGCTCTGGGACTCTCCCATCTCTCAGGGTCCTAGCACCTGGGACCAAACACCTACACAGCAATTAAACAGCCCCTCTAGCCCGAGTCAGCTGGCATGGGCCAGCTACCAGTTTTTAATTGCAGTGCAGACATACGCTACCTCCATTCTGCAGATGTACACACCATTTGGTTAATTTTACCAGTGGAAAAACCTAATATAATTGGGAGAAGATAAGACTCCTATTTATAGACTCATAAATTAAGGCCGGAAGGGGAACATTAGATCATCTACTGAGATTTCCTCTATTGCACGGACCATCTATCTGAAATAGGCCATATGGAATTGGGTAGTACTGTACATAATTGCAGCCCACTTCATGATATCTCTCAAAAATATTGGGAAATTGAGCAAGCCAGGGATGTTTCACTGGAAATGGAGTAGCTTCTGGACCAATAGTTCCTCTTGGATAGTAAAATCAGATTTGTTTTATATAATTTTTAACTTTTTTCTTTTGGCAGAACACTTTTTGAAAATGGCAGAAGCCCATCAAGCAGTAGCGTTTCAATTTACAGTAACTCCAGATGGGATTGACCTGCGAATGAGCCATGAGGCTCTCAGACAGATCTATCTTTCTGGTCTCCATTCCTGGAAAAAGAAGTTCATCAGATTCAAGGTATTGAGTTCCTGTAGGTTTGAATGCATAATCGAAACCTATTTGGTATTTTTAAAACTTGCTTGGATTTTGCATGAGTAGAACTAAATATTGATGTAGCTATGGAAAATGATCATCATTCATCCTGATTTAATCAGTCTTTTTATTCTAACAGGTTGATTTTGTTCTCAGTTATAAGTGCAAACATTGAGTTATGCTGAAGAACTTAGCACTGAGTGATATTTTGTGGAAACAGTAAAATAGCTATGTGAAGGCTATTCTAAATTTTACTCCTGAGGGAATTCTGTGCCAAAAATTTAAAATTCTGTATATTTTATTTGTCTGTATAACACTACATAATTACACACGTTTCAATTATTTTGCTAATTTATTTCAAATATCTGTCAGCCAGTATGTCTGTAACAATACAGACAACAAAAGAGATTCCCCCAGGAGTAGAGAGTTAATGAAACCCCTACGACAACCCAGTTCCTGTTTCTCTATTATGCTTTTGTTGGACACCTCAGTATGGGTGTGTCACGCATGCCAACTGGGCACATTTTGGGGGTTAACTCTGCCCCTCTGGTCTCAGACACCCACACCCTCTACCTCCCAGAGCCCACCTGCATGGCTTACCCCAGCCCAGACACCCGTACAAAGGAACTAAGACAAACATGATGCCTCGCCCCCCCCCGGACACTCCCCGCGATGCCTCCCCCCCCCCCCACCCCCCCCCCCCCCCCCCCCCCAGCCCAGACACCCGCCCCCCCGTACCACCCAGGGATCCAGAGAGAGAGACAGCCTGATGTTGAGTCCCGGGCATGTACAGAGTTTCCTGCATGCTGCCTCCTTCCTTCAGGATGTGCTGGGAACCGCAACTGCCGGAAACCCTCCAGCATCCCCTTTCCCTCCTCCTTCCCCCGGCAGTGTCCTGTATTTGTGAGCTGGGCTCTGCTGGGTCCAGCTGCCCCTAATGGCGGCCAGCAGCTCTGCAGCACCATTCTGCAGGGGGAAATGAAATTCTGCACAGAACATTAATTCTGCGCTAATTCTGCATTGTACAGTGGTGCAGCATTCCCCCAGGAGTAAAATAAATCTAATGGTAGGGTTCTTCCTTCGCTCTTCAGTTAACAATAGTCCAAATCCCAAAATACCCAGAAGTAGCATAACCTGGGTTGTCACATTTGTTGGTCATATTGTTAATGAGAAGACCAGGAGTGAACTAACATAGTGTTTAAATTAGAGTAGGTAGTCATTTCAGATTGAGAAAAGTTTGTCACTCTTGATTAAACAAAATTTTGGCTCTTCTAGGCCCCCGTCTTCCAAACATGTATGCTTCTCATTACTTACAGAGAAGCCTCACTGAATTATTCCCATATCTAAATTTTCACATACATAAGAATTTACAGTAGAACCGTGATTGTGCATACTTTCTGTCAAAATTAAGTTTCCAAACTGTCAAAACAAATATTCATGAAAACATGACTTTTTGAAGATTCTGATGTTACACAAATGTGTTCTAGTAAATTAAACTAAGAAATAGATAGTGGATCTCTGATGCGTGGAACACTTAAAGTCAAATCTGGGTTTTACATTAAATTCTAAGTATTGGGGTCTAGATTGTTGTGAATTCACTGAGCTTTTTTCCAAATGTCTGTTTTTACATTATGCTTATTTATGCATTATTACTATTAGTGTTGACAGACTGTAGTCTGACATAACTGTATGTGAAATACTGAAATTACTTTCTAAAATAGTTTTATTATAAATATAGAAGTATACTTGGGATTCTTATATAACTGTGTGTAAAGAACGGTTTTAATTATATAGAAAACTTAGCTGTGTTTTTAGAATCCAAATTGATAAAATGTTGCTGCCACACTGAGCATCTGTTTTAGAGAGGCCAGTTTCAGATGAAGTGGATGTTCCATTAAAGAGTTACTTGTGCTAAAGAGATCCATTCATTTTAGCCTCTCTTTAGCAGTCTTCCCCACTGCAAAGTGCAGCCTTCCTGGTGCTGCTTCACGCTTGCACAAGGCTTTCAGTTTGGGTGGGCAAATATATATATATATTTGATATATAACTGAGAATCTCTAAGGTCATTTCATGCATCATCTGGGTATAACAGCTTCTGAATCACAATTGCTTCTTCCTCCCAATCTAGTCATCTCATCTGTGTCCATCTCCTTGTTCTGAGTTAGATGTGTATTTGGAAGAACAATATTGGATACTAGTGTTAGTGTCCTCTTAAAAGCTGTTTGTATAATTAAGATTTTTTTTTTTGTATTGTGAAATAAATGACTTTCGTATGGGAAGGCTAAGTAAGGGATTCTGTTTTTCCAGAATGGAATTATCACAGGCGTGTATCCTGCTAGCCCATCCAGTTGGCTTATTGTAGTAGTGGGGGTGATGTCAACAATGTATGCCAGAATTGATCCTTCTTTAGGAATAATAGCTAAAATCAACCGGACTCTTGATACAACGTAAGTAGACTAGTACCTATTTCCTCTGAATGAATCAGTTTTTTTATGCAAACCAGCATTTCTCTTCTCAAACAGATGTATAATCTAATAGACTTTCACATACCAAGTTTTAAGTTAAAGAACTAAATCATAATACAGTATATAATGTGCAAGTCACCATGTTGGTATTACCACCTCATTTTATTAGCATGAGTATTATCTGCGGAGTACAACTGATTGCTTTTCATCCGACGAGAACAGACAGCACAGGTGTTGTGGACAGGACTGAAGTACATTAATAGAGCCTGTAAAGAGGAATCTTATACAACCCTGCCCTACAATGTGCCTGGCTTAGGCAATGTACCTCTGAGTGCTAAATTCATTCACAATTTTAAGAAAATAAAAAAATAAGTGAAGATACCTCAATGGGATGTTTCACCTGCAGACTGACATGTATATCAGGACACTATATCCATGTCTCTGTTTAGGTATGAAGTACAGTTGACTACAAAATGGTGCCATGATTTTATTTATACTGTAGAAATTGATTTAAACCTTCTTTGACTTGTTCAGCTATGTAAGTATTAGGCTACTGGTAGCCAGAGCTATTTGGAAGCATCAGTAAATACTGTAAGCTCAGTCCTCCAAAGTCATGCAGAAGCTTGTGAGCATGAGTTTAGGCCTCTTATTCTTTATTGCTTTAGAAAGCTATTGCATGTATCTCACTAGCTGGATTGGAGATATAACTTCAGTTAGTATTTTCAGAAGACCACCAAGTGTTTCAAATGTGGTTGGGAGTATGTGTATGATAAACTGCACTTTTGACACTATATATTTAAATTAAATAAAAGAATTCTTATCGTGCCAAGCTTGGATGGGCATATTGTTTTATGAATTCCACATATATTCGACACGCACAAGGTATAAACACTAAAGTCTTTTATATGGTATTTTTCACCCCAACGTTCCTTGTCAGAGGAGGAATAGTACAGACCAGAGCCAAGCAAAGCACAGCACTGGTAGACATGAGGCAAGCTTTCTACAGCGTCTTCTGCTAAGTTAGTCTTGTGCGGGATGGAACCCACACAATTCTGACTTGCAACATACTTCTCTTCCGGCTCTGGGCCTTTCTTAGTAGTGGCAGAGTATGTGGTAGTTTTCTGATATGCATAAATGAGACAAGGATGAAACCACAAACTCTTTTGTACTTGTGACTGAAGGAAGGAATTTGTTCTCTTATAGAGTGGTAAGGCTAATAGGTCAAATCATTTAATGCTACCTTTCTCTGTTACTAACATTTTAACACACTTTTCTGCACATCTTGTATATGCAGTCACTGAGGAATCTGGGTGAATTATGTTAAATCATGTTGGACCTTTCTAGTGACTTATGAGTGTAAATCCATGGTGAATGAGAACAGAATTTATCCTCTTCTCTATTCCTACAGCACGATGAGAGGAAGTGTGTGGGAAAAGATGCTACTAATACTTAAATATTATTTAAAGCTCCCTTTTTAATACAGGTCTGTCGCATCTTAGGCGCATTTAACATGTGCGATTTCAGCTTTACGCGGTCGGCAGAAACAAGAAAAAAACAAAAAGAGAAAAAAACAATTTAAATACTGTTTCTGTAGTGCAGGCGATTCCGCCCGCCATTACACTCAATGTAATTTTGACTATACGCAGTTTTCGCTTTACGCGCTGACCGCGGAACGTAACCCCAGCGTAAGATGAGACAGACCTGTAGTCATTTTTAAGGATTTGGAGAATTGATGCCCCAGAGAAAATTTTGATCCATAGTTTTTATCTCTCTCAATTGAAAAAAGTGGACTTAGCATGTAGAAAGAGACTAGCTTGGCAATGGCCTCAAAAGGTGAAGTTGGTTTATCCACAGTCTGGGTGCATTGACAGCTGAAGTACAAGTTGCATCACAGCATCCTCCAGTATGTCTCACCTCTGAGCAAGGAAGGATCACCTGTAGGGAGTGAGAAACTTCCCTTTCCCATTCAGCCACTCTCCTCTTTGAGTTTGCCTAGATTAGTAAAAGATCTAACCACAGTAGTTTCCTTTGTGTAAATGCAGGTTAACATCTTTTACCTCAATGTCTGTTGCTCAAGGTCAACCCTATGATGAAACCTAGGGACGTACACCAGTGAGGAATTAGGCATATTGGAGCTCCTGCACACACACATTATTTCCTCCCCGTCCTAATCATCCCCTGCCTCCAAAATAGCCCTTACATGTGTGCACACAACTGCTCTTATGTAGGGTGGTTGGGAAAGGAGGTGGCAGACCAATCCCAATGGAGTTTGCCTATGCCGGAGGAATTCACCACTACACAATGGAGAATGACTTTAATGGACCAGAGAACCCTCTAATTCTCCCAGAAATCTGTTGGTGAAAGGTTAGCTATAGGACCTCTATATAGAGCTTAATGTAGCTAGTCACTGGGAACAAGCAGGGCTCATGTTAGCACTTTTGTAGTTCTTATACATTGTTTTACCTCTTCTGACATTAATTGGTGTAAACTGACTTTTATTTTAAATAGTGGTTATATGTCCA
Source organism: Platysternon megacephalum (assembly GCA_003942145.1). Lineage (NCBI taxonomy): Eukaryota > Metazoa > Chordata > Testudines > Platysternidae > Platysternon > Platysternon megacephalum. The sequence continues at coordinate 93,028 of QXTE01000357.1, read as the reverse complement.
ACCAAACGCAGAACATTGTGAGTGGGATGCTTTTTGGCACAGGGCTGTGGGTAGCCCTTATTATGACAATGCGATACTCACTGAAGATGCTGCTTTCCTATCATGGATGGATGTTTGCTGAACATGGCAAACTTTCCACAGCAACCAAGATTTGGATGGTAAGGAAATTTTGTCTGTTTCTGTTTTAATTGTGGCACTGATAAGATATCTTAAATACCATTTGATCTTTTTTGTGTCAATAAGCTCTTAGAAGCCAGTTCTTTAGTTATTTTTCAGTTTTCTTTGTCTCATTCATTCATTCATTAATGTTTGGTATGCATTGGGGAATGTCCTTGTACAATGCTATTTGCTCTCCCAGTGTCTTTGGTTGCTGTCATCCAGTTGCCACCTGGGTTGTTGGTGAAACTGTTCTGGTAGTTCTTGGAGAAGGGAGAGTACTTGTATAATTTGCTAATTCACCCAAAGTGAGGGATCAAATATACGTCCTACAGCCACCTCTTCTTTAGTATGGAAGTTCAACTCCGAGATTACAGGTCCCAGCATACAGTGCTGCATCTTCTACAGAATGATCTGACCTAACTGCTTAGTGCAGGATGGAGCACTACATTTTGGGAATTGTAGTCCCTGCAATGTGACATCTCTGCTCTAGTTGAGAAGCACTATAATCTACTCCATTTAAAGTAAAATAGTTGCAGCCCTCTGGTTCCTGGCAACATGGCTTTCAGTTGGGTAGAGCTTGGATGCTCTTGACCCAAAACAACTGCAACATTTAAAAGACATTGGTTGTGCCTGATGAACAGAGAAAGAACAGCAACACAGGAGATAAAACCTGTTAAGCAGTCTAAAACAATAAAGCTCCCTTTTACTGCTCCTCCATGATCCACCTTTTTATTGATGTTTAGTTTAATTTCATTTACTTGAAATCTTTTCTCTCAAATTGATTTCCATATAGTTGAAAATATGGGACTTTGGCCATTTTATGGTAAACGTACAGTTTTCTATAGCTATTTTGGTCTACAGTAAATATGTATTTGTTTTGAACTTTATTTTGCAATGAAAGAAAACAATCTTTTCAAAATATTTAGGACTTATGTTCAAAGCATGTTGAAAACATAAAAGCACAAAATGCCTTTGTGAGGTTAGGTGGTTTCTGTTACCCATTTTACAGATGTGGGGGGAACTGAGGCAGCGACACCTAATGATTCACCCAAGATAAGAAAAGAAGCCTAGTGTCAAACCCAAGATAAGATCTAAGAGTTCTGTCTCCCAGTGCTGATCATTCCTCTATGGAAAAGAATCTATTTAAGAAGCCATATGCCTCAAATGATGTTTTTAGAGAGGTCTGTTTGCATGTGGGTGAATGCTTTTTGGGGAGGGGATTTGCTGTTAATCAAACTCAATTATGTCAACAAAAATACTTATCTTGTTTTGCCCTTGGTTGTATTAAAAATGGTGTAAGAGCCCGATTAAAATAAACATGATGATACCCCTTATTCACCGCATCCTCCAAGTTTACTACAGTGTGTGGTTAACATGTAGTGGCTGTGTTGTGAAGGATGTTCAGTAGGCATGTAGAATGATATGCTAAAATAATTCTAAGGTGAGTACGTATCTGTTATAAATTAAATTTTTGATAGCTCCCCCAGATATGGTACTGAGAGCCTCCTGATATGAATTTGTACAGTACAGGTACCGAATGGTAAGGCACAGTGCACTCTGTCAAAATTGCTTGGCATTCTCACTGGCTGAGTTTTCAGCATGTCCTACTAAATGGATATTTTAAGGTGTTAATCTTCCCTTATAATGCTCAGCTTGAGTGGTGTAAACTGTAATCCTAATTATCATGTTTTGCAGCCTGCATTATATTTCTGGGTACTGTTGGACAGCTATTTCTCTTCATGGTTTAAAAAGGGTTGCCTCAAGACTGACAAGTCAGAACTTGTTAGGTGGTATTCTCTTTTGAAACTACAAAGTCCCTCAGAAACTTTTTCCTGATACCTAACATAGCTGGTTTACTAACTTCCGGTGGTAGTGATGATATTACTTCCCTCATAAACATTGCTGACCTTCATAGCTTTTTAGGTCTTTATTATCTCTTTTTGGTATTCCATTATTTATTCTGGACCTGTTTCCCATTTTATTTCTCAGCTGTTCCCTTGATTAAGAGCGTTCAGAGGTGTGGTTAGTATGAATTTACTGATCTTTGTTCAGAAATAGTCACCTGATTGGAAAACTGGACTGTCTGTCCACCCGTAGTCCAAACTGCTTTGCAAATGACTGGAAAATAGTAACACTTGTGCTCAGAGTTTTTTTTTTTAAGGAAATTTATTATTTTTAATTCCTGTAGCAGTACTATGGAGTAAACTTGTAGTTATAGTTTAATATTTATTCCATAGACAGCAAGGAGAAATTTTGTGTCTGCTGTGAAGGCAACACCCATTAGAATGAGATCATTGCTGTATCTGGATGTGAAATAAGAGAAGTTAACTGTGTAGAATAAATCACTGTCTCTTTGACAGATCATTTGAGAGGTATCCAAATTGCACTAGAATGTCTTAACTGTTAAACTTACTGTAAGGGGGGAAAAAGAGCTACATAGAAGTGAATATTGTTGTTGCCATCAGGTGAGCAAGTATCCTCCTTATCATGGGAGAATTTGCACCTGGTATGGTTCAAGTATTCTGAAGCCAAATTGTCCCCCCTTCCTGTGAAAGGTGAAGAAAGCTGCTTCCTGGTGAAAATCTCCATGACCATAACCATCCCCATCCCCCCCTGTGAGAACGGTGGGGCGTGCCCGCAAATCTTACAGATCCCTGAGAGGACAGGGCCAACCATGTGGAGATCCTGTGCTCCAGATGACCTTCCTGGATCTTTTCTAGCAGTCATGCTACTAGGAACAACTCCATCCACCTGTAGAGGCCCTCAAGGGTGCAGGGTGGGGTGACACTGAAAAAGTAGTATCTCTGATCATGGGAAAAAACTGATTTTTCTGTTTTTTTGTTTTTTTTTTTAAAGTTGCCACAAGGACTCCTCATTGTTTTTGCTGATACAGACTAACACGGCTACCACTCTGAAACCTGATTTTTTCTGTATAAGTTCTGTAGGGTCAGAGAGGGAATGAATTGAATTGCCCTCCTGTGCCCACCGAGTAGTTGCTCCCTCCATTGAGGATGGTGAACCACACAGAGAAGACTCCACTGGGTTCTTGGGTATGGAGGATTGAGGACTTCAATAACTCAGACATAGGTTAGGGGTTTGTTACAGGAGTGGGTGGGTGAGATTCTGTGGCCTGCGTTGTGCAGGAGGTCAGACTAGATGATCATAATGGTCCCTTCTGACCTTAAAGTCTATGAGTATGCGTGTAGGGAGAACGGAGCTAAAACTTGAGTCTCCGCTTTATGTTGAAGTGGAGTGATCCATATCAAGTGGGACCCCTCCATGTGTAGATATAAGAGGTGGCATGATCTCGCCTTTTGTTTTATAGTAGTGTAGGTCTAGTGTGTGTGATCAGTGCTCAGGACCTGAAATAGGTGGAAGGGTTCCTTCCATATGGGGCCTGAAGAAGAAGGTGGGAAAGAAATGCTCAATCTTAATGATGAGATGCCAAGTGTGTTGCCTTCTTCCTGTAATTGGTGACTTTCTCGAGGCACTTGAAGGCCCTACATACACTAAGACTTGGGGTACGTCTACACTACGGGATTAGTCCGAATTTACGGAATTCGATTTTTTGAAACCGATTGTATAAATTCGATTGTACGCGGCCACAGTAAGCGGATTAATTCGGCGGTGCGCGTCCATGTACTAAGACTAGCGTCGAATTCCAGAGCGTTGCACTGTGGGTAGCTATCCCATAGTTCCCGCAGTCCCCCCCGCCCATTGGAATTCTGGGTCGAGATCCCAATGCCTGATGGGACAAAAAATATTGTCGCAGGCGGTTCTGGGAACATCCTCCCCCTCCCTCCGTGAAAACAACGGAAGACAACCATTTCGCGCCTTTTTTCCTTGTTGAACTGAGCGGACGCCGTACCTCGGCAAGGATGGATCCCGCTCAGCTCAAGTTTGCAGTCATGAACATTGTAAACACCACGCGCATTATAGTGCAGTTTATGCTCAACCAGGACCAGAAAAGCCAGGCGAGGAGGAGGCGGCTACGGCAGCGCGGCGACGAGAGTGATGCGGACATGGACATGGACACAGAATTGTCTCGCGCCACGGGCCCCGGCGCTTTGGAGATCATGTTGGCAATGGGGCAGCTTCTCGCTGTGGAACGCCGATTCTGGGCCCGGGAAACAAGCACTGACTGGTGGGACCGCATAGTGCTGCAGGTGTGGGACGATTCCCAGTGGCTGCGAAACTTTCGCATGCGTAAGGGCACTTTCCTGGAACTTTGTGACTTGCTTTCCCCTGCCCTGACGCGCCAGAACACCAAGATGAGAGCAGCCCTCACAGTTGAGAAGCGAGTGGCGATAGCCCTGTGGAAGCTTGCAACACCGGACAGCTACCGGTCAGTCGGTAATCAGTTCGGAGTGGGAAAATCTACCGTGGGGGCTGCTGTGATGCAAGTAGCCAAAGCAATCGCTGAGCTGCTGCTACCAAAGGTAGTGACTCTGGGAAATGTGCAGCTCATTGTGGATGGCTTTGCTGCAATGGGATTCCCTAACTGTGGTGGGGCGATAGATGGAACCCATATCCCGATCTTGGCACCGGAGCACCAGGGCAGCCAGTACATAAACCGCAAGGGGTACTTTTCAATGGTGCTGCAAGCAATGGTGGATCACAAGGGACGTTTCACCAACATCAACGTGGGATGGCCGGGAAGGGTTCATGACGCCCGTGTCTTCAGGAACACTAGTTTGTTTAAACGGCTGCACCAAGGGATTTACTTTCCAGACCGGAAAATAACCATTGGGGATGTTGAGATGCCGATCGTTATCCTTGGGGACCCAGCCTACCCCTTAATGCCATGGCTCATGAAGCCATACACCAGCAGCCTGGACAGTAGTCAGGAGCTGTTCAACTACAGGCTGAGCAAGTGCAGAATGGTGGTAGAGTGTGCCTTTGGACGTTTAAAAGGTCACTGGCACTCGTTACTGACTTGCTCGGACCTCAGCCAAACCAACATCCCCATTGCTATTGCAGCTTGCTGTGTGCTCCACAATCTCTGTGAGAGCAAGGGGGAGACCTTTATGGCGGGGTGGGAGGCTGAGGCAAACCGCCTGGCCGCTGATTACGCGCAGCCAGACACCAGGGCGATTAGAAGAGCACACCGGGAAGCGGTGCGCATCAGAGAAGCTCTGAAAACAAGTTTCAGTGCTGGCCAGGCTCCTGTGTGAAAGTTCTGTTTGTTTGTCCCTGTTGAAAACCCGCCCACTTGATTCACTCATTCCCTGTAAGCAACCCACCCTTCCCCCTTCCCCCTTCGATCCCAGTTTTATTTAAAAAAAAATAAAGTCAGTGTCGTTTTCAAATAACAAATCAAGAACTTTTTATTAACGGGGGGTAATGAACATAGGGAGAGAAATAACCAGGTAGTCCGGGTGGGGTTTGGGAGGAGGGTAGGAGTGAAGGAACAGGGCAGGAACAACATTCAAAATAATGAGAGCCTTTTGCTCGGGCTCTCTAATGGGGTGGACTGGCAGGTTGCACGGAGCTTCCCCCCCCGCGTTCTTACACGTCGGGGTGAGGAGGCTACGGGACTTGGGGAGGGGGGAGGGCGGTTATAGAGGGGCTGCAGCGGCACCCGGTAATCCGGCAGCTGCCGTTCCTGGAGCTCCACCAGACGCCGGAGCATGTCTGTCTGATCACGCAGCAGCCCCAGCGTTGCATCCCGCCACTTCTCCTCTCGGGCGTCCCTCCTCTCCTCGCGTTCGTCCCTTCTCTCCTCACGTTCATCCCTTTTCTCCTCCCGTTGGTCCCTCATGTCCTCCCGCTGGTCCCTCTTCTCCTCACGGTCACTGGCCTCTTGACGGAATTTCAATACAGTCTCCTTCCAATCGTTAAAATTAGCTCTCTCATCCCGGGTCGACTGCATTATTTCCGAGAACATATCGTCTCGGGTGCGCCTCTTTCGCCTCCTTATCTGGGAGAGCCTTCGTGCTGGGGGCGGGAGGATGGAAGAATTTGCAGCTGCAGTAGGAGGGAAAAAAAGGAGAGAAGTATGTAAAAAGATACATTTTATAGAACAATGCTTATACTCTTTCACGGTGAACACTTTTCACATTACATAGCAATGTACAAGGTCGCTTTTTGCATCTTATATTGAGTGCCCGCGGCTTTGGTGTTAGAGATCACAGCAGACGCAGGGCCGGGCAACAGATTTCGGCTTGTATGCAGCCATGGTAAGCCATTGTCCTGCTGCTTCTGCATTAAATCAGCGCCCTCCTTTCCCATAGCAAGCAAAGCCCTTTACGTGCTGCGGTTTCCCTGTTACCGTGCAGCATCAGATAACATAACAACCACCCCCCACCCACCCATTCAATTCTGTGGGATGACCCCCTCCCCCCACCACGTGGCTGGTACCATGGAAGATCCATGCAGATCGCAAACTAGCCCCCCCATCCACTTCTGTGGGATGATCGCGTTACCCCTCCCCCCACCACGTGGCTGGTATCAGGGAAGACCCCTGCTAGCCAAACGCGAAAAACTCAGCGACATTATCCACCCCCTCCCCCCCGCCCGCTTGGCTAACTGCAGGGAAAGATTTCTTTTCAGCTACAGGCAAACAGCCCAGTAGGAACGGGGCCACCTCTGTCCCCCTAATTACATTCCCATATCTCAAACAGGTTACCCTGAACGATATCACTCTCCTGAGGATAACACAGCAAGATAAAGAGCGGATGTTGCTTGAATGCCAGCAAACACCGGGACCATACGCTGCCAAGCTTTGTCAAGCAATGATACCGGATTACTTGCTGCTAGCATGGCGCGGTCAAGTGTCCTACCATGGAGGACGGAATAAGGCTGCCCTGCCCAGAAACCTTCTGGAAAAGCTTTTGGAGTACCTCCAGGAGAGTTTCATGGAGATGTCCCTGGAGGATTTCAACTCCATCCCCAGACACGTTAACAGACTTTTCCAGTAGCTGTACTGGCCGCGAATGCATCCCAAGTCCCCAGGGCAAATTAATCATTAAACAAATACTTGTTTTAAACCATGTTTGATATATTTGAAAAGGTACACTCACCAGAGGTCCCTTCCAGGGGGTCTGCGATGCCGCCTTGGGAGGGTTCGGAGGGCACTTCGGTCAGGGTCAGAAACAGCTCCTGGCTGTCGGGGAGAATGGAGTGCTGTGTGCTCTCCACAAGTTCGTCCTCCTCCTCCTCCTCCTCTTCCCCGTCCGCAGATTCGTCATGCAACGATGACATTAACCCCTCCTCGGAGTCCACGCTCAGGGGTGGGGTAGTGGTGGCGGCCCCTCCGAGAATTGCATGCAGCTCATCGTAAAAGCGGCATGTCTGCGGCTCTGCCCCGGACCGTCCGTTGGCCTCCTTCGTCTTCTGATAGGCCTGTCGGAGCTCCTTCACCTTTATACGGCACTGAATGGAGTCCCGATTGTGGCCTCTCTCCATCATCCCCTTGGAGATCTTGTCAAAGATCTTTGCATTCCGTCTCTTGGAACGCAGTTCTGCGAGCACTGAATCCTCTCCCCATATGGCGATCAGATCCAGTATCTCGCGTGTGGTCCATGCTGGTGCTCGTTTGCGGTTGTCGGCCTGCATCGCTACCTGTGCTGCTCAGCTCTGTGTGGTCACCTGTGCTCACCAGGCTGGGCAGACAGGAAATGAAATTCAAAAGTTCGCGGGGCTTTTCCTGTCCAACTGCCCAGAGCATCCGAGTTTAGATTGCTGTCCAGAGCGGTCACAATGGTGCACTGTGGGATAGCTCCCGGAGGCCAATACCTTCGAATTCCGTCCACACTAACCCTAATTCGAACCAGCAATGTCGATTTCAGCGCTACTCCCCTCGTCGGAGAGGAGTACAGAAACCGATTTTAAGAGCACTTTAAATCGAATTAAATGGCCTCGTTGTGTGGACGGGTACAAGGTTAATTCGCTATAACGCTGCTAAATTCGAACTAAAATTGTAGTGTAGACCAGGCCTTGGTTATTAACACTGGCATCCTTATACTTGTTTTCATTGCATTCTTAGAAACTGTGCTATGGACTTGTTGGGCCAGTGGTTTCTGTTAGGAATGTATTTTTTGGGGGGGAAAAACACTGTCTAAGTTAGATTTTATATCAGGCTAAAACTGTGTAGGAAAATGGTTCTCAAACATCGTTACAATATTTAATTTTTTAAAACATGGTTGTAGCTAGCTAGTGTTCTTATTCTAGCGTGGGCCTTAACCCAGTGATGGAATAGGTTTTCAGACACCATATAGATAAAGTTCGATTTTCAGTCTTGCCAGTCCTCTAGTCTTCAAAGAGGTAAACCTATTCAGAAAAACACTTTATAGAGAACTTTTATGGTCTACATCATAGACATTTCTTCTGTCAAAGGCCTTTAGGATGGGAACAGAGGCATTTACCAGGCCTTTACCATACAGCAGAGGCAATGTGTCCTAGTGACTAGAACACTAGCTTGGAAAACTGAGGCACAAAGAGGTAAAGTGACTTGCTCAAGGTCACTCATCAGGCTCGTGGCTGAGCTGGGGACCCAGGTATCCTGAGTTCCAAAGTGCACTATGGGGATAATGATGTTTACCTCTTTTGTAAAGTGTTTTAAGATCTACTGATGAAAAGCTAGGGTATTATTAATTTTCATCTCACACATACTTTCAGTTGTTTTGAATGTAATAGATTTTGTTTTTTATTTCAGAGGCTGGTAAAGCTTTTCTCAGGTTGTAAACCAATGTTGTACAGCTTTCAGACGTCTCTGCCACGACTGCCGGTCCCAGCTGTTGAAAACACTGTTAACCGGGTGTGTTGTTGGAAGAGCTGAATTCACTTTTTCACAATTTGATTCCAAATGTCGTAATGATTTTCAGTGTCTTTTATATGATAAATGTACTGAAGTGGTTAATGCTATTAACATTCCAATCCCTCCAATTTTAGTAACAGATTAACACAGTTATGTATCAATTAAAATAAAGGCTATGACAGACCAAGGGTAATTCAGAGTTAAAGATTAACACTTTTTCCTTTAATCTTTATCTTTGGGCCTAGGCTCTCAGTGAATAAATGCATGTTATTACATGCCTTGTCAGTAGATACAGCAGCACACAATGGAGTGTTATTTACTGGGATAGAGCCCTTGATATCTCTTGCTTTCATGATCTGTATTGTGTATTCTTGATGTTACTTAAGTATAGTGCTCCTGTTATAATAGGCTTTGTATTAGGAATTCCTTTAGGCAAGATTCCAACTAGTTTTAGGCTTATTTTGATTCTTGCAGGTAAAAAGTCTTTGCTGGCCTTAGGCAAAGTAACTATATATGAAAATGAATAGGCAACAAAAATAGTGATAGCAGTTAAGTCAGTCCCCTGTAACTAAAAAACATACCTAAAATGGCTCAAAATTAAGGAAATACTTAATTATAATATAAAATATATCACCTACTAAAAGGAAAATCACTTTTCCAAAAATTCTATGCTAATGTGCTTTCATTTATGATTTGGTAGCAAGTAGTGAGTACATGGGGTAGGAGTGGGAAGCGAAAGTACCATATTTGAAGGGGAGAAATAGATATAGTAATAGAAAATGAGCTCCTGTCTTTCAAGTTGTATGCGCTCAATTATTTTTTACTAACACCTGTTACAGCTGAAACCCTGTAAACCGACTTTAGAATACTTCCCTTTGTTTATTAAGCTTTTTGTGAATAAATGACAATAAGCTCTGGTGAAAGCTGTGGCACTGACATAAATTCTTTTCTGTATTTATTCTAGTATCTGGATTCAGTTCAGCCACTTATGAATGATGAACAGTTCAAAAGAATGGAGGGTCTTGCCAAAGATTTTGCATTTAATCTTGGACCAAAACTACAGTGGTATTTGAAACTGAAATCCTGGTGGGCCACAAACTATGTAAGCAGATGACCCAAAGGCTCTTATTTTTTTTTATATAGTTTTAACTCTCTCTCCTATTGCATTTTTTCCTGATTTTAATACATGCTTTTTCAAGTTTCAATCTTCTGTAATTTTAAAGGAAGTCCAAAACCAAAATTACTAAAAATGCCTTGCACTTACATCTTTAATGTCTTTCATATCCATTAATTCTTACAGTACCTCTGTGTACTAGGTGAGTACATGTGCAATCAAACACCAAAGTTAAGAACTGACCAGTCCACCACACACCTCATTTGGAACTGGAAGTACGCAATCAGGCAGCAGCAGAGATGGAAAAAAAAAGCAAATACAATTCAGTACAGTACCATGTTAAACATAAACTACTAAAAAAATAAAGGGAAAGCAGCATTTTTCTTCTGCATAGTAAAGTTTCAAAGCTGTATTAAGTCAATGTTCAGTTGTCAACTTTGAAAGAACCATAAAATTTTGTTCAGAGTTACAAACATTTCAGTTACGAACAACCTCCGTTCCCGAGGTGTTCGTAACTCTGAGGTTCTACTGTATTGTTATCCCCATTTTCTAGGTGGAGAAATTGAGACAACGATTAAATAACTTGCTCAGTGTGGCACAGTGAGTAAGTGGCAGAGCCACAAGTAGAACTTAAGAATCCCTGTCTCATTACTCTAGACCAGGCTTCCTGTCTGTCATTGAACAGGGCTCAAAACCTACATACTGCTATATTTGCTTATTAAATTATTTGCAACTTCTCCACCTGGCCGGTCTGGGATTCAGGGAGTGGAAAGGCAGTGTGGTTTAGAGCCACCTTTTCCTCCTGCTCTCCTCAGCTGGACTGAGTATGAACTTAATGCAGATGTGAATCTGTCCAATTATGTGTACATGTTAGAGAGGGAAACAAAGCTGTAGCCACCGGGATGGGTGGGTGAGGGGTGTGTTGGGGGGGTGCGTTTGGGGTGGGGTGGGAAAGAGGGCACAAAAACGCATCTTACTGACATGTTATCTAAATCTTACCTATACATGGTAGCTTGAACAAGCTTATACAGTCCCTAGGGCAGCTCTACCATAGGATGAATAATATTTCAGAAGCTTTATTATGGTATGTATTATAAGGACACTTTAAAAATACTGTCTGAAGAGGAGATGGGAGATTGCTTCAAAAGTTGCTTACCTGAGAGTTAAGGCTGAATTTCTGACCTTAGTTTCATGGGTCCTTGTGGCTCTCTTTCCCCAAACAGTGACACTTCAGCATTCAGAATTAATTATTAAAAAAAAAAAAAGGCATTTTCTTCTGTATGGTGTATAATGTTACCCAGTGTTTTGGAGCCACTACAGTAGAGGACCTGAATCAGTTGAAAAACAGAGGTATAGGCTAATAAGTTTATGCTAAATTTTGTTCTCTTCATTCTGTAGGTTAGCGACTGGTGGGAAGAATATATCTACCTAAGAGGACGTGGGCCAATTATGGTTAATAGTAATTACTATGCAATGGTAAGTAAATCTTCTAAACTTTTTTATAGAAACACTCCTTCTTAGGATTCCTGTTATCTTTTGTTTTAATACTTCCTTTCTTAACTCCATTGCTACTAACTGATATCTGTGCTTTCTTCCTGCTGGCGTAGTCTGCACATAATATCTTACAAAAGCGCTGATGTCTTTTAATATGGAAATTTTCATAAGAAATTCAGGACCTCTGTCTTTAGCCCTGCTTTATTAGGTAGGACTCTACTTCAGATTTAGAAGTTCAAAAAATATTATTACTTCCTGTAGAGTTTACTAATTATTTACGGTGACAAGCATTGCCTCTTGGCTCATAAATGCCTATGATTGATTCTAGTGAGAGTTCCCTGTTGACCACCCACTAGGATTTCTGTAAGGGGAATCCAAGTCTCTGTCCTCTGGATCTCTGGGGGTGTGTTAAGCTTCGACACTTTATAGCGAGGGAAGCCGTTCTTCTGTCACTGTAGTAAATCCACCTCTCCAAGAGGAAGTAGCTAGGTCAGCTGAAGCATTCTTCCATTGACCTAGCACTGTCTACAGGGGTGGGCAAACTTTTTGGCCCGAGGGCCACATCTGGGTGGGGAAATTGCATGCAGGGTCATGAATATAGGGCTGGGGCAGGGGGTTGGGGTGTGGGAGGGGGGGTGGTGTGCAGGAAGGGGCTCAGGGCGAGGGGTTGGGGTGCAGGAGGGGTGTGGGGTGTACAAGGGGGCTCAGGGCAGGGAGTTGAGGTGCAGGAAGGGTGCAGGCTCTGGCCTGGTGCCACTTACCTTGAGCAGCTCCGGGGTGGCAGCAGCATGCAGTGGGGCTCAGGCAGGCTCCCTGCATGTCCTGGCCCCGCGCTGCGCCGCTCCGCTACCAGAAGCAGCCGGCACCACGTCCCTGCGGCCCCTGGCCAATGGGAGCTGCGGGAGGCGGTGTCTGCAGGTGAGGGCAGCGTGTGGAGCCCTCTGCTCCCCACCCCCAGGGGCCGCAGGGACATGGTGCCGGCCGCTTCCGGGAGCGGCACGGAGCTCGCGGTGCCACGGGGGTGGTAATCCCACCGGCTGGATCCAAAGCCCTCACGGGCCGGATCCGGCCCACGGGCCATAGTTTGCCCACCCCTGGTCTACACTGAGGCTTAGTTCAACTTAACTGTATCTCTTAGTGGTGTGAGATTTTAGGTGTAGATCAAGCCACAGGCACTGATGACAGCAGTTTTTCATAATACAACTTCACAATGTCAATCGGAATTTATAAGTTGTACAGACATAGCCCCAATTCATCACCGCTCCATATACTACTTAATTCACAAGCATGTTGTTATACCAGATGCTGCTTTAAATTCTTGAATATGTACATGTTGGAAGTAAAAATATATGAACTTCTGTTATCAGAAAACAAGCACTAACTGCCTCCAGGCTTCACTGTCTTCGTGATTTGATTTGAATTAAGGTTTTTAGTATTGCTCTTCTGTTGCAAGGGTGATGCCCGGTCTACACCTAAAATGCAGGTCAGCCTAGCTATGTTGCTCAGGAATGTGAAAAATTCACACCCCCGAGAGATGCAGTTAAATTGACCTAAGCCCTAGTATAGACACTGCTAAGTCAATGGAAGAATTCTTCCATCAAGCTAGCTACCACCTCTAGAGGGGGTGGATTTACTACAGCAATGGAAAAACCTGTTCTGTCGCTGCAGCAAGTATCTACACTACAGTGCTGACAGTGGTGTAGCTGCAGCTCTGCTGCGGTAGTGCTTGTACTGTAGACCTAGCCTAAGTACACTGTTTGATACACTAGATTTCAGTCAACAAGTCTTCAATCTGATGCTATTCAAGGAGCAGGTACTGTTATTATTTTGTGACTTTTTAAGAAAACTTGTTTAAAGTAGGAAGTTGTTAAGCACACTATGGCTAGTGACTTGGCCAGTTTCCCTACATGAACGCCTTTTCTGTAATGACGCTGGAATTAATTATGGGGAAAATTGTATTTTGACTAATGCATGATTAATGAACTCCGTTTGCTGAATGGAGTTTGGCAATTATAGTACATATATTAATTTACCTTTCTTCTATCTTCAGGACTTTCTGTATGTTGTTCCCACTTCCATGCAGGCAGCTAGAGCAGGTAATGTTATCCATGCCACCCTGCTCTACAGGAAAAAACTGGACAGACAGGAAATCAAGCCAGTATGTAAATCCATTTCAGTAGTTTCTAATGTCTTCACATTTACTTTTTAACAAATCAGCCTCCTTTTTGAAAAGTAACCTAGGAGAGAAGTAGTGCCTTATGTTAAGGTACAGTGTATGTAACTGTAGCTAACGTGTGGCCGCAAACTCATTGTGGTTGCTAGTTAAACTCCACTCGTGGGACCTTCTATTTAAAAAGATGTAGACCTCTACAATGGAAGCTAAAGGAAAACTTCCTTTGTTACAGTAGTGTTTGAATTTAACTTTGCTGTGGGCTGCACTCCACTGGAGGGCAAAATAGTCATGTTACACTTGAGTATTCTGTCTAGTAGAAGGCAACGATACACATACATATTAATTAGTATGATAATATATTCAAACTGCAGAAGTCTCGACTACCCTGTAGGAAGATGCAATTGTGTTGTTGTTTTTTTAAGGCAAGTTTTAAGGTTTGTGCAATAGGATTTTAATGGACAAAAGGCAGATAACAATGAAAATGACATTTTCCAGGAGCAGCAGAAATGTCATGCTGGAATAGTTTGCATTCTTTGTTTACCTTTATCCTGCATTTTAAGAATACAGAGAGCAGCATGTGTGTGCATGCATGCACACACAAAGGACAAACAGAGCCAACCTTGAGTCCTTACACTTAGGCAAATAAACCTGGCAAAATGGAGGAACCTGTTTAATGGGCATATTGATGTGGAAATTGAAATGTGACAACTACCATAAATCTCAGTGGCAGAAATCCATTTAACTACATTTCCAGTCTATCTTTACCGTACTTCAGTTCTAAAATAAGTAAAATTGTGCTACATTTTGAAAAACTTCAAACTTTTAAAATCCTGAAAACTAAATGTAAAAATTCGGTAACTTTATCAAAAAGTGCAGCCTTGAGGAGAGTAATAAAAAGCATCAGGAAATCAGGGTTTTTTAATACCTGGGTAAGATCAGATCATTTCACTGCCCTTTGAGTAGACATTAAGTGCTAAACAAGTTAGGAGGCTAGAGGCATTTTCAAACCAAAAGTAGCTTAAAACTTGTGTAGAGGTAGAAAACCCTTTCTGTGCATGCCATTGAAATGGATACTGCATACCAATAATGCATCACATCGGGCTGTAGGAACCTACTGGACAAAATTGATTCCTAGACAATCTTCTTTTTTAAAGCAGGCATCTCAGCGAAGTGACTTCTACTATTATGTTGCAACTGAAGCAGTTGAAGGATGTGTCCAGGAAATCATACTAGAGACAGATGGAAACCAAAACCCAGCATCTGAATAGTTCCAAACTTTGGGGAAATTCAGATCCTGATATGGGCCTTATGGCTTTAGTCCATTTCGCTGCATCCTATAAAAATTAAAAAATAAGGCTAGAAAATTCTTAACCACTATTTAAATGGTGTTTGAAAACTTTAGAAGAAAACATTTCTAAATATGAATATCTCCCCTCTCCATTTTGGTGGTATCACAGTTTGTTTTAAAAACAGTCATTGAATGAGTCTCAGGAGGATGACTAGATTTTTTTTTTGTATGGAGTAATGTACAGGTAATGCCATGCCAATGGCTTTTCTGTTATTCATACAAAGGGCTTCCCCTTTCCTCTGTGCCTTCAGTTTGTAGTTAATTTCTACTCCGTTTCGTGGCCGTTTATTTTAATGAATAAATGCTGCTAATGGAGGGGAATCAGTTCTGCTTGAGACCTAGGATCATATGACTGTTTTAAGAGACTGCAGTCTAATAAGAATCTGTTCTCTTGCATATATACATATATAAAATATGTTCACTGATATGCCATGTAATTGTGAGGAATCAGAGGCTGTGAAGTTCTGCATCAGTGATTGGCACTGAGAAAACCTTGAATCTGTTAAATCCACAGCTTTGATCATCTGCTTTTAAAGGGGAAGCTCATAGTAGCTGGGCAATGTACATACGACTAGTCGAAAAACTATGGAACCTAACATGGGTAGGTCAGGGGACAGCTGGAAAGAAAGGGGGAAAA
Organism: Platysternon megacephalum; assembly: GCA_003942145.1. NCBI lineage: Eukaryota > Metazoa > Chordata > Testudines > Platysternidae > Platysternon > Platysternon megacephalum. The sequence goes on along the minus strand of QXTE01000357.1, from coordinate 77,345 downwards.
AATGGTCTTTGACGTGTTAAGAATCCTCATGTTGTCCTACAGTCTCTCTCTAACCAGCATGTGTGTTTTTTCTCTCAATTTGCTAATTGTATATATAAAAACGCAATTGTAACGTACGTTTGCGGCATAGATTCTTCTGATGGGATCCACTGTTCCACTCTGCTCAGCTCAGTGGGAGCGAATGTTTAATACCTCCCGTATCCCAGGAGAGGAAACAGGTAAGCGGGGCCAGCCAAGGACAAGGAACATCAGGGAATCCAAACAGTCTGCGGAATATTTCCGAAGGGTGTCCTCTTAATATAGCCATAAGCTGCTAAACCTGTACTTTCAAAGAGCAAAACCTGAAAAAGGAGTAAAAGATGCTCTTATGTTAAACTGAATGTGTGCCATGACCATTTCTCAGCGATTAGCATAATAATTTCATAGACATTTCTCCTTTTTGACTGACTTCAATTAGTACAGTAGTATTCTGACAGATTAATGGTTTTTGGCTGTTCCTTTCCTTTGTTTAGAAGCTGGCCCTAGGAAACTGTTTGCTGCCTTGTTATTTCATATTTACTTTTTCTCTATTCTGTTCCTTAAGGTCCTTTTGGTTTTTATCTATGTTTTTACCTCCATGAGAGTTCCATTCTCTGTGAGATCTCACAATCATTTGAAATCTTTTTATTTTGTTTTTGACTTTCCTTTTTTCCTTTCAGCTTATGATTCAAAATACCATCCCAATGTGCTCTTCTCAGTATGAACGTATGTTCAACACTAGTCGTATACCAGGCATAGAGACAGGTACAGTTTTAGTCCTGTCAGTGTTTTTAGCCCCTACTTGCATCTTAACCTTCTTTGTACATAGTAAGAGATGTCACGGTTGAAATCACCTATAGTAATGACACTTTTTATCCAAACTGTGACTTCTCCGTAACATGCTCTAAAATAATTATATTGCTTTTTATAATAATTAAGAGCTCAATGCTTTAAAGTTATGAACTACTTCCACAGCTTGTCAATATAATAAAGGGAGTGCCTACTGGTTAGAATGGAGGGGGGAGTCTACTCCTGCAATTTGTTCTGTGTCTGCCACTTATTGTGTGACACTAGGCAGTTCCCTTTACTTTCCTGTGCTTAGTTTACCTGTAGGAAAAAAATTATTCACCTACCTTACAGAAATCGTGAGGTTTAAATAATTGTAAAAGTTTTGGGCGATCTTCAAACACAAGTCACTCTAATGGTAGAGCAATATAAATAGGACATAGTAGATAGGTGTAGTTAAAATGTTTAGAAAGAGACAAAGGGGAATGGCTAGAAAGCCAGGCACTATTATTTAAATTGTGTATGTTGTATTCCAGGTCTGCATTCATAAGAGCTTTATGCATACTGGTAGTTCTGGGGACTAGCAAAGGGATATGAAACCTTTCATCATTAGTACAAATCACTGGGCTGTATGAAATGGGTTGATGGTATGTGACCATATCACAAAAAACACTCTTGCAGTTGGTACCCTTGTTAATCTGGGAAACTGTGGATCAAGTAGGCTTGGAAACTAGAGCTATGTTCTTATCCCCTAAAGTGTCTTCAGGTGAGAGTTGAACTGCTAAGGTTGTTAATCTGATCTTCCACCAGCAATTATAAATTGCTACAAAAGAGAGCATCCTAGCGAACATACAAGGGTACATACATTTTACACACTTTGGCATTTTTAAAAACGTTTTCTGTGGTGGATTGTGGTGTCACAAACACAAGGTAATGATTCACTGCAGAATAAAACAATTACCGTATATACTCGATCATCAGCCGGTTCATTTATAAGCCGACCCCCCCAAGATGGGTAAGTAAAAATGGAAAATTTTTATAACCCGTTCATCAGCCGACCATATAATTCAGGGGTCAGCAAACTTTGGCTCCCGGGCCATCAGGAAAAGCCACTGGCGGGCCGAGATGGTTTGTTTACCTCGAGCATCTGCAGGCATGGAGGTAAACCTAAGTAAACAAAGTGTCCCGGCGCGCCAGCTGCTTGTCCTGACGGGTCAGGACAGCAACTGGTGGGGAAATATTTTTTTGGGGGGGAGAAGCTGGGAGTCGGGGGAGTAACCCCTGTGACCACCCACCACATGACCCCACCCCTAGCCCGGGACCCCCACACTCTCCCCATCCCATCCCTTCCCACCTTATCTGGGGAGGGCTAGGGGAGGATGTGTCTGACCTGGCTGGAGCTGCTCCGGCAGGCTGGGCAGCGCGGCTGCAGCCTGCTCCGGCAGGCCAGACCAGGTGGTGCAGCCGCAGCATGTTCCAGTGGGCTGTGCTGGGTGGCACGGCCGCAGCGTGCTCCGGCGGCGTGGCCCCAGCCTGCACTGGGGGGTGGGGCCGAGCGGCACGGCTGCAGCCTGCCAGCCCCGGAGCTGCAGCTGCTTCGGAGGCTGTGGGGAGATCAGTTTGGCCATAATCGGAGAGACTCTGGCCCCGCCTCTTCCCTCCTGGCTGTGCTGCCTCTCCTTGCTCCCTCTGTTGGGGGGAGGGTCTGTGTCCCCCCTCTCCCTCTCTATACCCGTTCATAAGCCGGCCCCCTTCTCTGGTGCTTCCCTTTTTTACTAAAAATATTCGGCTTATGAACAAGTATACAGTACTTCTGTTCAGGACAAAACCAAAGAAACTGGATTCAGAAGCAGATGTCTTTTTGTTTTAAAACAAAAGTCTTAACAAAAACAGGCCAATTCTCCTCTGTGGAGTGATTTGTTAGGAGTATTTAAGCCATCAAGTATCCTCAGTCAGAAAAGTGAATACTTGGTTGAATCTTCTCAGAACCAATGGAATACATTTCACACCAGTAGTTGTTAGTTCTCACTTGGAGCCAGGATGTCCCTGACTAAGGCATAGAAAGAAGGGAAAGGAAAAAGAAGCCTTCCAAGGGGAAGGACCTCCAAAAGGTCCAGGGACCACAGAGACTGCTCTTTTTGTCTGCTTCCGGGGTACATGTTGCCCCAAAATGAGCAAGGAGGAAAGCAAGACTATGGCACTGCTCCCCCCTTTATATCCCTCTCACTGGCCTGAAGAGTGGTCTGGGCATAGAGAGGCTTGGAGGAATAGGCTCTGACCTGTAGGCAAGTTCAGTGTGTGTACTATAATTACTTGGAATACTCTGAAAAGAAATAGCCCTTGATACTGAAAGTGTAGGAACGCTATGTGTAACTGGTTGGTTCATATACTTTCTGTGCATTGAGCTTTGCAGAAATATGATATAAAATTGACATACTGTTGTAACAAATTACAGTTAAAGTAAATTCTGTACATTTGAAAACCACTACAGTTGCACCCTAATTTTTCTGCTGCTCCAGGCAGCAAACGTAAAGTATTTTATATGAAAATCTTCTGTCATCTTCATAAAATAATTAATCACTTTCCCTTAATCATTGTTTCATGTCCTGTTTGCTCTTTTCAGTTTCAGCATGTTTTTCATTTTTCTATTAAAATAAATTTCAGTTTTCTATGAATAATGCACGTAATGTGTTGGCTTTGTCCTCATTTTGCACAATGTTTACTGAAATCAGTTTTTCTGTATCTTGAAGAAGGGATTAATTTCTATTTTCAATAATGACTGGAATGGTATCTTAAATTATTTCTATAACAGCCTTAAAATATAGGAATTTTATGTTTTAAAATATGTATTTCACTTCCACATTGCCAGTGATGAAACCTTAATTATCCCAATACAGTATCCATTAAACAGTTCTTATTTTAAATTTTTCTCTTATAACTAAATATAATATATTATGACAACAGTGAACCGTTTATATTAGACCTCAGAGATGGAAAAGACCAGTGAGATCATCTGGTCAGTCCATCCCCGCTACCATAGGAAACTCATGCAATTTTCTTCAGACATGTACAGATGTACAGAAATAATGTTAATTCTTCTAGTAATAGAACAAATGTTTATGGACAGTTATTTATGTAATATACTAATCTTTTCATACTTTTTTAGGCACCTAAATCTATATTTAGGCACCTAAATAAGTGGTCTCATCATGAGAGGTGTGGAGCACCTGAAATTCTTATTGAAATAGTGGAAGCTGGGGGCAATTGGAACCACTGGAAAAGCAGGGTCCTGATTCTCAGTCAAGAGATGTGGTCCCTTTGTAAAGGCACAAAGGAGCCATAAAACTAGTGAATTGTGGCCAGATAAGAATCCCCGAATATAGAGTTGAATCTCTGAATGTCAGAATGTTCCTTACGTCACTACCCTTTTCATAGCCCCCATCTGAGGGATGTGGCGGTGGCATTGCTGCACTCCACCTATTCCCAGCTGCCAGAACACATGTGATTGTGGGCCACAGGTATAAGTTAGGGCAGCCCTGAGGTTGCTTTAACTTGTGGCCAGTGCCAATTAGCTGAAGAGCCTGGGTGATGTAAAGCCACTTTTACACCCACCCTTCCTGCACTGACTTCCTGGCCATATCACAGAACTGGAATTCAGGTCACTTTCTTAGTTGCTTAACATTGGCACCCAAGTTAGAAAGTGTTTGCATTATGTGTATATGAAATTATTATAAAATTTAGGGTTTTGTTTGGCTATTTTGTATAGCGTATTTTCTTGCTAAATTTCAGATAATATAATGGGTTGCCAATGTTATAAATCAAATGAAAATGTGGGATTTAATATTTTGTAAACAAGCATGCTTAGACAGAATGGTATTTTATGGTAAGCATATGCCCTTTAGAGTTAAACATTCGGTATCGGATTGTTTGTATCCTAGCATCACATGACTTAAGGTTGATTTCAAACCTTTGATTCTGATTTTAGACACTATCCAGCACATGAAGGACAGCAGACACATTGTCGTGTATCATAAGGGCCGTTATTTCAAAGTCTGGCTATATCATGATGGTAGACTGTTGAAGCCTCGGGAAATTGAACAGCAGATGCAAAGAATTCTAGATGACAGTTCAGAACCTCAGGCTGGAGAAGAGAAGTTAGCAGCTCTTACTGCAGGAGATAGGTATGAATTTTTTTAAACAGTAACTTTTCTGATATTTTAAGACAGTTGTTTAAAGATGCCAGGCTCAGTGCCAGCTTCTGAACCTTACTGTCCGCCGTTAGTTGATTATTCCATAATCTGTGCTGTTGCATATCACTGTAATGTGAAACAACTGTTGAACCCTTTCTGGTTTGAGTTAGAAGTAACTTGGCAGTGACCAGTCACCTTCATGCACACCACCTGCCTATTTGTAGTTTGAGAAGCTTGCTTTAATTATGAAACAAAAGTGAATAAATAAGTGTTTAATTGAACAATATTTGATGGATAATGAACATTGTATAAATCTGTTTTCTGGGGCATTACCATACCTACTAAAATTATCAAATTTTAAAATCAAGACACTTTGTCAGATTCTGCTGTTACACTAGTGTAAATCCAGAATATCTCCCTTAACTTTAGTGGTGTTACTCCAACCTAATTTATGCATATCTAATTGAGAAAGTAGAATCTGACTGTCTTGACTGAATTTATCCCTGTTACAACTTCACTGAATTCAGTAGCCTTACACCAGAGATCAATTTGTCCCCTTGTTTCTGGAAGGTTTGGAAAACAAATACATGAAAGCTCAGTGGTTCCTTATTTTTACACTGTTCACTTCCTTTTTCTGGTTTTTGGTTTCAAATGCACATCTTAATGGAAAAATGTAATGTATGTTAAATGTACAGTTCAGTAGCATAGTATATACAAATCTTTTTTTTGGAGAGTACAGTCTTATTTATATTATAACACTCATTTTGGGTATCTATATTATATAAATTATACAAATACACACACACTTACACAAATATATATATGAACAATTGTACATATTTGACTCCAAAAATCTAGCCATCTGCATACAAGAGAAGTGAGTTACAGTTCTTGGCCTCGGACTTCAGATATTCAGACCTTTATAAGTTTTTAAAATCTCAGACATAACCATTTCATTAACATAGTTTTAAGCTGAATGTGTGGATCTATCCAGGTTTACACATTGGTCTCCTTTGTCATAGTATTTGAGCACCTGTAGATTGGTTTTGTGACCTTTTATATCTAATTTCTAGTGTGTATGTGACTTTCCACAGAGGTACATCAAAGTTGTGCTTTGTTAGGCTGTAAATGTGCAAAATGTGTAGTATGCATTTTTTAATATATGGAGATATACCTATCTCATAGAACTGGAAGGGACCTTGAAAGGTCATTGAGTCCAGCCCCCTGCCTTCACTAGCAGGACCAAGTACTGATTTTTGCCCCAGATCCCTAAGTGGCCCCCTCAAGGATTGAACTCACAACCCTGGATTTAGCAGGCCAATGCTCAAACCACTGAGCTATCCCTCCCCCTTGTGTACCACTGAGCTATCCCTCCCCCTTTTGTGTACCAGACACATGTTTAATTCCTGAAAACCAAATTTCCTGCCTGTGTACTACTACTTGAGTTGGCCTCTGATGGTAGTAATTCCTTTTTCATCCCAGGACTCTGATTCAAGAATATCTGTAGCAATATCCTCACCTGTTACTGCTAGTATAAATTCATTAGGCACAGGGTGAAAGCCGAAGGACATTTAAATCTGTTAAAAGTAAGATTGCCCTATAGAATCATACTGTGCTCTTAAAGGTAGTAAAACACTGACCAATTTACATAATATGACCATAAATTGAAATTCTTGCTGCAGAGTACCCTGGGCTAAGGCTCGTCAGGCCTATTTTGGACGCGGAAAGAACAAGCAGTCCTTGGATGCTGTGGAAAAAGCAGCTTTCTTTGTGACTTTGGATGAAACTGAGCAGGGCTACAGGGAAGAGGATCCAGTGACTTCAATGGATACATATGCAAAGTCTCTTCTGCATGGCAGTTGTTACGACAGGTACAGCAATGAGCAGGTGGGAACAGTGCCACTTAGTCACAATGAGCAGGTGGCTATTAGCCAGGATGGGCTAGGATGGTGTCCCTATCCTTTGTTTTCCAGAAGCTGGGTGTGACGGGTTGGATCACAGAAACCCCCTTGGGAGCTGCCACCCAATGTGCCAAGACTACTTCTATCCCTGTTTTCCCTGCCAGCTCAAGACTCCAGCACCCTGTCTTGCTGAGCCAGACACTCCCGTCTGCTCCAACACAGACCCAGGGTCTGAATTACTTGCCCCAAAGCTGCAGGTTTACCTGAAAACAGCTCACAGAAGTGTGCTTGTCTTTAGCACTCAGATGCCCAACTCCCAATGGGGTCTAAACCCAAATAAATCCGTTTTACCCTGTATAAAGCGTATGCAGGGCAAACTCATACATTGTTTGCCCTCTATAACACTGATAGAGATATGCACAGTTGTTTGCTCCCCCAGGTATTAATACATACTCTGAGTTAATTAATAAGTAAAAAGTGATTTTATTAAATACAGAAAGTAGGATTTACGTGATTCCAAGTAGTAACAGACAGAACAAAGTCACCAAGCAAAATAAAATAAAATGCACAAATCTATGTCTAATTAAACTAAATACAGATAAGATCCTCACCAGTTCCAGAATGCTCCCTTTTACAGGCTAATCTTCTTTTAGCCTGGGTCCAGCAGTTACTCTCACCCCCTGTAGTTACTGTCCTTTGTTTGTTTCCTTTAAGTATCCTGGGGGGGGGGGGGGGGGGGGGTGGAGAGGTTCCTTCTTTAGCCAGCTGAAGACAAAATGGAGGGGTCTCCCAGGGGTTTAAATAGACTCTCTCTTGTGGATGGAGACCCCCTCCTCACCTTGCGTAGAATCCAGTCACAAAATGGAGATTCGGAATCACATGGGCAGGTCACATGCCCATGCATGACTCAGGACTTGCAGGTAGTAGCCATTACCCACATGCTACCTTGAACGTCCTCAGGTAGACTTCTAATGTGGATTGGAGTCTTCCAAGCTCTTTTGTCTGTTAAGTGCTTCCTGATTGAGCACCTAATTTGCACATTCCTTTCCCAAGAAGTGACCAAATGTTCTAACTAAGGCTACTTAGAAATCAAGCAATTATACAGCCAATGTTCATAACTTTGAACACACAAATGGTGCCTGCATACAACTAGGATGAACATAACTAGTAGATCATAACCTTTACATAGATATGTTACATGGCATATGTAGCAAAACCCTATTCCAGTTATATCATACATACATTTATAAGCACCCCGCCATAAAGCCTTATGGGGTACACTGTCACACTGGGAATGGGCGACACGGGATGGATCACTTGATGATTACCTGTTCTGTTCATTCCATCAGGGGTACCTGACATTGGCCACTGTCAGGATACTGGGCTAGATGAACCTTTGATCTGACCCAGTATGGCTGTTCTTATGTTCTTAGGTAGGAACAGTGCCACTTAGTCACATTACTTTACTGAAGAGGATTCTGGTTCATGTGTAATGTAGTGTGGTGTTTACCTTTTGTGTGTATCCTTTAAATTGCACTGCATACTCTTGTGGGTTTTGGTCATCTGGCAATCAACTCATCATTTATTATTTTACCAGAGTGGTGTTTTTGTCAATCTGCTACTTAAATCAGTCACTTTTTTCCATGTTTCTTAAGCATCATATGTACCTGTGTCTTACATTTCATAATTCACAGCCAGTTATAGTGTCATAGTCATGCTGAAGTTCGTGAGTAACCACAACAAGCAACATTTAAGTTTGTGATGATGTTTGGCCCCCAAGAAAACCTTAAAATTTCAGATTTTCTTTTAGTTAAAAATAAATGCACTTGTCTATTTGAAAACTTAGAAATTTTCAATATCTGGATTTTTTCAAACAGATGTAAAATGGTTAAGTGCCTTTATTTATTATTATATAGTTTTTAAATACCAATCCTAATACACAGTTGTAAATTATAATCTGGCATTGCCAAATTCACTTGATAGGCAAAATTCACAGAAGACATCAGCTTGTTTAACTCTATTCACTTTGGTGGAGTTGCACCTGTTTTTGCTTCTAGTGCATTTGGCCCAGTGAATTTATAGGCTGGTTATTTCTGAAGCATGTTTTTAAATCTTTTCTCTTCTATTCGTCACCTGGAATTGTGTGCTGGTGTATCTAATTGAATGAGAGATTCAACAAGGTGTCACTTTGAATGAAAACTTTTAAACATACAAAAAAAATCTCCAATTTTTTTTAGGTGGTTTGACAAAACATTCACTCTTGTAGTGTTCAAGAATGGCAAAATGGGCCTGAATACAGAGCATTCTTGGGCAGATGCTCCTATTGTTGGACACCTTTGGGAGGTGAGTGTTTCTATAGCTGACAAAGTAAGGTAATGGAAAGGATTATCTCATCTTGGTTGGTTCTGTTTTGTGAATCCTGAGGCAAAGTTTGTTTAAAGCTACGCTTACTAAGAAAGTTGTGTGTTTGATATTGTGAGTTCTTAATATTTCATGTGGGTACGCATGTGCTCCATATGCCTGAGACCAGACATTTTTTCCAAGCAGTGTCCGTTGATTTGCACCTGCACCTCTGCTCTCCTCATCCTTTGCACCAAGAGTAAAAGGGGTAGGGTGGACCTACTGCCTCTCCACTTCCTTCTTACTGCCATATGGCCTGTCAGAACCTCCCAAGATCTGGAGTGTCTCCTTTTTTCCAGACTTCAAACATATAAATATTTCAAAGTTTTATCTTTAGTGATAGTGTTTAGTTTTATTAATTTAGTTAGTTAGATTCTCCCCCCTCCTCCCTGGGAACCCGTCTGCCTCCTGGTACAGAAATTAGATTATGCCCAGAGCACTGGGCTTCAAAACTGTGTCTTTTGCCCTCACTCTTTCTTGGTCAGAAATGACCACCAGCGCTGCCTTAAAGAAGCACATATCTCCACGAGGTGCAATATCTGTTGCTCCATCCCTAGCAGAACCTGACAGGTGTTGCAATTCCACCTTAAAAAGCAGTTCATGGAAAAGGTTATTTGGATCCAATCAGACTTGGGCTGGGAGAGACACCTTCTCCCTTTCTCCTGTACATCATCCAGAGTCAGCAAGGAGCATGACAGAGGATGCAAAAGTCACAGTACCCTGAACCTTCCACCTCAACCACATCAACCCAACCTTCCCCCCTTCTCCCCCTGCCAATAGATATTTTTGATGGGATGATTGGGAGTTGTGAACCACTACTGATGCCATTTTCATCCAATCCTTGCATATACTTGGTCATCTAGCACTCTTTTCCCACAGCTGGAGTGTAATAACAGACAAGAGAGTGCTGAATGTCATCCATTCTAGCTATATCATCACATTTCTCTCCGTACCGTCTCCAAAAACTCCTTCCCTATACCTCTTCAGGGACCATTCTCACGAGGAGATCCTCCTCCAGGGTGTAGAATCCCTCCTCCAATGGGGAGTGATAGAGTAGGTGCCTCTTCAACATCAAGGAAAGGGTTTCTATTTCTAGTAGTAGTAGCACAGTTTAGACATAGTGGCTTTGTCCCATATTTAGACGACTGGCTTTTTGCGGGAAGGGCGTGCTTAGAAGCCGTTGCATCAGCCTCATCACTGCTTCATCTGTTATCCCTAGGAGTCTATGTAAACATGGAAAAGTCTATCCTGATACAAAAGCAGATTATAGAATTTATAGGAACAAGTCTAGACTCAATCAGGGCAAGGGCTTATCTCACGCCATGAACAACTTGATAGATCAGATCATGCACAACCCTTGAACATTGGTTCAGATTTCCCTTTTTCTCTTGGGGTGTATAGCGTCATGTTCTTCTGTCATGCCATTTGTCAGACTCCACCGACATTGCCTGTGGGCTTGGCTCCAAATGTGTATATATACCAAGCAAGCATAACGTGAACATCAGAGTGAGGGCCTCACTAACTTGATGGAAAAATCATGGACAAGCCTGTGTGGGTTCCTTTCCTATCCCTTATACCCAACAAGACGATAATTCTGGGTGCTTCTCTGCTAGGCTGGGGAGCCTACGTGGACAGTAACGTGGTGCCAGACACTTGGATGCCCCAAGAAATCAGAATGCATATAAATCTCCTGGAACTCTGGGCAGTCAGAGGCTTGCAAAGCATTTCTACCATTCATCCAGTCTCGCCATTTATTCATAGTGTCAGAAAATATTTCATAGTATCAGGAAAATATAACAATCATATTCTACATAAACAACCAGGGAGGAGCGAGATCCATTCCCCTGGGTATAGAAGCAGTCACCTTATGGAACTGATTTTATCAAAAACCATATCATGCTATCAGCAGTGTACTGTCCAGGAATCCAGAATTCACTGGTAGGCAGCCTCAGCAGGTATTTCACCATCAATCGCAAGTGAGAGCTACACAATTCACTAGTGAACAGCATCTTCACTCGTGGGGAAACCCCACTTGAGACCTGTTTTGCTTCTAAGGCAAATAGGAAATGCAACACATTACTCCAGGGGAGCTCAGGGAAAGCACTCCAGAGGCGATGTTCTCCTACTGCTTTGGACAGATCACTTTAGCTATGCTGTTCCCTCCCATTCCGCTACTAACTCAGGTTCTACAGACGATTCAACTGGACAGGGCATAAGTCATCCTCAACGCCCCCAAGTGGCCTGGAGAATTCTGGTTTCAAAGTCTATTGCAAAAGTTGTCCCATCCACCTGTCAGCATTCAGAGAATGGCAGTCAAATATCCAAACCCGGATGCGCTTCATCTCACAGCTTGGTATGTGGATGGCATCAAACCTAGAACATATCCTCTGTGCAGAGTAAGAGGCGATCAGGGCACTGGCGTGGACCAGCAGACACTGCTTGCAAGAATTTTCAGGTCTTAATGTTCTTCCCTACAGTGGAATACAGATAGGGACCACACACCTCAAAGAACTCAAGTTACAAAGGTAGATAACTTCCTGTTATCTTAATTTGCACATGTAGTTGTGCACAAAGGTTTATTTGGTTTATAATCTCTGTGACATGCATTTCACTTAACCTGTGTGCATATTTCTGAAGTTCTTACTTTTTGTGCTTTTTATGAAATTGTGATTGTGAAGAATTTGAGGAAGCATACTATCAAGGCTGAACACTCTTCTAAACCATTCTTTGACAGGGCTGCAGATTGACATGTTCAGGTTGTTCATTGTTATGTATACTTTCAGTGAGTGGAGTGAAGAAGTGCCCTCCCCCTTTTTTTTAAATGCCCATCTGTTTCTCTGTCTCCTGGCCCTCCTATTTTATTTCATTGTCAACACAGTTCATTGCCCCAAAACATTGTTTGATCTTTTCACCTTTTAGAGTTTAAGCATATATCCACCCTTATTCACTTTAACAGCTCTCAAAACCAGTACAAAAAGAGTAAATTGGTTGCTTTGGAGACCATTTCAACTTTATTTTTCATTTGTCTGTTATACATTTGTCCAAAGTGATTTGTCTTTTTCATACATTTTTGGTATTAGCTAGTAGTTTCTAATATTTCAGCAGGGAATATCCACATCTAAAAGCCTAGTAGTCTTTCTGTCATCCCTAATTAGAAATTGCAAAGGGATTCTGGGACTGAGATTGCCCCCCAAGAGTCTAATTCTGACTAGTTTTTTCTTTTCAATCACTAGAGAGGAAAAATTATTCTAATTCTTGTTTTAGGGAAGCACTGACTATTATTTGTTTATCTCCTTTCCTTAATATAGGCGCTTTTAAGGTGTGGAAACAACTTCTTGCTAATATCTTAGAAGCCCAAGAATAAATTGAATTTGGTTTAATTTTCTAAAGGATTAACTACTGCTAGCTGATTATACCTAAAGATATAGTTAGTTAATTATTAGATTCTAAGTACCAGTTGTGTACCAAGTGGTTGGCATGTTCTGTCTGTCCAGTGGAGAAACTCAATAAGAAGCAAAAGGTTGAAAGTATGCATGGAATAACAGGCTTGCTACAAAGATGCCCTGTTCTGTACTCAGTGTGTGCTACCACTGTGTTGAGCAGATTCAAATATCAACTTGGACTCACGTTGAGACGGAGAATGTAGACATCAGTGGGATAGTCACTTTCTTCTCTAGTCTAGTTTACTGTACTGCTGCTGCTGAGACGTACACAAATTTATGGAAAAGGTCTTTATTGCATTTGTGGTAAGACATACTGTGGAACTCCCATTTTTACAGTAAACTGTTTCTGTTCATTTAAGAAATCAAATATTTCTATCATGAATACTAGCAGTCTATAAAAAGTGCTTACAATAAACATAAAAAAGCAAGAGGCAGCATTCATGTATTTATTATCTAGATATTTTTGTACAAGTCTTTATTTTATAAATCAAGAGGCAGCTCTTATCTAGAATCAGGCTAATATCCCAATAGCTCAGTCTCTGCTTTTGTTAATGCAAGGTTCTGGTTTAAAATAAACAAATCCATTGTGGTGGCACTTTAAGAAAACTCCTGCACCAGAGCTGCATGCCTGGTCTAAATATTAGAGAGAGAAATTGAATATTCCGTGCATTAATGAACATATGTCTGCAGATACTGTTTTGCGTTCTGAATCTAGTAATTAATATTTCTGTAGGTTGAAAATTGAATTGTTAGCCTAACTCCAAAGTGAAATGCATTTGAACTCTATAACATGCAACTCTTTATTGTATAATACATGTAGTTACATATGTCTTGTTCTTTGCAGAATGTTATGTCTTCTGATTGCCTTCAACTGGGCTATACAGAGGATGGTCATTGCAAAGGAGACATCAATCAAAATATTCCTTTCCCCACCAGACTACAGTGGGAAATCCCTGAAGAAGTGAGTGCAAAACCACAGCTAAGTTCTAGAGTTCATTTTACTTCTCTGTTAGTCAGTAGTTACCTTACAGAGAAGATAACTTGCCCCGCTATGCTTCAGTTCATTTGAGCCTTTTCAGAGGTTCAATTATATGTGTTTCACATGAGGAGCCTTGGAATAAGAGACAACCACAGCAGTTGGGTTTCTTAAACTGAGAGGACTTTTAATAAAGGCTTTCCTTCAAAACTGTTCAATTTTTTGCCCAGATTACTAGTAGGACCTTAACTAGGTTGCATGTGCTAATTTGTGCATACCAGCATTGAAAAATGGCCATCCATAATTTTTCAAAGATTTAACAGCAGCACTCTAGTGTCACTAAGATTTCATTATTTCATTCAACTTATGCTCCAGAGCAATTGTTTGCTATGTAATATAAGTAATTGTTCATTTATAGCTTACCTAAAATACATGTTATACAGTAACCTTGCATTTTTAATTACTCACTAATACATAAAACTGTGAATGTAAGTCAGTTGAATAGGGGTGTCTGCAGAAAATGGAGCATTTTCCCTTCTTTCCTTTCCTGTATTTTACGTGGGGCCCGAGGAACCAGAAGCCTTTATAAATGGAATCATATAATACTATTTAAGCTCTAGTGACCTTAGAAAATATCTCAGAATATGAAAATCAGAACAATTTTGCTGGATTCCTGGAAGCATATTTTTAGCATATGGGAGTTTAAATAGCTTTCTGGTCAGATTTTTGTAGCTATTTATTTAAGGCGGGGGGCAGAATATATTATTTAGCTATAAATAAAATATATGAATGAGCTTTTTATCATTTTCTTAAAGAAATAGTGCCATTTTGTATTATGTATGTATTTAAAAAAATGTGTTGCTGTTCTTAGTGCCAAGAAGTGATTGAGAGGTCCCTGTGCACTGCGAAATCTCTAGCAGATGATGTGGACTTTTGTTCTTTTCCCTTTGATGCTTTTGGGAAAGGATTAATCAAGAAAGCCAAAATAAGCCCTGATGCCTTTGTACAACTTTCCCTTCAGCTTGCTCACTATCGGGTAAGAACCAACAGCATCTGGTTACTTACAGAATGTCATAAAAATGAATATAATAAAGCTGTACCATGGCTAAAGATATACAGGCATCTAAGATGCTTAGGCTTCAATCCAACTTCTACTAAAGTCAGTGGAGACACTCCCTTTGACTTCAGTGGGGGTTAGATCAGGCTCTAAATGGTCTGCTAGCTGGAAATTCATGATTCCGAAGGTCATTTCTATGAAAAAACACAGATTGTTTGCTGCTTAATTAGTGATCTATTTACAGAAGTCCTGCACTTAAAGGAAATGGATTTGATTATCTAGTAGGTATTTTTTCATATGTAACATCTGTTATCCTAAACCATACAAATGTACTTTGTAATGTTTTTTAATCATATATGTTTGGTTACTCCAATAGTGTTCATAGATATTTGGACTGTGGTTTCTTTCCTCTTTGGTTAATCCTCTGTCTGTAGTATGCTTTTAGACGCATTTCTGTGTCAGAAAGATTCCCCATTCCTGTTGACTTCGCTTGGTAGCTTTTCTCAGTTTAAGGTATTTGCACTCCATTTTTCTGATGCTGTTGTAGATGGAATCTTTTTAACATGATCATAGAAATTTAGATTTTCTCACTACTGCAGCCAATTTTCTCATCCTGAATTCTGAAAGTATCCATGAATGCCCCTTGTCAGGCAACCGCCCTGAGCAATAGTTCATGTCATTATTACTTGCAGCCTTCATTAGAAGGAGTAACTGGCTTGCACACCTGTCCTGACTTGTATTTTAACCAGAAAGTTGCTGATACATATTAATTGGTGATGTGTAACTTCCTTGGTAAATTTTAAAATCAGTGCATGGGCTGTAATGTGCCCAAGTACAGTAATATGTAGGAACCTTTCCATTGACTATTCAAATGGGCTTTGGATCATGCCCTGTCAAGCTATAGAGGATTGTGAAGGAAAAAAATGTGTGGGATAGTTTTTATTAGGCTTTTGGTTGCTTTTATGAGAAATTTTGGGAAGTAGTTGTTGAGCCAATTTTGTTTTCATAGACTTTAGGTACAGACTGTGTTTCAAGTTTTAGGATGAATGGATAAATACTTTAGTTTGGTCAGTTTAATTTACGGTGTGTTGGGTTTTTTTTATTAGTTTCTGTATGCTTGCCTTGATCTGCTGCTTTATAACACCAGGTTTAGTCTGAGTAGATTTTTCAATCGTTGTTTTTGTCTCCAAGGACATGGGAAAATTTTGTTTAACATATGAAGCCTCTATGACCCGCCTGTTCAGAGAAGGCAGGACAGAAACAGTGCGCTCATGTACTACCGAATCGTGCAATTACGTTCGAGCCATGGAAGATCCAACCCAAAATGTAAGTTCATTGCAGCAATTCATGATAAATTCTCATCAATTTTGTGTACATATATAGGTATCTGGTAATAAAACACAGACTTCCTGTGACAGTACACTAGATTGCTTTACTACATTGTCTACCAACCCAGAAATAACATTAACTATACAAATAAACCCCATAATAGGCAGGGCTTTGGAGCGGAGCCCGGAGCTGGAGCACAGACCAGTGGGTTTTTGCCCGGAGCTGGAGCGGAGCCGGAGCGGAGCAATTCAAAAATTTGATTGCTCCAAATCCCTGATAATAGGTTTTAAATGCTTAGGAACTACTATATCTTTCTTTCCTTAATGAGGAATAAATATCTAAGTTTGGATCTACACTGCAAAGTTTCGTATGCATAACTATGTTGGTCAGGGGGTTGAAAAAACAATACCCTCTATCTGACATAGCTATGCCAGTAAAACCCCCAGTGTAGACACAGCTATGCCGAAAGAGTGCTTTTGTCAGCATAGCTAAGGTTTGGGGATGTGGTGGTGTCATGCCAACAGAAAAACTCCTTCTGTTGGCAAATACTGCATATACAATAGGGGACTCTGCCTGCATAGCTACACCAGCAAAGCATTTGTAGTACAGACAAGGCTTAAATGCAGACTAGTGATGATCTGTACTTCTCTATCATTGCAGCAGGATTTCAGAATTGTTACAAAAAAAGAGAACCGCGGTAACTAAAAAACAAAGTGACTCTTTTCTTTGCAACTCAAGATTTTCACAAATATAAATCAATTATCATTTTTAAGCGAAAATGTGTTCTCTTCTTAGAAGGAGAAACTGAGCAAATTAATGCTATTTACAAGGTAATTTTCTATTATGCAAAGTACTGTGCTAGCTATGTTTGTGTTTTACTTTAAGGAATAAATATTTGGTAGTGGTTGTAATCAGTGATGAACTGCCAAAATCTTAACAACCGGTTCCCTATAAAAAGTTCTGATTTAAGGGATGTGCCACAGTATGTATTTTTTGTACCTTTCTCCATAAGAAGTGGCAATGCATTGAGTCATTGGGAGTCATACTTAACAATAAAAAATAGGTCCGTATTTTCCCGGGAGGAATTTTTAGAAATTTAAAAATTCCTCCCGGACGGCGATTTAAGAACCAAAAAGCCTGACATGTCCGGGAAAATACGGATGTATGTTAACCCTACCTAAAGTTCTTTTTTAAAAAGATGGGCCTGAACTAGAAATGAGCTCTGTTTCACATGCGGGGGTCCCTGCCACTCCCTGGGGGTGTGCTAGGGTGACCAGATGTCCCGATTTTATAGGGACAGTCCAGATTCTGGGTCTTTTTCTGATATAGGCTCCTATTACACCCCACCTGGTTTTTCACACTTGCTGTCTGGTCACCCTAGGGTGTGCATATGTGTGGGTCCCAGCTGCTCCCTGCCCCCCTCATTGAAGCAGGTGTGCAGGGTTACTGCCCTGGGAACTGCAGGGCACCAGTGGATGTGGGGCTGGCTGGAGACGGGGGTAGGGGTGGGGCGGGCTGGCTGGCTTCGGGCAGGGCCGCAGGGGGGTGCGGCAGGGGTTGGCTGGAGACAGGAGTGCGGGGCTGGCTGGCTTCGGGCAGGGGGGTGTGGCAGGGGCTGGCTGCGGGCAGGGCAGGAGGTGCGGGGCTGGCTGGAGACGGGCTGGCTGCAGGCAGGGTGGTGGGTACTCACGGGGAGAGCGGCTCGGAGCAGCCTGAGCAGCAGGACACAGCCCAGGCCCAGCAGAGCAGCCGGGGACCCACCAGACAGCAGCGGGAGCAGCCGGGGACCCACCAGCCAGCAGGGGTCGGGGGAGCAGCAGCAGCAACAGGGCCCATGCTCAGGCAGCGGCCCACATGGCTCCTGCAGCGCAGCGCCCCTGGCGGCCGGAGGAGGAATTACATCACTTCCTGGCCAGAGCCCATCAAAGCTGCAGCGCCCCCTCGCAGGGAAGCGGGTTAACAACCGGTTCTAAAACTGCTTCAAAATTTAAAAACCGCTTCACGCAAACCGGCTCGAACCGGTTCCAGCTCACCACTGGTTGTAATAGTATGAATGCTGACAAGGGAACACAAACATTTCTGGATGACATTCTCTGATAATACCAATAAAACACTCTAGCTAACATAGACATAAGAAAATATTGAACTGTAGTGTGGCTCCTCTCCTGGTTTTTATCATGAATTATGCAGCTGCTGTTCATCTCCACTCTGTATATTAAAAACCGTGGTTACTAATATTGACTGCTGCTAGTTATTTAAAAAAAAAAAAAAGCTTGCAGAACTTTCTTTTCTTTAAACATTTGAACGTGTTAACATTTTATGGCTCAGTTTTGTGCTGGTTCTTATTTACCCAGAATTTCTTGATTAGAATCAGAAGCCACATTAATCCTTTTTACTTGAATATAGCTTGTCATATAGTTATTAGTCACCATTTCTAAAGGAGCATAGAGCAGGAAAATAAAGCCATAAAGAGCCCAGAGTGTTCAAGATGCTGTAGAAGTGTAAACTATTTAGTCTAAAAGCTTCCTTCCTTACCCCTCCGTATTTCTGCTAGTCTGTTGCAAACAATTGCAAAGTCACAAATGTAGCATTATGACCTCACTGTGAGACTGAGCAAGAGAACTCTGGGCCTTGTTATGGGTAAAAGCTTGTGGGGTGGAAGGTTGTGTAGCTTTTTTACACAGACATTAATAAGTAAATGTCATGGGAAAACCTAAACAGTTAAAAGGTAAATGGAATACAGTCTAAGTAAAAGTTTTCTTGACTGTGAATATCTCTTTAAGTGAAGCAGATAGTTCTGCTACTGCACAGTTGGTAGGGTAAAGTCCTGTTTTACAGCTGTGCAGTGCAGGTCAATGTCTTGTGAACATACTGTATTAAGATAACAGACAACATGTTCATTTTACGCAAGAATTGCCCACATACTGCTCAGTCCAACAATGTGAAAGGTCGAAGTGAGGACACATGTACAGGCTGAATGACGTCAGTTGAAATTGTCACTTTTGAGTTTACAGCTACAAGTGGGCATATTGCTGAAGACACCTTTCTGACACCATCATTGAGCGAGTCCAGTTAACATCATGTTAAATACCATCTTTGCAACATCCTCATATTACGTAGTTTTAAACAAAAATTCACAGTTGAAATGGTTACTTTACCCTATGATCTCTTACTTGGTGCTCTCAGACTGATAGTGTAAAGTACTACAATATGTCACATTTCACAAGATCGCTGGTGCTTTCGATGAGCTTGGAAATTACTTACCTGATTTTCAGATGTGCTGAGCACTCACAGCTCCCATGGACTTCAGTTGGAGTGCTAGCAATACTGAAAATCAGGCCTAGAATTCAAACTTAATTTTTAGAATTGTTTTTATTTATGCAGTATGAAAAGTGCTTTTCACCCTGTGAACTTACTGAATGCCATGCCAGAAAGTCACTGGAAACTCTGGGTGCGCAGCATCTATGAAGATCTTTCTTTAGGTGCCTAGATTTGAAAATCTGGGCCAGGGCTCATTTCAGAAAGTTCTGTGACAATGTCCTATTATTTGGCCAAACATTTTAAAGGGAAAGGTTATAGCCAAGGTTTTTTTTATTACAGTAGGTCAGATGATTCAACCATCTCAACCACTTACGACTTCTCCAAGTCGTGAATGGGCTTTTCTGAAGGCAATACTTCAGCCTTTGACAGGATGCTGTTTCGACAGAATATTTTTTTCCTTTCTTTATTTCTACGTCTGATTTTTCCTCCCCGTTTTTCCTGATTTCTGCTACTTCTCCTTTTCTTTCTGTTTTTCTTCCTGCATCCCCCTGTGTGCCTTTCCGGCCACCCTTGTTCTTCTTTCCCTCTCTTTGCCACTCTTCCCCTTCTTCTATTGAATGCTATCATTATCTCAGATATCTAACAGGAGTAGTATTACCAGCTTCTTATGCCAAACCAAGTAGGCTGTCTAATACCCTATATGGATCGTACACCATGCTGTGATGGGAGAGGGCTAGGGAAGAAGTGACAATTTATCATACTCTGAGATAGCACACTGTGTGTATGAAATAATCTGACAGAATGTGCTTGAGTATCTAGAAAATGAGTGTTTTATTTATTAACTAAAATCTTCTATTGCCATTGACTGCACTATCAGCCTCTTAAAATAGCTGTTAAGCTCCCAGTTCTTTCATCAGTTCGATCAGACCTGCTTTTTATAGCTGTCTAAGCAGAGTAATACAAAAACAGAGTAAGATTAGATTTTTTTGATCTATAATCTCTCAGGAAGCTTGATTTGATTAGATGCACAATGAAGAGGCAAACTTCATAGGGGTAGTATTGTAATCATATCTCATGCTGTACCTGATTCAGAGAGTTATATCACACAGTTTTCTACCAGAAACTATTGACATATATGCTAACTCCAGAAATTGAAATGTTTTAAAACTAGAAAAGTTGGATTAAAAAAAACATCAATCCCACATCACTTCAAAGTTCCTTTCCTGATGGTGGTGGTAGTTCCTCGTAGCTGGTTTTTGTTGCATACTTTGTCTTGTACTTGACTTTTAGTGCTGCAGGTTGAGACCAGTCACTGTAATTTTGATTTCCCAATTTAAATACCTTCTGTCTTTTTCCTTGGTGTGTTTTTTTTTTTTTAAATTATTATTATTATTATTATTCTTTAGAATGAAAAGAGGCGTAAACTACTCAGGATTGCTGCTGATCAACACCAGCACTTGTATCGCCTTGCCATGACTGGTGCAGGCATTGACCGCCATCTGTTCTGCCTTTATGTGGTGTCCAAATACCTTGGTGTTGAGTCTCCTTTCCTTAAGGAAGTAAGTAACCTTTCTTCGTTGCTATCCAGTAGTGCAGCTTCATCAAGTAAACAAAAGATTAGTTATCAGTAATTAGCTTTTTCTGATATGAGTTTACTATAATTTTATGTTAAAATGTGTAGTTCTAAGGAAAATGTGAGATTGAGTTGGTTACCCTGACATTTTGAAATATGTTAATGAATGCTAATTTAGCCCTGGTCTACACAACAAAATTACTGCAGTGTAACTATGTTGCTCAGGGGTGTGAATAATCCATACCCCTGAGCGATACAGTTATACTGATCTAAGTACTGGCGGAAGAGCTTCTCCTGCTGACATAGCTACCGCCTCTTGCAGAGGTGGAGTTAAGTGTTAAGTCTTCACCAGAAGCACTACAGTGGCACAGCTGCACAAAGCACTACAGTGGCACAGCTGTAGTGTAGATCTTCCCTTAGTATTATTCAGCTTTATAGGAGACTAGATAAGCTACAAAGACACAACTTGCAGAAAACTATTTTTGTAGAGTAGTAACTGTCAGCAGTGGTTCAAAGAGATGACAGGTATTGCAAAAAAGGAATGATTGATAGTGATAAAGGCAGTGGAGTTAGGCTTTTAATTTTTCTCTAGATCACATTACTTGTAAGGTGAAGTCACTGTAAAATATCACCCTTTGAAGTTAATGTTTGCTTAGGAAACAGTATGTGTGGAGATATATAAATTTTACAGATTATCACACTAACAGAAGAGAGTATTATCTTGATCAGTAATTCTGAACCCACGGCCCAGCTAGCACACAGCTGCAGCACAGTGCTTAAAAAAACCCAGCCACGGCTGCCTGGCCCCATGCGTGGCGGGGTCCAGGTCCCACCTCCAGCTGCCCCACCCCACACGTGGCACTCTTGGCCCCACTCTGTGGAGGAGTCTCTGGGCGGGGGACACTGGGCATAGAGGTCTGTGGGGGGGTTAGTGGGGTGGGCGCTATGGTTCTCAACCTGCGGCCCATGTAACACATTGGGCTGCATATGCAGCCCACAATTATAAATATAGGTTGAGAACCACTGATCTTCTTTAATAAAATTAAAGAACCTTATTATATAGTTTGGGTTTGTAAGTTCTAGACATGCAAAAATGGTGAAGTATTGCATTTGCTTTCTCATAGATGACAAAAATTCTTTGCTGCTTCATTCCATAAAAGATTATTCACGTGTGTGATCATTGTCTGGGTCACAGCGATTAATTAATGTAATGATCAGGCTGAGGAAGAAAACAATTTTTTGCAGTTTTCCTTAGTCCTGTCTTGAAACTGATGTGCTATGACTAGAGATTACACAGAACTCTTACTTTTTTGTAAGGATTACAGTTTCTTAATACTTTACTGTTGCAAATCAAGGGCCTGACCCAAAGCCATTGAAGTCCGTGGGAATCTTTTCACTGACTTTAGTGGGCTTTGGATCAGATCCCTAGTGATCACTCTTCTTATTTCAGCAAGCCTTTTCCAAACATGCTACTAACAGGAACTTATCCGTTTTCTGTATGGGATCAATGTCAAGACCTTGTGTGCTGCTCTTTATTTTATTTTTTTTAAACATAGTTTGTCCTGAAATATAGATAATTCATTTTAACCTATTCATTCCATTGGGAATGTTTATTGGAGTTCATATTTAGTAGTAGTGCTTTATTAAGCAAAGTCTTGTAGTTTAGCTTGATCACAACTACTTAATTGCAACACACAAGCTGCCCATTACTCTGGACTTCATATGCTCTAAAGGTTTTGTCAGAGCCTTGGAGGTTGTCAACAAGTCAGACACCACAGCAGCACATTGATCTGGAGAAGAACCCTGAGTTTGTATCCAGTGGCGGAGGCTTTGGACCTGTAAGTTTGGGGTTTTTTAAAACATGTTTTGTAATGCATACTACTTAAACAGGGGCTTAGTTTGTATGCTCCTAACTTGAAACTTTCATCTCAGTAATAAGACTGAACACTTGTTGGGGGATTCTGAAAGCATGTGTGTTAATGTTTTCCTTTTGTATGTATGTGCTCAGGAGAATCTGTTGTCTTGGCTTTGTTCTTTTCTTTCAGACTAGGTAAATTGGGTGGGTCTTGCAGAGGAATCCAGATATGCTAGGCAGACATAACTATACCATGAAATCTGGTGGATGGGGGCTTACTTCACCTCTTACTTGTGGTATTTGTGTTCATTATGACATATTCCCGTTTTTTGCTGAACAACCACTGAAAACACAGAGTAGCTGCAGATGAAGGCTCATGTGTACTGTACCTATTTTTGTTAGATTCCCTCCAATCAAAGGTGGGGATTGCAGTATATGTATGCTATGTGATACTGTACTCTGACCAGCTAATGAGCCTGAAAATACCTTTAAATCACATCCTTGGTATGATTTTTATCTTTTCTCCAGTACATTGAGATACGTTTTTTTTTATTGCAATGCCATAAAATAAGAGAGCTCCCCAAAGGGGTGTTCAAATTAGGAGGCTTCTGCATTTTTTTCCAAATAAGACTTTTACCTACTCAACAAGACTAAGTGAAACTTTCCCCTGGTAGTGTTTGAACCTCTGAAATCCTTTCTATGGGGTAGTTTGACTTGAGAAACGTTTCATGAACCACAACATCCAGATTATATATGGCCAGTAATTAGTATCCAAAAGAGGACACATTTCTTTGTTGGCAAAAGTATCTCAGCCATAGGGATTTCAGTCCATTCTTATTTGTCTTTTCATTTTTGTGCAAGAGTCAACATGGTTTCTGTAAAGGGAAATCGTGTCTTACTAATCTATTAGAGTTCTTTGAAGGGGTCAACAAACATGTGGACAAGGGGGATCCGGTGGACATAGTGTACTTAGATTTCCAGAAAGCCTTTGACAAGGTCCCTCACCAAAGGCTCCTACGTAAATTAAGCTGTCATGGGATAAAAGGGAAGGTCCTTTCATGGATTGAGAACTGGTTAAAGGACAGGGAACAAAGGGTAGGAATTAATGGTAAATTCTCAGAATGGAGAGAGGTAACTAGTGGTGTTCCCCAAGGGTCAGTCCTAGGACCAATCCTATTCAATTTATTCATAAATGATCTGGAGAAAGGGGTAAACAGTGAGGTGGCAAAGTTTGCAGATGATACTAAACTACTCAAGATAGTTAAGACCAAAGCAGATTGTGAAGAACTTCAAAAAGATCTCACAAAACTAAGTGATTGGGCAACAAAATGGCAAATGAAATTTAATGTGGATAAATGTAAAGTAATGCACATTGGAAAAAATAACCCCAACTATACATACAACATGATGGGGGCTAATTTAGCTACAACGAGTCAGGAAAAAGATCTTGGCGTCATTGTGGATAGTTCTCTAAAGATGTCCACGCAGTGTGCAGAGGCGGTCAAAAAAGCAAACAGGATGTTAGGAATCATTAAAAAGGGGATAGAGAATAAGACAGAGAATATATTATTGCCCTTATATAAATCCATGGTACGCCCACATCTCGAATACTGTGTACAGATGTGGTCTCCTCACCTCAAAAAGGATATTCTAGCACTAGAAAAGGTTCAGAAAAGGGCAACTAAAATGATTAGGGGTTTAGAGAGGGTCCCATACGAGGAGAGATTAGAGAGGCTGGGACTCTTCGGCTTGGAAAAGAGAAGACTAAGGGGGGACATGATAGAGGTATATAAAATCATGAGTGATGTTGAGAAAGTGGATAAGGAAAAGTTATTTACTTATTCCCATAATACAAGAACTAGGGGTCACCAAATGAAATTAATAGGCAGCAGGTTTAAAACAAATAAAAGGAAGTTCTTCTTCACGCAGCGCACAGTCAACTTGTGGAACTCCTTACCTGAGGAGGTTGTGAAGGCTAGGACTATAACAATGTTTAAAAGGGGACTGGATAAATTCATGGTGGCTAAGTCCATAAATGGCTATTAGCCAGGATGGGTAAGAATGGTGTCCCTAGCCTCTGTTCGTCAGAGGATGGAGATGGATGGCAGGAGAGAGATCACTTGATCATTGCCTGTTAGGTTCACTCCCTCTGGGGCATCTGGCATTGGCCACTGTCGGTAGACAGATACTGGGCTAGATGGACCTTTGGTCTGACCCGGTACGGCCTTTCTTATGTTCTTACTTATGTTCCATTGTCTCATCATATTCTCTCTTCCTGTTCCTTTTTATTTCTTTTTTCTTGCCCCTGAATGTTCTCTTCACTTCCAAATGGGCTCCCCTTCCCTCTGCTTGTGATACCTCTAGCATCTCTCCAAAAACTGAAAGATAGGAGCTCTTCCACTGCGACAATGGAAGCCTAAGGACTCATTACTTCCTAGTTTCTCTGCTCTTCTTTTAATGCTCTACGGAGCACGACCCTGTAGTATAAAGGAAGAACACTAGGGTATCAGACTGCTCAGCAAGAATGGGAGATGCCCCCACATGCAGGGAGGATGCATTACATTTAATAAGTAGGAGGTGCACAGCTGGACAGTCCTTCCTATGTGTATTATAGGATCTGTCCCATGGAGCTGCATTTTGACACTTGGATGGTCATGTGCTGATAACATTGAAGGCAGACCATTTAAACTGTTCTGTGTTCCTCTAAATAGCAGTAATTCTTTGAGCTGAAGCATCATTAAACATACATTAAAATTTATTTTTGCATTACAGCAGAGGTTGTCAACCGGGAGGTATATCAAACTTTTTAGAGAGCCGCTTGCAAGCCTTCTAACAGTAATTATAGTAAAAGTGAGGGGCCAAATTTGGCCTGGCTGCCTGTTGTGACCTGACATGCAGGGGGAAGGGGGGCGGGCTCCAAGTTTAAAAACAAAAACCCCAAAAAACTGCCAAGGTGTGAAGCGTGGTTTTTAATAATAATAATTTTTAATAATTGGAGATATACCAATCTCCTAGAACTGGAAGGGACCTTGAAAGGTCATCGAGTCCAGCCCCCTGCCTTCACTAGCAGGACCAATTTTTTGCCCCAGATCCCTAAGTGGCCCCCTCAAGGATTGAACTCCCAACCCTGGGTTTAGCAGGCCAATGCTCAAACCACTGAGCTATCCCTCCCCCTTCAGAAAAGGTCAAGAATCCCGGCTTTAGAGAAAACTTGAAGTTATTTTAATGCCTAGTTATAGAACAGGAATTGTGCTGTTATATATGAGTGTATTAAACCTATTGCTAAATACTTTTTCCACAGGTTGCTGATGATGGTTATGGTGTGTCTTACATTCTTGTGGGTGAACACCTCATCCATTTCCATGTGTCCAGCAAATTCTCTTGTCCTGAGACAGTAAGTGTGAAGTAAAATTACAATTCTATTAACCTTTCCTACACAGCTCAGTAGTGATTACATTTGCAGATTCATTTGTGAAATGTCCCTTGAGTCATATTTTTAAAAACATATCTGAATCTGTAATATATGGCTTCTCTGTGGTTACTCCTGCTGACTGTTTTAGATCTGCTGTGAATCTGTTTTTCTCAACTTGTATGTGTTGAATATCTTTATAAACAATGGAAGCTGCCCCCATTCAAGTTCATCCAGACTTTCATACACCATGAAAATATATGGCCTGATCTTTTTCTCTCACATGCAGTGCCATGGGACTCATGTAAGATAGTCCTTATCCATCCAGTAAACACCACTGGTGGATTCTCACTGTTTAATACTGCACATCTTTCTTCAGGCCTTCCACTAGTTGAAGGCATTGGAGCTTTAAGACAGTGCAGAATGTATGCCACCTCTTTCTGAAAAAAAGTATCTCCTTGTCTAAACTATAGTATGTGAAGCTTGTCCAGTTATTGTGTTGATCAGTATTTAATAAGCGTGTAGTATATTCTGAAGCTTTTAGTGAGGGTCATCCATTAGGATCAGGTGGGAATATACTGTGATACAGGGCGAGCCTCAGTCATTCATTTTATTTTTTTAATAATTGCCGTTGCAAGAGCTGCTAATGTGGATGCGCTCCACTGTCATAATGAACACAGTATGGACATGCAACAGCAGTTTAATTCCAGCACTTTAATAAAAGTGGTATAACTTGTTGCGCAGAAACTTGCCAGTGTAGACATACCCGTAGATGTTTCCAGCAGTCATCCTGGGCGGGGATTCAGTGAAGAATGAACTTGATTAAATCACTCTCTGGCCTTAAATAAGTTTTACATATAGCGGGAATCCTTTGTTTTCCAGTGTGGTCTCTTTCCCCCCACCCCCCTTTCTCTCCCAGTGGAAAAATACTGGTATTCTATTATGGAGTCCCAGTACCATGTGACTTTGATCACATGACCCTGCAGTGTCAAAGCAGCCATGATTCACAGGCCGTTTGTAGCATCCCAGGAAGGTGGGAAATTAGCATCTTCAAAGACCTATTGTTTTTCCCATAATGGCCCATCCACACTGATTGCATTCTGTCTGGTGGGCGTTCCTCAGGTGCAAACACTTTTGTAGTACAGATGTATAGTCAATATTCCTAAATTTAGATACAAAAATCATACATGCATACAAATAGGATAATCATATTCAGTAAATCATAACCTCTCCAGTGATATCTCACAAGACCCATCTTGCATAAAATACATCTTAGATATGCTATAATCATATTATAACAATATTTCTACAAAGAATATGGGGTGTAGTGTCACAAAATTGTCACCAGAGATTTCATGTTAAAAATTTTCTCCCAGGTCATCTATATTTCCTTATATTTTGGTGTCATTTGAAAGTCGGTTCCTGCTGAGTCTTTTTTTTTTTTTTTTTTTTAACACGTCACTCTTTGAAATAGTAATCTGCAAAAGTCAGTGCTGTTCTTGAAAGAGAACATTTTTCAATTTAACCTACAATAGAGACCAATCTAATTTCAAACTAAAATACAGCTACATTCCGTTTACAGGGAAGTAAATGGATAATGGAGGAGGATCCATGCTGAGATAGCCCTCTTGTATACTGCATTAAAATTATTCAGATTTTCACATTCTCCTACTTCACTATGAATAGATGACTGCTTCATTCCATAAATTTCAAAATTACAAAAAATGAAAGGAGGAAATAGATAAGTTTGGCTACAAGATAATGGTGGCAGTTCTTGCATTACAACTCTTCCTATATCTTTTTATTCTCTTAGGATTCTCATCGTTTTGGAAAAAATATCAAGCAAGCAATGGTTGACACCATAGGTTTATTTGGCGTTGGTATGAACTCTACCAAGTGATTCCCTAATATCAATGCCAGTGTCCTACCATTGGGGCGAGAACTCTTCTGATCAATGAATGAAAGCAAGGTGTACTACGCAACGGTTGAAGGGGCATTTGGGTCATAATCATCCAGTGATCACCTGTGAATAAGGATTCAACACCTAGGCTGAGGTTCAAATGTCCTATCACTTCGCAATAGCTCAGAAGAGTTTTCTTCCCATAAAGGATGACTTTTGACATCCTATGTGATTCTAGGGATAGTATAAGGCAACATCATGTGAAAGGCATGTGTACTGTAGCTACTGTAGGCCTGTCTCAATTTTGTGTACATTTAGTAACTTTTTACTTAAAATCTGGGTCTACTTGTATTTCATAAATGAGTGGATAAAATTTATTAAGTCAACCGCAATCAGCAGAAAGTATTTGACTTCATATGTACTGGTAGCAAAATATCAATTAGTATATCTGCTGCTTCTGTCTGAGAGTGACAAGACTTGTGGGTATTCCTCTACGTTGTCACTTTTTAAAGGTATTTCTTTGCATTGAAAATATATCACAACCTGACATAACCTAATGTAATGCACTAACTGAAAATATACAGTGCTTCTTGGAAATAAGTATTTGCTACAGTGGGTGGTAAAATAGTTGCATTACATAAGAGTGGCAGGTATCACCTATTTTCCTGTTTTATAAGCATATAGTTTGCTGCATCTTAATTTTATTACCATATGAACATACCTGCATGTTGTATGAGCCAGTGCCTTAAAAATGAAAGGCCTCAAATACAGGGAAACCTTACACTGTGGGGTTCTTGTTTTTTGAATTATTTCTATACGTTTTCTATGCTGAACAAGGGGAATGGGATTGTAAATTTAAATCTCAAGTTGATTTATTTAGGTGCAACATAGGATAAGAGTTCATGTTTTTACACATTGCAATTTGGCTGAGGGCCTCTATGTGAAATGCCCCTTTGTCTGTCTAATGAAAGACCAATCCTGGTGAGACAATGAATTAACTTTGTTTCAGAACCACCACATTTCTAAAAAACACCATTTTGCTGTATAAGTCACCGAAGATAACTGCTGCATCTCATTCACGTTTTCTCTGGGACTCCAGGGAACGTAGCCATTAGCTACATACAAACCCATTGGGTAATCCATAGAAGAAGACTGTCTGCAGCTAAGGAACTGCATCTTGTCTACCCTCATGCTTAAAGCAGCACCCACCACATTTCCAAACATCTTTAAGGGGAAAGGATTAAGACAGCCAAATAATGCCAGAATGGTGAAATCTAGCATTCTCTGGTCTCTGCCTGGAGAGGCTCTGGGTAGGGCCAGGGAGAATCAACACACAGTTAATGAGGAAAGCAAATGGGGAGGAAGGGAGAGAGGAAAAAAACTGAGCAGTACCACTCAAAAAGGTATATAATGGAAATTTTAAAAGCAAATTAAAGAAACCTTCACAGTTCATGGTTGCTATGAAATTAAATGAAGTAGCTTTTTGTGATACCTCTCTTCCCTGGGATTCAAGGTTGTGTTCCTTTTAGACAGTCTTTATATCACACAGAGCCTAAGCAGCATAAAATGTGGCAAGTACTTGTCAGAGCAACTGTATATAAAAGGATCATGTAACATATACAGTGGTGGTCAGTACAAAAATGACTGCTGCTTCAGGGCAATAATAACATTAACAGCCCTGTAAAGGAAAATGTCTAATTTATCTTTAGATTGAGAATATGAATATTTTCTGACCATTATTTTGTTTTGACTCTGCCACGTAAAATTTTTTCCCTCTGGGTTTCACACAAATTTGATACACAAGTTTGGGAAGAGGCCCTCCTGAAGATCACAGATGCATAGTCATGTAAATATTGTAATGCAGGAACCTGACAGAAGTGGGCCAGATAATTTTTATTGGGTCGATACAGTGTGCAGGCAATGAGATTATCAAATAAGCCTTACTGCAACTGGCAGGCATGGCATCTAATCAGACTACTGCAGCAACGTCACAGTGAATTGTCCTTTTGTAGCTGCAGAAATCATGCACTATTTATAATGACCACTGACCAATCTGTATTAAATTAACATTGACATATTAGCTTGTAGGAAAAAAAATTATTAAGAAAATATTTAGGTTTGACTCTCAGGTTTTAAATGTTACATATGTAATTGTAGGTAGTGCAGTTATCAATGCAATTTTACATTCCTTAAGAGAGTGTAAATATAATTGGCACAGGAAGAGTTTGTTTTTATTGTACATGTTGAAAAGGATGATAAGTCTTATGTATTTTTTATTTGGAGCAGATAATTTCTAAACATGGTTTGTATTTCATTTATCTTAGAATGTCAACTGCATGTAAATAAAAATGTGCTCTTTTGGATGTAAATCTTAAAAATGCACAGTGAATGTAGGTTATCATTAATTAAAATTTTTTTAATCTTCCTATCCTCTACATTATGTACACACAGTGAAATTGCTCACTTTTGTTTGCTTAAGTTGTATGAAAGTGACAGTTTACCTCTAATTTTTTAGTGTGGTACACATAATACTAAGAAGCACGGCCAAGTTAAAATACTGTGTATATATTTAGAAAAATTCTTGGTTGGTTGGTTGATTCTCAACCAGTGATTTAAGGAGGACAAAGCTAAGGTTAAGTAGGCAATAGAATTTGGTAGGAATTATAGTAAATCAGTTATTAAATGGCATTGAGGAATTGGCTGGACAACTCAATTGTGCATTTCCAGAATTTCTAATATTTAGCTTTTTGGTGTGATTTGGGAGACTTAATATTTAGGTGTTAACACTTACTCTGGTTGATGGCCCTAACTATTTTTAAAGTTTTGGGTTGGTTTTTTTGGTGGGAATATGGATTAGGATGTCTGACTTTAGCCCCACACGTTTAAAAAAGTTCCTAATTTATGATGCTTTGTACCATATTGATTTCCTATATCAGATTTACTAATTTATACTGGTTTTATCATGCTCATTTACTCCACGTTTCATCAGTTATTTACATCTAACACTTCTAGTTCTTTAATTATATTTGTTCTGCCTTTCTGACTCTGAAAAATAAAAATTAAGGGTTTCACAATTATCACTCATCCTTTTGGAGTCTTCTTCCTTACCCTTTGCTCCCATGTCTCTGCTCATGGACCTAGGGTTACCACTGTGCCAGTATTTGAGCGGCCTGGCTTTTTTTTTTTTTTTTTTTTTTTAAATCGAATTTGCCAGTTGCCAGAAAAATAATTTAATCTACCAAAGTTGTTTTTTATGTGGGTTTAAAGATTTGCATAATTATCATAATACACTGGGATATCTTATGTTAAAAGTTTGTGTCCAGCTAAAGATGCTGCAGTGTTCCTAATTCCACAGTTTAAGCAATAACAGATCAAAACTGTTGAAAATACAGCAGCTGTATGCTAGGGTTGCCAGGCATCTGGTTTTCGATCAGAATGGCCTGTCAAAAATGGACCCTGGCGGCTCTGGTTAGCACCACTGACCAGGCCCCAAAAATCTGGTCAACAGTGCAACAGGGCTAAGGCAGGCTCCCTGGCTCCGCACAGCTCCTGGAGGTGGCTGGCATGTCCGGCTCTTAAGCACAAGGTGGTCGTGGGGGCGCCGTGTGCTGTCCCTGCCCTGAGCGCCGGCTCCGCAGCTCCCCTTGGCTGGGAACCAATTGGCTGCGGGGTGGCTTCTGCGGGTGCGGATCACGTACTAAGCCCCCCATGACATGCCGGCCGCTTCCAGGAGCTGCCTGAGGTAAGCGCTGCCCAGCCGGAGCCCACATCCTGAACCCTTCATTACCCCACCCCCAGAGCCTGCACTCCCAGCCAAAGCCCTCACCCCCTCCTGTGCACCCCTGCCCCAGCATGGTGAAAGTGAGCAGGGGAGGGGGAGAGCGAGTGATGGAGGGAGGGGGTGAGCAGGGGCAAGGCAAGGGTGTTAAATTTTGTACGTTTAGAAAGTGGGCTCAAGTGTGAGAAGTTTGCGTCAGATGAGAGTGAGGAGAGAGACATTAATCTTATTTATATATGTTATCTCTATAGAAACGGTAAGTGACTGTTGGGGGGGGGGGTTGTTGTGACGGGGGTTGGCGCTGCTGTGGGCTTGCCTTGGGGGGGAGGGGTAGGACAGTTTTTTTGCATATCAAAGGTAGTAACCCTCCACGGACCTGTAAATCTACATGCTGTTAGTCTATTAGAATAGAATTGCTTGAAGGAGTGAATGTGGGAGTTCATTTAACACGGCTGCAGCAGCGCCTACAGCTATGGCTCAGTGCTCGTTTTAACTTTATTTTTAAACACCAAAAAAGACTCGGGCACAACAACGCTAGATCACGCCAAGCGTTTGGAAGTCGGGTAATGATACGATCGTAAGGATAAAAAGGTGGGCACTAGAGGGCAGCATGGCACCAGGCGGTAGATCAAACACTACGGCTAGTGCCCTGAGAAGCCGAGCCGAGCCCTCCTTGCATTAGAGCTCAGAGGGTATCAAAAGACACCTTGGTGGTTTTCTCCTTAGGCCTCCACTTTGTTTCCTTACACCAACCTCTCCTTTCTCTCTCTCTCCTCCCCCGCAGATTATTCTGAAGTCCCCGTGCCCGCAAAGCATGAGTACACGCTGCTGAGCACTGTTCCCACGAGGGGAACGGACGGACCCACTCAAAATGGCCGTGCCCGGGCTAGGCCGGAAGCGCGCTCTCTGGTCCCTTGCCCTCCGTCCTCCCACGCGCTGCTGGGGCGGGGCGGGGGCAGCCATGCGGGAGCCGGGACGGGACTCGGACACTGCCCTAGAATGCAGCCCTGCTTCTGCGCGCGGCGACATTCCCCGGGGCTCCCGCTCCCGCCTTTGTTGTCCCGCGCACGCAGCCCTCCTTGACCAGCTCGCGCGAGGCCTGAAGTGGGCTAGGGCCCCTCCTTGCTCCTCGCCACGTGACTCCACCAGCCCTAGAGAAGCGCGCCCCAGGCGCGCTCGGCCCCAACGGTCCCCGGGCGCGCGGCGGCAGGTCTCGGCACGCTGACCCCTCCCAGGCCCAGCGCGGAGCCGGAAGGGGGATGGAGGGGGAAAGGCGGGAGCTCGCTGCGGGGCGAGGGGAAGGTGAAGGAGGCTGCAGCCTGATCGCCCCGGGGGAGTGAGCACACCCTGTTGCCCCACCCACGGGGCGGGGCATGCTCTCCAGCCCCGGCATAGGGTGTCCCACTGCACGTCCCCCTCAGGTGTGGGGCGATCCCGGGATAGGGGGTCCCAATGCACATTATACCTGCAGATAGAGGGAGTATCGTGAGCCACACATGAGAGAGCTGCCCCTAATGCAGCCCACAGTGCTCTGGCAGAGATGGGGGTCACAATCCAGCCTCCCTTGTGCCCCACTGGGGATCAAACCCATGTCCCTCTCATATGGGGCAGGCTCAAAATCCAGTCATACACACAGAGGGTTGAGGCTCATTATCCCACTGGGGTCCCAATCTCCCTTTCTTCTTCTGCAAATGATAACACAGGCAGTGTTTAGAAACCACAATCTACTAGTTCCTCCACACACCCCATCCTGGAGTCTGGGGACTAGTTATTTCTTGCCCAGATCCCTGGAGATTCTGGATGCAAGTCTATCACTCCGGCTCCTAGGCACAATAGGAATAATAAAACCTTTTCTCTTGTCGCTACCCTTCCTTGCACTTACCCTGTTTTCTCTCCTCTGTCCCCTGAGGTTAGAGAATTGTACCTATGTCTCCCCACCACACTCCCGTCTCCCTTGGGGTTGAATATGAGAATCCATCCCACCCCTCTTTGAGTATTGAGAATGATAGTAAACTAGTCTTCAGGGTATGTCTCTTTGTTATATATTTGTAGAGTGGCTAGCACAATATTGCCCTGGACTCTAGGCACTACTGTAATATAAATAATATTTATATGGCGCTAATGTGACTAACAGTTGCTACAATAGAATATAAAGTGTTGAATTTGCATTTTTTTTTAAATTGCTAAAATTTCAGCTGCAAATTCAGTTCTGGTTATGAATTTTGCCAACATGTGGGTTTGTTTGGAATTAGACTTTGGTTTGGGCTCACCTTTAATTGTGTGTGTTTGTTGTTTTGTTAAAATTATGCTATTTATTTTATAGAGGAAAGACTTACCAAGAAGAATTTTGATCTAGAAAAGTTAAATATCCCCAAGGAGAAAAACAGATATGAACAAACTGAGATTTCAACTGTGGCTATGGAAAATCAGACACTGCTTGATGGAATTTCAAGTACAGAAGATGGATTTATCACTGAAATATTTAGTCAAAATAGTCCATTTAATTCTGAAAACCTTAACTTTGAAAATACAGTAATTAATAAACCTGGTGAAGAAGGGTTTCACTCCAGTCAAGACAGTCATTTATGCGCTATGGCTGTTGGAGAAACTTTGTTGGATCAATTCAAATACCCTCTTACTATTGAAAGTCAAAATACAATACTCAAGGTCAAAATACAGCCACTTGTAGAAGACAATCATGATAATGAAATCCTTGGAAAATGTCAGAAGCTACAAGACCTAAATCCTTCAGAAGAAGCTAAACATACATATCCACCTTATCCACTGTTGCACTCATACAATGTCCATTTTCTGTCTTCCTTAATGATGCAACATAGAAATTCTAATGTTTTGTCACTAAGTACCTGCCCTCCAGAAGGAACAATCAATCAAAATGTCAGAATGATACCAGTAAGATTAAACAAAATAGAGATTTCTATTTATAAACTTTTTCTTGAGTTATGTGTGTGAATAAGCACAGTTCCCATATAAAGAGAAAGCATAAAATGCTTTAAAGTTATTACTATATAAGTTGTATTAGCTACAATTTCTTTGTCTCTTTTATTCTTCTCTTCTATGTGGAACATAGGACCTTCACCACTGCCTTCCATTTTTGCCAGTCTCCTGCTGCAGTCTTAGGTTCACCATGTCATTTTGATAGCTTTCAATTCTGCTTGTATTGTGCATTTCCATGTTATCCTTGGTCTTGTTGCTACTTACCCCAGAGGTTCCAGTCCAACATCCATCTTGTTATTCTATTTGGGTCTTTCTTCCATGTATGTCCTAGCCATCTTCATTTTTTTCCCCGTAATTTCCTGTTCTACAGGTTTCTGTTTCATTCTCCTCTAGAGTTCTTCCTTAGTGATTTTTTTCTGGCCATCTGATATTGAGGATTTGTCTAAGGCTGCTAGCTGTTTATGAAAATTTGGAGTTTAGATAGTAAGGTCTTAATAAGTCTCCAAGTTTCAGTACGATATAGTAAAACTGACTCTATAATGGTGTTAAATAGTCAAAGTTACTTTGGATGGCAAGATTTCTGTTTCTACAGATGGGCTTTAGAGTTACAAAGGCATGTCTGGCTTTCACTATTCTCTCTTTAATGTCTTTGGTCCACCTGTTGTACTTACAGTGCAGCCAAGATATGTGAAATATCCAACCTTTTCTATGGTTGTTTGCAGTGTTGTAGCCGTGTTGGTCCCAGGATATTAGAAGGTGGGTGAGGTAATATCTTTTACTTGACCAACATCTGTTGGTGAAAGAGACAAGCTAAGCAGTGCTCTTCTTCAAGTCTGGGAAAGGTACTCAGAATGTTGCAGCTAAATACAAGGTGGAACAGATTGTTTAGCATAAGTAGTTATCACACTTTCTAAGGGACCTTTCAAGATGAAGTGGCTCATTAGCACCTCTGCAGTCATAGGACAAAAAAGGGAGGCTAGTGGGTTACAGATTGTTGTAATAAGCCATAAATCCATTGTCATTATTAAGACCATGATTTGTAGGGCATGGCTACACTTGGGAGTTAGAGCACATTAAAGCAGCCCCGGGCACCCTAACTCACGACACGTCCACACTGGCAAGGCACGTAGAGCACCCGGACTCCACGGCTGGAGCGCTCCTGGTAATCTACCTCGACGAGAAGCATAACGCTTGCTGCACCCCAGCTGGAGTGCCGCAGCGCCAGTGTGGATGCCCTAGTCTATTAATGCACTCTGATTGGCCTCCAGAAGTGTCCCACAATGCCTGTTCTAGCCACTCTGGTCATCACTTTGAACTCTACTGCCCTGCCCTCAGGTGACTAACCGTCAGACCCGCCCTTTAAATTCTCTGGGAATTTTGAAAATCCCCTTCCTGTTTGCTCAGCAAGGCATGGAGCGGTCTCAGCAAATCTTTCCAGGTGACCATGCCTCCACGTGCCAGGGGATCCCCAATATGGAGCAATGGTGAGGTGCTGGACCTCATCAGTGTTTGAGGGGAGGAAGCTGTCCAGTCCCAGCTGTGCTCCAGCTGTAGGAATTATGATATCTTTGGGCAGATATCAAGGGACATGATGGAAAGGGGCCATGACCGGGACGCACTACAGTGCAGGGTTAAAGTGAAGGAGCTGCAGAATGCCTACCACAAAGCCTGCGAGGCAAACCGCCTCTCCGGTGGTGCCCCCGCGACCTGCCATTTCTACAAAGAGCTGGACGTGATACTTGGGGGCGACCCCACCTCCACTCCGAGGACCACCATGGACACTTCAGAGCCCAGTTCAACAAGGCAGGAGGAGGAAAGTGGGAGCGAGGGTGCCGAGGAGGAGGGAGACAGCCCAGCATCCCTACATGCATGCAGCCAGGAGCTGTTCTCAGGCCAGGAGGAAGGTAGCCAGTCACAGCGGACGGTGCTTGGAGAAGGACAAACACCAGAGGAGGTGCCCGGTAAGTGGCTTTTATTTTGGGAAGTAAGTTGTTCAGTGCGGACTCTTGGAGCGAGGAGGGTTAGGGCTGCATGCATGCCTAGATGCAGAATAGGGCGTTGATGTGGTAATTGGCCTCAGTGCATGAGACTTCAAAGGTCTCATGCAGAAGCTGGGCAATGCGTTTGCGCAGGTTCCTTGGCAGAGCTACTGTGCTCCTTGTCCCAGTCAGGCTAACATGCCTGCGCCACTATGCCGTGAGGGGGGGGACCATTGCTGCACACAGGCAAGCTGCATATGGGCCAGGGCGGAAGCCGCATTGTAGTAGAAGACCCTCCCTTGCTTCCCAGGTCACCCTCAGCAGCGAGATATCTACCAGGACGAACTCCTGTGGAAAATGTGGGGACAGTGTTCAGTATAGGGGCCCCCTGTAGCTGTTAGCTCTCCCCAAGGCACAGAACCCCAGAGGACAGTATGGCCATGAAACAATCAGTCCCCCTTGCCCCTGTGCTTACTCACCATTTTGGGGCTCCTGTGGGTTATGTGCGTTCACTTTGGGACGGGCAAATTCTGCTATTGTGTAGACTGTGCTTGTCTTTAAGTACGGGCGAATCATTGCTCTGTCTGGTGTGAACAATGCTGCCTCTGTTAAGTGTTGCATTTTGGCTTTACAGATGCAACCTTGAGATCTCAGCTGTCCTTATTATCACTGGCCGAAAGACTCCAAAGCGTAGGCGCCAACTTTCCCCAGCGCCAGTGGGTGCTTGTGCCCCCCGGCCCCGCCCCAACTTCACCCCTTCCCCGCCCCTGCCCTGCCCCCATACCAACCCCTTTCCTAAAGTCCCCGCCCCAACTCCGCCCCCTCCCTGCCCCTATTGGACCCCTTCCCCAAATCCCTGCCCTGGCCCCGCCTCTTCGCCCCATGTCACCTCCAACCCACTTTCCCCCACCTCCGGGTTCTTATAACCACCAGCTGCCTTCAACACCTGTAGCTTCACCACCCAGCCTTGCAAACTACAACCCTTACCCACTGCACTCAACCCCCATCACCATGCAGTTTAGCCAGCCTGAAGTGCAGCACTCATTGCACAGCATTCCAGACAGGAAGGCTGAGTATGATAACAGGACATACGCAAATCTGTGATTGAACCGTTCCCCACCCCACCCCCTTGCCCTTTCTGTTTCCCAAGCAGTTATGTTTCTTTTCAATAAATGAATTTTCTTTTCAATAAATGGATTTCTTGGCTTTAAAAACATTCTTTATTATTGCATTAAGGAAAAGATACCTTAGCCCAGGAAAGCAACAGGCACTGCAAGTCAGTGTAGCAAACACAGATTTCTGCTAACATTGGAACCACCGCTCTTCACTCCTGTGCAGGGCACCAAACATTACTGGTGGCTTTCAGCCTCAAATTGCTCCCTCAAGGCATCCCTAATCCTTGCAGACCTGTGCTGGGCCCCTCTAATAGCCCTGCTCTCTGGCTGTTCAAATTCAGCCTCCAGGTGTTGAACCTCTGAGTTCTATCCCTGATGAATCTTTCACCCTTCCCTTCACAAATGTTATGGAGGGTACAGCACGCGGATATAACTGTGGGGATGTTGTCATTAGCCAGGTCCAGCTTCCCGTACAGACAGCGCCAGTGGCCCTTTAAATGGCAAAAGCACACTCCACAGTCATTCTGCACTGACTCAGCCTGTTGTTGAACCGCTCCTTGCTGCTGTCAAGGCTCCCTGTGTAGGATTTCATGAGCCATGGCATTAAAGGGTAAGCGGGGTCTCCAAGGATCACAATGGGCATTTCAACTACCCCTACGGTGATCTTCTGGTATGGGAAGAAAGTCCCAGCTTGCAGCTTCCTGAACAGGACAGTGTTCCAAAAGGTGCATGCGTCATGCACCTTTCCAGGCGTTAATGTCAATGAAATGCCCACGGTGATCCACAAGCGCCCGGAGAACCATAGAGAAATACCCCTTCTAATTAACGTACTCGGAGGCTAGGTGGGCTGGTGCCAGAATTGGAATATGCGTCCCATCTATCGCCCCTCCGCAGTTAGGGAAACCCATTTGTACAAAGCCAGCCACAATGTCATGCATGTTACCCAGAGTCACAGTTCTTCTGAGCAGGATGCGATTAATGGCCCTGCAAACTTGCATCAACACAATTCCAATGGTAGACTTTCCCACTCCAAACTGGTTAGCGACCGATCGGAGTTGCCAGATTCCAGATTGCAATAGCCACCTGCTTCTCCACCGGCAGGGCAGCTCTCAATCTCGTGTCCTTGTACCGTAGGGTGGGGGACGAGCTCATCACACAGTCCCATGAAAGTGGCTTTTCTCATCCAAAAGTTCTGCCGCCACTGCTCGTCATCCCAGACATGCATGACAATGTGATCCCACCACTCAGTGCTTGTTTCCCAAGCTCAAAAGCAGCATTCCACGGTGGTGAGCATGTCCATGAATGCCACAAGGAATCTCGTGTCATAAGCGTTATGTGAGTCGACATCATCATCGGACTCCTCACTGTCACTTTGAATCTTAAGGAATAGCTCGACTGCCAAACGTGACGTGCTGGTGAGACCCATCAGCATATTCCTCAGCACTTTGGGATCCATTCCCGCAGACCAAAAGGGAAGACAGAGCGCGCAGTACAAAAAACGTTGAAAGATGGCGCCAAATGTGGACGGAAGCACAGGGATTGCTGGGATGCGAAGCTATGCATCACGGGGCGTTGGGACAGGACCGTACCCCCGCCCCCTTCCCACAAGCCACAGCGCCAGAATGGGAAGATGTGCTTTGTGGGCTAGCTGCCCATAGTGCACCACTCCCAATGCCGCTGCAAGTGCCACAAATGTGGCCACGCCAGTGCACTTGCAGCTGACAGTGTGAACACACTGCAGCGCTTTCCCTACTGCTCTCTCTCTGAGGGCTGGTTTAACTCACAGCGCTCTACATCTGCAAGTGTAGCCATGCCCGTAGTGTCTAACAAAGTTATGTGGAACAGATTGTTTATCGTAAGTAGTTAACACATATTCAAAGGGACCATTGTTTAGCTTAAATTGAAGTTCCAGATCAGGTGGTCTGTGTTTGTTGTAATTTCTGTTCATAACTTTTAAATTTGCAAATAAAAAACAGGTATTGCAGATGATGCAATTATAAGTGCCCTGCATTTAAAATACAGATATGAACAAGAAAACAGTAGTAGTGTGTTCAGCTTTCTTTCACAAGGTTTTATTTTAGTATCTACTAGTACTAGATAGATTGAAACAGTCTTATACACCTATCTGACTATCTCTAGATCATATAAATATAATAGAATCATAGACTGTGAGGCCAGAAGAGACCACTGTAGTCATCTAGTCTGACCTGGCCACTGGACTTCCTTGAATTAATTCGTATTTGAACTAGAGCATATATTTTAGAAAAAATCCTATCTTGATTTATAATTGTCAGTGATGGAGAATTCCCCATAACCCTTGGTAATACATTCCCATGATTAATTACACTCACTTAATTTTTTTACCTTATTTCCAGTTTTAAATTGTCTAACTTCCATTTCCAGCCATTGGATCTTGTTCAGTCTGTTAGACTGAAGAGCCCTATATCAACATTTTGTTCCCCATGTAGGTATTTATAGATTGTGATCAAGTCACCCTTAGCCTTTTTTTTCTTTTGGTTAAACTTAACAGACTGAGCTCATTGAGTCTGTAAATCATGTTTTCCAGTCCTTTAATTATTCTCCTGTCCCATCGATGGCGCTCCAATTTAATCAGTATCCTTTTGGGGTTTTGGACATCACGGCTGGACATAATATTCCAGTAGCGATTGCACCAGTGCACCATGTCCTCCCTAAATTTCAAGGTAATTGTAAATCAAGTTTTTGGATAACCAAATCTTCTTCTTCGAGTGCTGTTCCTGTGGGTGCTCCACTTCAGGTGTCGGTGTGTCCCGTCTGTGATGTTACTGACATGAACTGTGACTGTATAGATCATTGTTACAACCAGGGTCCTATGGTGGCACCAGGTCTTGTACAGAGGAGGTCAAGTGGTGTGTCTATGGAAACGTTGTAGTTTGCTGGTTATGATTATTCTGTCTGTGTGTGTGTATCATTTTTGTATTTGAAGTTATGAGTATTGGCTATGTACTTGTATCTCAATGTGTTTGATTCTAAGGGTACGTCTACACTACGGGATTAGTCCGAATTTACGGAATTCGATTTTTTGAAACCGATTGTATAAATTCGATTGTACGCGGCCACAGTAAGCGGATTAATTCGGCGGTGCGCGTCCATGTACCGAGACTAGCGTCGAATTCCAGAGCGTTGCACTGTGGGTAGCTATCCCATAGCTATCCCAGAGTTCCCGCAGTCCCCCCCGCCCATTGGAATTCTGGGTCGAGATCCCAATGCCTGATGGGACAAAAAATATTGTCGCGGGCGGTTCTGGGAACATCCTCCCCCTCCCTCCGTGAAAACAACGGCAGACAACCATTTCGCGCCTTTTTTCCTTGTTGAACTGAGCGGACGCCATACCTCGGCAAGGATGGATCCCGCTCAGCTCAAGTTTGCAGTCATGAACATTGTAAACACCACGCGCATTATAGTGCAGTTTATGCTCAACCAGGACCAGAAAAGCCAGGCGAGGAGGAGGCGGCTACGGCAGCGCGGCGACGAGACTGATGCGGACATGGACATGGACACAGAATTGTCTCGCGCCACGGGCCCCGGCGCTTTGGAGATCATGTTGGCAATGGGGCAGCTTCTCGCTGTGGAACGCCGATTCTGGGCCCGGGAAACAAGCACTGACTGGTGGGACCGCATAGTGCTGCAGGTGTGGGACGATTCCCAGTGGCTGCGAAACTTTCGCATGCGTAAGGGCACTTTCCTGGAACTTTGTGACTTGCTTTCCCCTGCCCTGACGCGCCAGAACACCAAGATGAGAGCAGCCCTCACAGTTGAGAAGCGAGTGGCGATAGCCCTGTGGAAGCTTGCAACACCGGACAGCTACCGGTCAGTCGGTAATCAGTTCGGAGTGGGAAAATCTACCGTGGGGGCTGCTGTCATGCAAGTAGCCAAAGCAATCGTTGAGCTGCTGCTAAAAAAGGTAGTGACGCTGGGAAATGTGCAGCTCATTGTGGATGGCTTTGCTGCAATGGGATTCCCTAACTGTGGTGGGGCGATAGATGGAACCCATATCCCGATCTTGGCACCGGAGCACCAGGGCAGCCAGTACATAAACCGCAAGGGGTACTTTTCTATGGTGCTGCAAGCAATGGTGGATCACAAGGGACGTTTCACCAACATCAACGTGGGATGGCCGGGAAGGGTTCA
Organism: Platysternon megacephalum; assembly: GCA_003942145.1. Taxonomy (NCBI): domain Eukaryota; kingdom Metazoa; phylum Chordata; order Testudines; family Platysternidae; genus Platysternon; species Platysternon megacephalum. The sequence goes on along the minus strand of QXTE01000357.1, from coordinate 35,250 downwards.
TGACGCCCGCGTCTTCAGGAACACTAGTCTGTTTAAACGGCTGCAACAAGGGATTTACTTTCCAGACCGGAAAATTACCATTGGGGATGTTGAGATGCCCATCGTTATCCTTGGGGACCCAGCCTACCCCTTAATGCCGTGGCTCATGAAGCCATACACAGGCAGCCTGGACAGTACTCAGGAGCGGTTCAACTACAGGCTGAGCAAGTGCAGGATGGTGGTAGAGTGTGCCTTTGGACGTTTAAAAGGTCGCTGGCGCTCGTTACTGACTCGCTCGGACCTCAGCCAAACCAACATCCCCATTGCTATTGCAGCTTGCTGTGTGCTCCACAATCTCTGTGAGAGCAAGGGGGAGACCTTTATGGCGGGGTGGGAGGCTGAGGCAAACCGCCTGGCCGCTGATTACGCGCAGCCAGACACCAGGGCGATTAGAAGAGCACACCAGGAAGCGGTGCGCATCAGAGAAGCTCTGAAAACAAGTTTCAGTGCTGCCCAGGCTCCTGTGTGAAAGTTATGTTTGTTTGTCCCTGTTGAAAACCCGCCCACTTGATTCACTCATTCCCTGTAAGCAACCCACCCTTCCCCCTTCCCCCTTCGATCCCAGTTTTATTTAAAAAAAAATAAAGTCAGTGTCGTTTTCAAATTACAAATCAAGAACTTTTTATTAACGGGGGGTAATGAACATAGGGAGAGAAATAACCAGGTAGTCCGGGTGGGGTTTGGGAGGAGGGTAGGAGTGAAGGAACAGGGCAGGAACAACATTCAAAATAATGAGAGCCTTTTGCTCGGGCTCTCTAATGGGGTGGACTGGCAGGTTGCACGGAGCTTCCCCCCCCGCGTTCTTACACGTCGGGGTGAGGAGGCTACGGGACTTGGGGAGGGGGGAGGGCGGTTATAGAGGGGCTGCAGCGGCACCCGGTAATCCGGCAGCTGCCGTTCCTGGAGCTCCACCAGACGCCGGAGCATGTCTGTCTGATCACGCAGCAGCCCCAGCGTTGCATCCCGCCACTTCTCCTCTCGGGCGTCCCTCCTCTCCTCGCGTTCGTCCCTTCTCTCCTCACGTTCATCCCTTTTCTCCTCCCGTTGGTCCCTCATGTCCTCCCGCTGGTCCCTCTTCTCCTCACGGTCACTGGCCTCTTGACGGAATTTCAATACAGTCTCCTTCCAATCGTTAAAATTAGCTCTCTCATCCCGGGTCGACTGCATTATTTCCGAGAACATATCGTCTCGGGTGCGCCTCTTTCGCCTCCTTATCTGGGAGAGCCTTCGTGCTGGGGGCGGGAGGATGGAAGAATTTGCAGCTGCAGTAGGAGGGAAAAAAAGGAGAGAAGTATGTAAAAAGATACATTTTATAGAACAATGCTTATACTCTTTCACGGTGAACACTTTTCACATTACATAGCAATGTACAAGGTCGCTTTTTGCATCTTATATTGAGTGCCCGCGGCTTTGGTGTTAGAGATCACAGCAGACGCAGGGCCGGGCAACAGATTTCGGCTTGTATGCAGCCATGGTAAGCCATTGTCCTGCTGCTTCTGCATTAAATCAGCGCCCTCCTTTCCCATAGCAAGCAAAGCCCTTTACGTGCTGCGGTTTCCCTGTTACCGTGCAGCATCAGATAACATAACAACCACCCCCCACCCACCCATTCAATTCTGTGGGATGACCCCCTCCCCCCACCACGTGGCTGGTACCATGGAAGATCCATGCAGATCGCAAACTAGCCCCCCCATCCACTTCTGTGGGATGATCGCGTTACCCCTCCCCCCACCACGTGGCTGGTATCAGGGAAGACCCCTGCTAGCCAAACGCGAAAAACTCAGCGACATTATCCACCCCCTCCCCCCCGCCCGCTTGGCTAACTGCAGGGAAAGATTTCTTTTCAGCTACAGGCAAACAGCCCAGTAGGAACGGGGCCACCTCTGTCCCCCTAATTACATTCCCATATCTCAAACAGGTTACCCTGAACGATATCACTCTCCTGAGGATAACACAGCAAGATAAAGAGCGGATGTTGCTTGAATGCCAGCAAACACCGGGACCATACGCTGCCAAGCTTTGTCAAGCAATGATACCGGATTACTTGCTGCTAGCATGGCGCGGTCAAGTGTCCTACCATGGAGGACGGAATAAGGCTGCCCTGCCCAGAAACCTTCTGGAAAAGCTTTTGGAGTACCTCCAGGAGAGTTTCATGGAGATGTCCCTGGAGGATTTCAACTCCATCCCCAGACACGTTAACAGACTTTTCCAGTAGCTGTACTGGCCGCGAATGCATCCCAAGTCCCCAGGGCAAATTAATCATTAAACAAATACTTGTTTTAAACCATGTTTGATATATTTGAAAAGGTACACTCACCAGAGGTCCCTTCCAGGGGGTCTGCGATGCCGCCTTGGGAGGGTTCGGAGGGCACTTCGGTCAGGGTCAGAAACAGCTCCTGGCTGTCGGGGAGAATGGAGTGCTGTGTGCTCTCCACAAGTTCGTCCTCCTCCTCCTCCTCCTCTTCCCCGTCCGCAGATTCGTCATGCAACGATGACATTAACCCCTCCTCGGAGTCCACGCTCAGGGGTGGGGTAGTGGTGGCGGCCCCTCCGAGAATTGCATGCAGCTCATCGTAAAAGCGGCATGTCTGCGGCTCTGCCCCGGACCGTCCGTTGGCCTCCTTCGTCTTCTGATAGGCCTGTCGGAGCTCCTTCACCTTTATACGGCACTGAATGGAGTCCCGATTGTGGCCTCTCTCCATCATCCCCTTGGAGATCTTGTCAAAGATCTTTGCATTCCGTCTCTTGGAACGCAGTTCTGCGAGCACTGAATCCTCTCCCCATATAGAGATCAGATCCAGTATCTCGCGTGTGGTCCATGCTGGTGCTCGTTTGCGGTTCTCGGACTGCATGGCTACCTGTGCTGTTCAGCTCTGTGTGGTCACCTGTGCTCACCAGGCTGGGCAGACAGGAAATGAAATTCAAAAGTTCGCGGGGCTTTTCCTGTCCAACTGCCCAGAGCATCCGAGTTTCGATTGCTGTCCAGAGCGGTCACAATGGTGCACTGTGGGATAGCTCCCGGAGGCCAATACCTTCGAATTCTGTCCACACTAACCCTAATTCGAACCAGCAATGTCGAATTCAGCGCTACTCCCCTCGTCGGAGAGGAGTACAGAAACCGATTTTAAGAGCACTTTAAATCGAATTAAATGGCCTTGTTGTGTGGACGGGTACAAGCTTAATTCGCTATAACGCTGCTAAATTCGAACTAAAATCGTAGTGTAGACCAGGCCTAAGTAGCCTCAGTGAAGCATTTAGTCAGCTTCTTGAGAAAGGACTAGTCTCAGTAAGTGCCCAATCAAGAAACACTTATCTGACAATGGACTTTGGGAGACGCCAATCCACATCTGAGTTTTCCTGGGAACGTTCAAACTAACATGTAAACAATGGCGTCGGCCTGCAAAAAGCTGAATCATTCATGGACATAAGCTTTATACAGAGTAAAACAGATTTATTTGGGGTTTAGGCTCCCAGAAAAACTGAATACTGGGTGCTGGGAAAGTTCCTGTTAACTGAGAAACTCCTGAGCCAAGTGNATTCGCTATAACGCTGCTAAATTCGAACTAAAATCGTAGTGTAGACCAGGCCTAAGTAGCCTCAGTGAAGCATTTAGTCAGCTTCTTGAGAAAGGACTAGTCTCAGTAAGTGCCCAATCAAGAAACACTTATCTGACAATGGACTTTGGGAGACGCCAATCCACATCTGAGTTTTCCTGGGAACGTTCAAACTAACATGTAAACAATGGCGTCGGCCTGCAAAAAGCTGAATCATTCATGGACATAAGCTTTATACAGAGTAAAACAGATTTATTTGGGGTTTAGGCTCCCAGAAAANCCTCCCTCCCTCTGTGAAAGCAATGGCAGACAATCATTTCGCGCCTTTTTTCAGCCCAGACGCCATAGAACTGGGATCATGGAGCCCGCTCAGATCACTGCGGCAATTATGAGCACTATAACCACCACGCGCATTATCCTGGAGTATATGCAGAGCCGGAACCTGGCAAAGCAAAACCAGGCGAGGAGGCAACGGCAGCGCGGTGATGAGAGTGATGAGGAAATAGACATGGACATAGACTTCTCACAAAGTACGGGCCCCAGCAATGTGCAAATCATGGTGTTAATGGGGCAGGTTCATGCCGTGGAACGCTGATTCTGGGCCCGGGAAACAAGCACAGACTGGTGGGACCGCATAGTGTTGCAGGTGTGGGACGATTCCCAGTGGCTGCGAAACTTTCGCATGCGTAAGGGCACTTTCATGGAACTTTGTGACTTGCTTTCCCCTGCCCTGAAGCGCCAGAATACCAAGATGAGAGCAGCCCTCACAGTTGAGAAGCGAGTGGCCATAGCCCTGTGGAAGCTTGCAACGCCAGACAGCTACCGGTCAGTCGGACATCAATTTGGAGTGGGCAAATCTACTGTGGGGGCTGCTGTGATTCAAGTAGCCCACGCAATCAAAGACCTGCTGATATCAAGGGTAGTGACTCTGGGAAATGTGCAGGTCATAGTGGATGGCTTTGCTGCAATGGGATTCCCTAACTGTGGTGGGGCGATAGATGGAACCCATATCCCTATCTTGGCACCGGAGCACCAAGCCAGCGAGTACATAAACCGAAAGGGGTACTTTTCAATGCTGCTGCAAGCACTGGTGGATCACAAGGGACGTTTCACCAACATCAACGTGGGATGGCCAGGAAAGGTACATGACGCTCGCGTCTTCAGGAACTCTGGTCTGTTTCAAAAGCTGCAGGAAGGGACTTTCTTCCCAGACCAGAAAATAACCGTTGGGGATGTTGAAATGCCTATAGTTATCCTTGGGGACCCAGCCTACCCCTTAATGCCATGGCTCATGAAGCCATACACAGGCAGCCTGGACAGTAGTCAGGACCTGTTCAACTACAGGCTGAGCAAGTGCAGAATGGTGGTAGAATGTGCATTTGGACGTTTAAAAGCGCGCTGGCGCAGTTTACTGACTCGGTTAGACCTCAGCGAAAACAATATTCCCATTGTTATTACTGCTTGTTGTGCGCTCCACAATATCTGTGAGAGTAAGGGGGAGACGTTTATGGCGGGGTGGGAGGCTGAGGCAAATCGCCTGGCCGCTAATTACGCGCAGCCAGACACCAGGGCGATTAGAAGAGTACAGCAGGGTGCGGTGCGCATCAGAGAAGCTTTGAAAACCAGTTTCATGACTGGCCAGGCTACGGTGTGAAAGTTCTGTTTGTTTCTCCTTGATGAACCTCCCCCCCGCCCCCGCCCGGTTCACTCTACTTCACTGTAAGCTAGACACCCTCCCCTCCCCCCTTCGATCACCGCTTGCAGAGGCAATAAAGTCATTGTTACTTCAAATTCATGCATTCTTTATTAATTCACACAAATAGGAGGATAACTGCCAAGGTAGCCCAGGAGGGATGGGGGAGGAGGGAAGCGCTGGGTGGGGTGGGGGAGGAGGGAAGGACAAGGACACCGTGCACTATAAAACTTTAAAACTTTAAAAATTAGAAACTTCAAAACTTATTGAAGGCCAGCCTTCTGCTGCTTGAGCAATCCTCTGGGGTGGAGTGGCTGGGTGGCCGGAGGCCCCCCCACCGCGTTCTTGGGCGTCTGGGTGAGGACGCCATGGAACTTGGGGAGGAGGGCTGTTGGTTACACAGGGGCTGTAGTGGCGGTCTGTGCTCCTGCTGCCTTTCTTGCAGCTCAACCATACGCTGGAGCATCTCACTTTGATGCTCCAGCAGTCGGAGCATGGACTCCTGCCTTCTGTTCTCAATCTGACGCCACCTCTCAGATTCAGCCCGCGATTCAGCACGCAACCTCTCCGATTCAGCACGCGATTCAGCCCGCCACCTCTCCTCGCGTTCAAACTGTGCTTTTCTGCAGTCAGACATTGTCTGCCTCCAAGCATTCTGCTGAACCCTGTCAGCGTGGGAGGCCGTCTGGAGCTCCGAGAACATTTCATCCCGAGTTCTCTTCTTCCTCCTTCTAATCTTCACTAGCCTCTGCGAAGGAGAAACATTTGCAGCTGGTGGGGGAAAAGGGAGATAGGTAGTTAAAAAGACACATTTTAGAGAACAATAGGATCACTCTTTCCCGTTAAACCTTGCTGTTCACATTACATAGCACAAATGCTTTCGTTACAAGGTCGTATTTTGCCTCTATTTATATTGAGGGTCTGCCGATTTGGTGTGAGAGATCACTCACGCAGGGCCAGGCAACAGAATTCGGCTTGCAGGCAGCCATGGTAAGCCACAGTCTTTTGGCTTCTTTAACCTTAATAACATGTGGGAATGGTTTCAAACAGCAGCACCCTCATTTTCCATACCAAGCAGCCGTTGGGTTGGCCATTTAAAATGGTATGGCAATTTAAAAGGAGGGAGGGATGCGGTTGCCGGGTTAACGTGCAGCACAAACCCAACTAACCCCCCCCCCCCCCCCCACACACACCCAATTCCCTGGGATGATCACTTCACCCCTCCCCCCACCGCGTGGCTAACAGTGGGGAACATTTCTGTTCAGCCGAGCAGGAACGGGCACTCTGAATGTCCCCTTAATAAAAGCACCCTATTTCAACCAGGTGACCATGAATGATATCACTCTCCTGAGGATAACACAGAGAGATAAGGAATGGATGTTGTCTGAATGCCAGCAAACACCGGGACCATACGCTGCCATGCTTTGCTATGCAATGATTCCAGACTACGTGCTACTGGCCTGGCGTGGTAAAGTGTCCTACCATGGCGGACGGAATAAGGCAGCCCTCCCCAGAAACCTTTTGCAAAGGCTTTGGGAGTACATCCAGGAGAGCTTTCTGGAGATGTCCCTGGAGGATTTCCGCTCCATCCCCATACACGTTAACAGACTTTTCCAGTAGCTGTCCTGGCCGCGAATGCCAGGGCAAATTAATCATTAAACAAGCTTGCTTTTAAACCATGTGTAATATTTACAAAGGTACACTCATCAGAGGTCCCTTGTCCACCCTCAGGGTCTGTGAGCACGCTTTGGGTTTGGGTGGGTTCGGGGTTTACTGGCTCCAGGTCCAGAGTGATAAACATATCCTTGCTGTTGGGGAAAACGGTTTCTCCGCTTCCTTGCTGTGAGCCATCTTCAATCTCTTCATCATCATCGTCTTCCTCGTCCCCAGAACCCACTTCTGTGTTGCGTGAGTCTCCATTGACGGAGTCAAAGCACAGGGTTGGGCTACTGGTGGCTGCACCCCCTAGCATGGCATGCAGCTCGGCGTAGAAGCGGCATGTCTGCGGCTCTGCCCCGGACCTTCCGTTTGCCTCTCTGGTTTTGTGGCAGGCTTGCCTTAGCTCCTTAATTTTCACGTGGCCTCTGTCCTTCATGCTCTTTGAGACTTTTTCTAATGTTTTGGCATTTCGTTTTCTGCAACGGAGTTCCGCTAGCATGGATTCGTCTCCCCATATGGCGAGCAGATCCCGTACCTCCCGTTCGGTCCATGCTGGAGCTCTTTTGCAATCCTGGGACTCCATCGTGGTTACCTGTGCTGATGAGCTCTGCATGGTTACCTGTGCATGCTGGGCAAACAGGAAATGAAATTCAAAAGTTCGCGGGGCTTTTCCTGTGTACCTGGCCAGTGCATCCGAGTTCAGATTGATGTCCAGAGCGGTCATAATGGTGCACTCTGGGATAGCTCCCGGAGGCCAATACCGTCGAATTGTGTCCACAATACCCCAAATTCAACCCAGCAAAGCCGATTTCAGCGCTAATCCCCTCGTCGGAGGTGGTGTAAAGAAATCAATTTAAAGAGCCCTTTAAGTCGAAAAAAAGGGCTTCGTCGTGTGGACGGGTCCAGGCTTAAATCGAGGTAACGCTGCTAAATTCGACCTAAAATCGTAGTGTACACCAGGCCTTAGTTTCTGTGAACTGCAGGGGGGCGTGGCCCAGCCTCTTGGTCTGTGCTGGAGCCAACTGGTGTGTCTAGCTCAGCAAGACGGGAGTGGAGGGATGCCTTTTCTGGCAGTGGGGTTTGTTCTCAGTGGTATCCCAGCACATCTAGTGACAGTCTTGAGGGAGTTTCTGTGACCCGACCCTTCACACCGTCAATCTGAGATTTTCGGTAGCAGTGTCTGGTCAGGATGCACCTGTGCAGTAGCAGTCTCGTGGCGCCGCTGGTGCCTCATCTAGCTCGCACACACCCCGACCCTTGCAGTTCCTTCTCAGCCATCCTCGGCTTGAGACAGAGTCCGGTAGCAGTGTCTCTAAAAACCTTCAAAAACATTAGGTTAAGTTAGATAGCATAGTTATTACCCTTTTTTATTAGTAATTTGTTATTTTAATTAATATAGTTAAAGTTAGCATTAGTTAAACTTAGTTAGATAGCCATAAAAAAACCTTTCATTTTCCCATCCCCCTTTTTCATAAATATGCCTGGCTCCCCAGGATTTAAAAGATGTATTTCATGTAAGGACGCAATACCAATTTCTGATGGCCACTCCTTATATGTCTGTAACCCTTCTGCCCATCTGAGTTGGCAGCAACAAGGGCTGGGTTCAGTATCTAGGGGTTCCATTTCAATAACGCAATGCAAAACGGGCTCGAGGCCCCACCCAGTGACCTGGGACAATTACATACCACCCCCTGGGCGCCTCTAAGAGGCAATACTTCCCCTCTCGCAAGCACAGAGTCTGAGTGTAGCAGAAAATGTTTAATAACATGAGGTAAATGACATCAGCATTAAATTGGGAAAACACCACAAACAGGATTCATAACACAAACCATGAGCAAAAGACCCACCCCAAAGTCCAACACCCCAAAAGTCTCTTGAGTCCAGCAACCCAAGAATCACCCAAAAGTCTCTGTCCCTGGTCAGTGCAGCCCCAGAGTTCAAAAGTTTATCTGCAGAGTCTTACCGTCCCCCAGCCTGGGTGGAGGGGGAGAAAGGGGCACGCGGGGTATTAAGGGGCACCTTACATGGTCCAAGGCCGACTGCCCCGTATCTCCAAGGGGTTCTGCTGCAGCCTTCACCACAAGCCGCTCCACTCCACCAGCCACTCCAGCCATCCCACAAACTGCTCCGCTCCACTCGTCGTCCCATGGGCCACGCCAACCGTCCCGCAAACTGCTCCGCTCTGCTCGCCATCCCGTGGGCTGCACCAACCGTCCCGCAAACTGCTCCACGCTGCCAGCTGCTTAGCAATAAATCTTCAGGCTCCCCCACTAGTTAACACAGCACTCAGTGATTTCAGCTCTTTATTGATTGTATTTATTGATTTCAGCTTGTAGTAGGGGAGCCCCAGTGCTGGTACACCTTTGGCCCAAAGTGAATTCAGTACAGCAGCCTGTAACTAGACTCTTAATGGAATCAAAATTAGCTCTGCTATTCAACAGTGAAGAGAGGAGGCAGTGCAATTGGTGTTTCAGGCCCTCAAAAAGAACCATGCTATCAGGTACAAATACCTGTAGCCAGCCTCTTTCTATTCACTGGGTTTTGGAACCCATGTCCCTTGTCTAGCAAGTGCTACTTAGGTGATGGTAAGACCCTCTGTCATAAAACAGTTTCATTGTCCTTGATTCACATAATCAGGGTAACAACACTTTATTCCTCCTGCCCCAATAACAGAGAAACTGGGGATCCCACAGCTGCCAAAGTGACCATTTTGGGCTGCCGTAGGCTCATGCTAGGCGGGGTGGGTGTGCCTATGCAAACAAGATCAGCCCCTGAAGTTCTTTTCCACACTTGCCATAATTCACCACCAGATGTCAGGGTAGAGCTCATCCTGACTCTGCTTACATGTCCGATGCTTAGGTGAGTCACACGTACTGCAGAAGTGCGCTCACTGCAACAATCTCAAAGCGAGAGGAATGAGAGATAGGGATCTTTATCTTAAACTTATTCTAATGGAGAAATCCCTCACTCCTACATTGGACCCTGGACAACCTGCAACAAGGGACTCCACAGCGCATCCTCCATGGACAGACTAAGTGCCAATTCCTCTACAAAATCGAGGAAAAGGGTCATGTCTCCACCAAGCCAAGAACTGTTAAAAAAGAATGGTCTCCAGCGAGATCGCTCCCCATGGTGCCAACCTCCTCCAGAATGAGCACCATTGATGCATCGGGCACCTCCGATACCGTCCGCTCCATGACCTCTTCCGGCAGGAGAAAGGAGTCGAGTAGCAGGCACAAAGCGACCTCCTGCTCCACAGCTCCAACTACCCCTACAAAGGGCACGGTACCACAACCTCAACCACCTGTGATGGCTCCCCCTCCGGCACCAAGCTCATCGGCACCGAAGAAGGCTACACACAAAGGGTCGGCACCGGGGTCACTTCCACCTAGGACGGCAACACAGAAGGATACAGCACCGCATACAACGGTACCAATACCCCTTATGCACTTGTCAGATATGGAAGTGTTCTCTGTTCCCAGATCTCCACTGCTCGGCACTGCCTGCTTGCCAGTACCGACTGCACTGGCCCAACCAGAATCTCCCGATGCTCCACATTTTTCAAGTGATGAGGAGGACAACATGGAGGAGGCAGTTTTCTCATCTGGACACTCCTCCCCAGCAGGCACGGAACCTCGTTATAGACCCAGGGAACAGAGCACCAGGGACTTCCCCCCATGGCTCACTAATCCATGGATGTGCCCTCCCATTCCATTTCCCATTCAATGGCCACAATGGGACCCATGGGCAGCCTACAGGTCTCAATTTCACAGACCTCCCACTTCCCACAGGAAACCCATATGCTCTGTAATGACATCGGTACCCGAGCCCTCTGAGGTGACAGAGGAGGTGGAGGAAGACAGGGATGAGACCACAGAAAATGAAACATCCCCTGACCACAACTCCTGTTCCGCTGATGAGGCAGTTATGCCCCCGCCTCCCACTAGTACAGATGATTTCAAACACTTTCAGGAGTTATTCCGGTGGGTGGCACAGAGCCAAAATATTCCTCTTGAGGAGGTACCAGAGACGCAACACCAACTCCTCAAGATCCTACACACTTCATCCACGACAAAAATAGCTTTGCTCATAAACGACGCTCTGATGGAACCTTTAGAAATGGTGTGGCAAACACCTGCCACCATCCCGCCAACCCATAAGCATATGGACAGGAAATACTATGTGCCAAATAAAGTCATGGACTTCCTTTTTTCACACCCACAGCCTAACTCCTTAGTGGTGGATGCGGTCAACCAGTGGGGCAAATATCCTCAATTCAAATCCACACCACAAGACAAGGATTGGAAGAGACTAGACCTCTTGGGGCAAAAAGTTTACTCTTCTGCAACTCTTGAATTCCACACAGCCAATTACACACTGTTAGTTGCCAACTATGATCATGATAATTATATAAAACTGAATGATTTCATCCAGGAAATTCAAGAGGAAAAAAGAGACCAATTCCATGCCATTGTCAATGAGGGACAACGTATTGCTAGAACAGCGCTCCAGACATCCCCCAACGTGGTGACACAGTAGCATGCACGGCGGCGACAGCTATCGTCATGCACAGAGCATCCTGGTTGCACTCATCTGATATCCCAAGGGAACTCCAGACCAAGGTAGGGACAAGCTCTTCTTTGACAGGGACAAGCTCTTCTCCGCTAAGACGGATGAGGTCCTCCATTCCATGAAGGCCACACTGAGGACCCTCAGGATCTACACACACCCTAACAGGAGATGCAGATACCAGCCTTACAATCATAACAGAGACAGCACGTCTCAACACCGGCAGAGACCATACGACAATCAAAGACAAAGGCACAAACCACAGAGATATTGCCTTACCCAATCTCAGGCTGCGACGTCCCAAGCACCACCAAACAAGACACAATTTTTAAACGTTGGTCGAGGGTCTGACCGACCTCCCCCGACCATTAGCGCCAATGGAACAAACAATCCAAAACTTTGGTCATCGGCTTCGACCATTTTACCATCCGTGGGCCTCTATCACCAGTGACCACTGGGTTTTAGAGATCATTCGAATGGGTTATACCATCCCCTTTACCTCCATCCCACCTACCCGTCCCCTCTTCCCCATTCCTCTTCAGGGACCCTTCTCACAAGCACCTATTGAGACAAGAAGTACATCATCTTCTACAACTAGGGGCCATGGAACAAGTTCCAACACAACACAGAGGGCAGGGATTTTATTTCCATTAATTCCTGACTCTAAAAAGAAAAACGGATGTTGGCAACTCATACTAGATCTCAGAAAACTCAACAAATGTGTCCGTACCCACAGATTCAAAATGGTCACACTGAACTCTATCATCCCTGCGCTGGAAGAAGGTGACTGGTTCTAAACCTTGGACCTGCAAGATGCGTATTTTCACATTACCATCCATCCTGCTCATAGACGATTCCTATGATTCACAGTGGGACAAGATCACTTCCAATACAGAGTACTGACATTCGGACTGTTGACAGCTCCATGTGTCTTTACCAAAACCCCAGTGGTGGTAGCTGCTTATTTGCGCAGACAGGGAATATTGATATTCCCATACTTAGATGATTGCCTGCTAAAAGGCCGTACCCTGACAGAAACATTACACATTACTCGACAAACCATCTCTCTTTTTCACTCCCTAGTGCTACAAATCAATGAAAAGAAATCTATCCTAACTCCAGTACAATTATTGGACTTCATAGGAGCACACCTGGACTCAGTGGAGGCTAAAGCATCACTCCAAAACCCCGATTCACAGCAATGACCTCCCTCATGTCAGTGGTCTCAGACAGCCCAGGGGTGTCTGCACACACCTGCCTACAACTCTTGGGACATATGGCAGCTGCCACTTTCATTGTAAAACACACCAGACTGCATGCACTGCCTTCAAGGATGTCTGAGCTCGGTATATAGTCCACGAAAGCACAGCCTAAACAAAAGACTTACACCGACCCCAGAGGTTCTACATTCACATACGATAGTGGACAAACCCAATAAACGTTTGCTCAGGCATCCCATTTCAACAGGATCCACCATCCATACAAATCACAACAGATGCTTCACTGATCGCATGGGGAGCTCACCTAAACCAACATACAATCCAAGGCAAGTGGTCCCCCACTGAAACACATTTACATATCAACCCTGCTCGAATTACGCACGTTCCACAACACGTGCCTTCATTTCCTCCCTCTTATATGAGGCAAAATGATAAGGGTCCTGACGGACAACATTGTGTGTATGTTCTATATAAATCGACAGGGTGGAGCATGTTCCCACTCCTTATGCACAGAGGCCTTAAAACTATGGAACTGGTGCATAAAACACAACATCACTATTACAGCAGCATATCTCCCGGGTCGACTGAACATGACGGCGGACACATTAAGCAGACAGTTTTCCCAAGAGCACTAATGGGAACTGAATGACGAAATAACACAACATATATTTTACATATGGGGATCCCCACACATAGACCTGTTCGCGACATCAGTAAACAAGAAATGCCCAAAGTTTTGCTCACGAGCAGGACTAGGGGCACGATCCCTAGGGGACGCTTTTCTCATCAAATGGAACGCTCCTCTCCTGTACACATTCCCACCAATACCTCTAATCTCCAGAGTAATACACAAAATACAAACCAACAGGACCAAAATAATACTCATAGTACCGACGTGGCCCAGACAGACATGGTTCCCTTACCTGACACCCATAATGATCTGCACAACGTTCACTCTCCCTGGCCTATGGAATCTTCTCTCTCAGGATGATAGTCAAGTCCTCCATCCAGACCCAGAGAAACTTCACCTGAAGGCGTGGCTCCTTCATGGCTCCACCACGACGAACTAACCTGCTCAGAACATGTAAAACAAGTGTTAATAAACAGCAGGAATCACAACACACGTACTACTTACCTCCAAAAATGGAAAAGATTCTTCCTATGGTGCCAGAATAAACAAATATCTGCAAGCAAGGCACCACTTCCACTAATCCTGCAATATTTATTATCCCTAAAGAACTCAGGGCTTACTATGAGCTCACATAGAGTTCATCTTGCCGCCATCACGGCCTTCCATCAACAGGTAGACAGGACTTCAATATTCGCTCACCCGATTACTAAGCATTTTCTCGCGGGCATACAGAACATATACCTAGATATCTGAGAACCCATGCCAGTATGGGACTTAAATCTGGTGCTCAGAAGTCTAACCAGAGCCTCATTCGAACCCTTAGCCACATGCCCATTACTTCACTTATCTATGAAAGTGGCATTCCTGGTCACCATTATATCAGTATGAAGAGTCAGCAAAATAGGGGCTTTCGTGGCTCACCCACAATACACAATATTCTTCAAGGATAAAGTGACACTTAGAACACATCCTAAGTTTATGCCCAAAATATTGTTCCATCTCAACCAACTGATTCACTTAACTAAATTTCATACAAAACCACACACTAACGCTCAAGAGGCGGTCCTGCACACATTGAACATGCGCTTAGCATTTTATCTATTTTGAACAAAGCTCTTCCAAAAATCACCTTGACTTTTGACTTTGTGTCAACAACAGAATGATCAGAGGGCTCTGCCATATCTACATAAAGATTATCGAAATGCATATCTAGCTGTATCCATATGTGCTATTCACAGCACAACACTGAAGCCCCTCCGGGCATCAGAACCCACTCAACAAGAGCTTTATCTACATCCATAGCATTCCTACACAATGTGCCCATTCTAGACATCTGCAGGGTGGCCACCTGGGCCTCTTAACACACATTCACAAATCACTACGCAATTACTCTCAGTTCAAGCTCAGACACAAGACTAGGCCTCACTGTACTAGCCTCAGCAACAAACTGAACTCCGAATTCCTTTCCATCCTCATGAGGGCACTGCTCTACATTCACCTGAAGTGGAGCACCCACAGGGACAGCACTCAAAGAAGAAGAGAAGGTTACTCACCTTGTGCAGTAACTGAGGTTCTTTGAGATGTGTGTCTCCCTGTGAGTGCTCCACTACCCACCCTCCTCCCCTCTAATTCGGAGTACGAGCTAAACACTCCACGGTAGAGAAGGAACTGAAGGGGTCGGGACGTGAGCATGCTAGATGAGGCACCAGTGGCACTGCGAGACTGCTACTGCGCACATGCACCCCGACCAGACACTGCTACTGAAAATCTCCGATTGACAGCACCGGGACGCACCGACACCTGAAGTGGAGCACCCACAGGGACACACATCTTGAAGAACCTCAGTTACTGCACAAGCTGAGCAACCTTCTCTTAAACTTTGAACTAAATGGCTATGATTTTTCACAATTGAAATCAAAGTTAAATTTTTCTATAAATGTGTTGAAGTTAAAGAAATGAATGAAAGAAAACATATTCTCTTTCTCTAGGTATTCAGACCGCTACTAGATCCAGTTACTGGTGGGAATAATTGTATTTGTTATGACCAATTCAAAGGAATGCTTAATAGTTGTGTACAGTCACAAGCCTTGCCAGGTACCTCCGATGGTAAGTGTTTGGAGAAGTCACCTACTGTGAGTTTGATTTTTTTAATTTGGTCTCCTCCCATCTACAACTGACAGTATAAATGATTGACTCTCCCTGTATATAGAAGATTCTCTTTGTGCCTGTGTGTGCATGACTGTTCAGATTTCTAGTTTGTTTTTCTCCTCTAAGTTAATTTTTTGTTAGCACTCATTAAAGTGTGATGGGATTGGAGATGGAAGTCTTCTATTTATCCATGCGTAAGGCTATGTTTATGTTATGGAAGTCACGGAATCCGTGACTTCCAGAGACCTCCATGACATTCTCTGCCTCAGCCCCAGGGGTCCCCTGCAAGGTTCCAGTGACAGGCAACAGCCTCCTGAGTGGGCCCTCAGGGTTCCAGCAACAGGCGACAGCCTCGCGCGGGAGGGTGTAATTGTAATTGGGGATTTGTAATGTGGATGCTTACACATTGGAAACAAGACTGCAATCACAAGCTCATTTGACATAAGCCACTGAACAGCTATTAAATGGGAATGATTTTTGGTCATTACTCACAAGGCCCAAATTTGAACCAGTTACTGAAAGTTAAGAAGTATGATATACCATCACCAATCCTCTGAATTGTTCCCCAGTGCTCTGATTTCTGATTGCACATTAGCTTTGTGACCTTTGATCTTGCTATGTGATAATGTGGGCTTTACATCATGGAGGTTGAAAGGAAATTGTTTTTAATAGATTGTTTCTATCCATGTACCTCTATTTACTTTGATGTCCATAAGGAAGCTGAAGAAGTTTGAAAGAGAATGTGTTCAAAAAAATTATCGTAGCTCACTGGTTAACTTGAAAAGTTAAGATATAAAGTTCAATTAAAGGATAGTTTTCTCCTTTGAAAAGATATTGCTCAGGTTCAAGTAGGTAGGAGTGAGCTCTCTTATGGGCTCAGTAATGGCCACTTTGTGCCCTGTCCATATACAGGTGTACAAGGGAAGGAGAGAGGATGGGGTGGGCAAAAGGAGCCTTACACCATTGCATAGGGGCCATGCACAGTTGCACTGCCTGTGTGCAACTGTATTCCTTGCTTACGAGCCATCCCAAAGGGGTGAGGGAAGAGACAAGAGTAAAGCCAGATATACAGAGCTGGACAGATATGCAGAAGGGATCATGCTGCATCTTCCTAAGCAGCGATGCTGGGGGTGTGCTCCCTACAGTATGCATGCCTGGAACCTCTTGGAGGGATTGTGCATCCTTGAAGAATGTTGCCTTTTGGAGCTCCCACTGCAATTGTGCTGCTCTGCATCAGTCCTAGCATGAGCCAGTGTCAAAAAGACAAAGCTGCCCTTATATAGATGCCAGACCACAAAGCATGTTCTCCAGTTGTTTCTTCTAATATATGAGGTATCTCATAGCCATTTGTCATGTGATCGGGTATTACAATCCCTCCAGTGGCAAGTTGTACATTCATTAGCCTTTATTAACATAACATCACTGAGAAATGTATAATTTTTCCCAGCTGTTTTGAGAAACATCAAGCTGGCTCAATACTGGGGTCTCATTTCCCAACATTCCTGACAGGAAGTCTGTTAGAGGAGAATATTCAATATTTTTATGCAAGCTTAGCTGCACTTTCAGAGTGCTTGTTTTAATTTTTGTCAGTGTCCTACGCAATCCTGTGATGTCCAAATCTTTTTTCCTCAGACCTATAGTATAAAAGATCTCCTAATGTTTGCCATTGTCCTCATTGTTTGTTTAAAAAACCTTCCATTTTGTGTGACAGAACCTTGCAGTGATACCAGCACTTTACCTCAGACTAGTGCTCCTGTCTGTGATGAACTTGTAAGTATGAATTTAGGATGTTATTGTTATTTTTTGTTCTTTGTTTTTGATCTTACAGGCAAAATATTGTAGAAATTGAAAACGGGAATCACCTAAACTGCCAAAGAGTAAAATGTTTTTTCAAATGCAGTCCTACATATTCCACATACAAAAGAAAAAAGAGAACATTAGACATCCATTTATGAAAATCTTGGCTGTAAAGTTAGGCTTCTAAATCCTCATTTAGGGGCTAACCTAAAACCCACTGAAGTCAATGGAAAGACTCTGATTGACTTCAATGGGTTTTGGATCAGGCTGCTAGGCACCTAAGTAAGTGGCTGATTTTCAAGAGTGTTGAGGACCAGCAGCTGTCATTGAAGAGAATGGGTATGTCTGGGTTGACAGACTCAGGTTAGTGGAGCTTGCACTACTGCGCTGAAAGTAGGCTGTGTAGATATCATGGTTCGGGAAGGGGGTAGGCTTCAGAGCCTGAGTTCCAACCCAAGCCTCAACTTCAAAGCACTATCTGCACAGTTCTTTTTAGATCACTAGCGCAAGCCTCAATTCCCCAAGTGTCTCATCCTGGGCTGGGAGACTTGCTTCTGTGGGCAGTCTGCAGGCAACATGGACGTACCCAGTGAGGCTGTGCACATGCATAAGTACTTCGCTAAATCAGGGCCCGAAAGAGACACTAGTCCTGCAGATGCATTTTATTTGATCATGTAATGCACTATAGCTGCCTTGCCTGCCCCCCAAAGGATTTCCCCAGCCCAGGGGGATCTTGGATGGTGTAATAGCTTCTATGCTACCCCTCTGCCTAAGGCAGTCACATGGACTGTGGCCAGTCATCCCTGTACAGTCAGAGAATACAAAAGTGGCTTATGGCTACCTTTGCACATCCATCCTGAGCTGTGCCAAAAACCCCTCAGCTGTCACTTAGCATCTGAGCCTGTATTATGTTGCATGCATACAAAGGGGCAGAGTTAAGGCTGAGGTACAACTATAACACTGGCAATTCCTACTGTTGGAGTGCTTCACTTTGCAACCCTAACATTCTCTTACTGTGTTTGGGTTTTTAAATGTAATTTCCTAGGTTTATAAAAGACAAACTATAAAAACAAAGAAATTCCAGGTTGGAGAACTTTTTGCTAGACATCCCTAGAACACTGTCATGGACAAGGTTTGCCGGGGTTCCTGGTGAGTGCTTTAGTGTGTGCTTTGAATGAATCAGGGCTTTATTCAGAGGTTTGATCATTATGCAGTGGGTACTACAGTTCTTCCATGTACCAGCTTGACAAATGCTTTATGGTGGATAGTGTTGTCAATGAGTAAAGGTGCAGCAATTCCCATTTGAAGAAGAGTACCACCAAAGTTTAGTCACTGACCACTGTGACAAATGTCTTAGTATGGGAATGCTGCTTAAACTGTTAGGTCCCAGTCCTAATGTCATTGCTCAGTTGTTAATTAAATTAAATCCCTTGGGTCCATAGGGCTCAAGTTGTATATTTTATGACTAATTCATGTGTTTCAGATTACTTGCTAAAGCAGTCTCTTAGCTTCTCCAGGGCAGAGTGGAACTGAGTTGATGATTGCCAGTATAGGAAGGGAGGGAATGTCTTTGTTACTGTAAAATATGTCTTTGTGCATTACCCATTGTTATTCTTTAGAAGTATTTTCATTTGAATATTAAATGAAAATCATTCAGCCTAAACTGTGACAGTTAGAACTAGCTATTCTCCAAATTAGGTTTGAATATAGTTTTTGCTTTAAAATGCATTGTTTATGCAGCTATTAATTTTCATCTCCTGTCCTACTGGCACTGCAATTTAGGGTAGCATTTAAAGTATTCCTTTTAAGATGTGAAACTATTTATTTTTTCAGGCGGAGGTAAAAGAGGCAATTGTTAGTAATATGGCTAATAACCAAAAGGAAGCAGTTTTTCAGAATTCAAATGCAGGAGAAACCAGCTGCAAGTTACTAACTGCACAAAATGTAATGGAGGACCCCAGCTGTTCACACAGAAAAGATTCCAGTCCAGTGGTAATTACTGCCTGAAACTGACAGCAACAGTACACATTGAAGGAAATTATGTTTATTTGTTTGCTTATTTATTTGTATTATAGTAGTCTAGAGGCCCCAGTTAGGGGACCACTATGCCTGTGCTATACAGAAAAGTAATGAGAAGGCAGTCCCTGTTCCAGAGAACTCATGATCTAGGAGGTTATATTTAATTATACTATATTTTGTCTATATTTACTATATAACATTAGAAACAAAGCAAGCTGTGGAGTTGGCTACAACCAAAAAGAGATGCTTGTTCTATAGTTATAGTTGGGTGAACAAAATGAAACACCATTGCAGAGCCATATTTCTGTCTTGAGGGCCAAATCCTAAACACAAAACACAGAACACAGCACTAGTAATTGGAATGTGTCCTGGAGAGTTCCATGGTTGGGGAGTCTAGAAAGCTATGAATCCTTCCCACCTGAGATGAGGAGCAGCAGCATAGCTGTTCAATGGCATTCTGCAATCAGACAGATAGGTATTCTTATGAAAAACTTTGTATCTATGTGCCTAGAATGACTATCCTTAGATGAAAACTAATAATTTATGGTGTATTTCAGGTGATCTGCCAGTTGAAAGGAGGTACTCAAATACTCTGCATAAACAATTCTGGCACAAGAGAACTGAAAACAGTTCATCTGGTTCCCCAGTATCAAAACCAACATAATTATCTTCAGTCAGGTACAAAGAAAATGAAAATTTAAAATAATGTGTCAGACATTATGCCACAAATCATTAATGTGTATCTATGTGTTTGTGTTTCTAAGCAACATTGGTGCTGAGCCAGGACTAATGTGGTTCCCACCAATTACTATTTATTATTTTACGGTTTCTGCTAGGCACTTCACAAAAAGACCACAAGATTGCTACAATAGATGTGCTGAAATTAATGAATTGGTCATATGATGTTAATAAGCAGATTACATTCAGTAGGAAGCAGTTTGTCCAAGCCACATGCATTCTCAAGGATGACACCCACTTGCATTTACCCAAGCTTGCCACCAAATGTTACTCTTTCTACAAAAATAAAAAGCAGCTGAAGGGGCATGGATTTAGCATTAAGATTTTTAGTGATTTAGTACATTTTCATCTACAACAGCAATGCTGTATGTACATGTAGTTTAATGGTAACATTTTAGTAAGCTTCTCTTTCCTCCAGAAGCATGACTTTCTTAAGAGCCATCTTACCATTGTCTCCTTCCATGTTGTTTTTATTATTATCTGTTGTTTGTATTGCAGTAGTGCCAATGGGCACCAATCTGAGGTTAGGGTCTGATTATGTTAGGCACTGTAAAAACATGACTAACAGGCTCAATTTCACAAGGTGCAGAGCATTTCCAACCCTGATTGACTTCAGTAGATTCTGCAGATGCCCAACATATTTGATATAGTGTAAAAAAACCAAACAAGGCCCTTACCAAGGATAAATCTGAAAGATCCAAAATGAGGAAAATATTTATATCGAAATTCCAAATTCTATTAGTCACAATATCTCCAGAGGAGAGGATGGTGAAACCATATCAGAGAACTACCATATGTCTTTATCTCCCATTTGACCAGACTTTCTTCCATTTTATTCACCTTCATAGTATAGAACAGATGGGAGGCCCAGTATTAGAAGAACCAGAAATTAAGTCCATTAAAGTCCCAGGGTGATGGACCCCAAAAGTTTCCAATTTGAGCTTTTTTCTGAGCTCCATTTTTTCTTACAACATCTGCAAGAAGGCATCTATAAATTAATTTCAGATAGCAAGATTCATTTTGTCAATCTCATAGAGTCTAATCCCCCTTTTTTTTTTTCAAACTGTTGTGCAGGATTAATATGAATTAAAGTGAGTGGGACTGTTCACGTACTTCAAGTTAAGCATGTGCTTGAGTGAATTGCTGAATCAGGACCTATGTAAAGAAACTTCCTCTAGGGCTATGGCCTCCTCCTTATTTTTCTAGCAGTAATTTCTTGTTCATAGGCAAATACTTCTGCTCCAAGTGCATTCTTTTGACTTTGAAAGTTGTAAAATAAGAGTCCAAAATAAATACAATGAAAGTTTCTGTCAGTTACTTATTTGTAAAGGTATTTTAGGCTATAAAATTTGCATTTGGAGTATTTTTAAACATACTCTGATGCATTTAAGGTGAAAGAGTAAAGGCCTCCAATGGTCAACTTGTTGACAAACTGGTGATGGCCTTTGGTGGCTGTGTGCAATTGTTTAGTATTTAATTCCAAAATGTAACCCTTTTGCAAATTTAAAAGCAATGTTTGGAGAGATATCTTCTGGGCCCTCCATTAACAATATTTATTGTGGGGGAAGCATGGGTTTGGTTCCAAGCTAATCTATGACAAAGAAGTGGAGATGAAAGATAAACTCAGGAAATGTCTTTTTTTTTAATAAAAGAGCGGCTTAAAGATGCTAAATGGCACACCTGTTCCCACAAGTTTAGGCTTTGATCCTGAAAACACATATGCATGTACTTAACTTTATGACCTATGAGCAATCCAATTAACTTCATATAAACTTTTTCTTATCAGATGTGCCTAACCCAATGACAACTCTGCTGGGACAATTTTTGCCAATTCCAGGTAAAGTGGATCTCAATGAACAACAGGTGAGGAAGCCTTTAAAAAAAAAAAGAAGAAAAAAGTAAATATACTGTCATTTCTTCTCTTAAGGCTTCTCATTTATTCATAAAATGGGATATTCATTCGACTTAGGGAAGTAACCAACACATTGTAAATTCTGTAAAGACCCTTTAAATCAGAATATCTAGCTGTTATGTACATGTTATTGTATAACGCTTGGCTAGGTCTGTATCCAGTGTACAATAATCTTAGATATATAGAGGCCTTTGATTTCAATATCATTTTTGGAAGAATGAAGGTGAACCCAGTGTTAAGAACATACCTTTTAGCAAGAATGTAATTATTACAGTATCAAGATCTTGAATTTGGTGTTCATATATGAGCTGTTATGATTGGAAACTGTTTCAGGTGTTGTCTACACAGTGCCAATATCTGGACTATCGGTGTGTGATTTGTAGAGCTTTTTGAAGTGTTCCACTCTAACTGCTCTGTGATGACCCTTCTGGCTTTCATGATCTAAAAGTTATCTACTCTGAGTTAACATAGTCCTGTCTGAAACAGGACTACATCAATGTGAACTAGGTACCTTTTAGTTCATGTCAGCAGAGTTTACACAGGATAGTCAGAGAGCAACAGTTTAGTGTGCTCTACAAATCACACACCTGTAGTCCAGTCTGTGGCACCAGACAGACAAGGCATTAGAGACTTGTTTCTGTTTGTAAATGAAATCACAACTTCCTGATTTTTGCCTGGAAAGGCGGAAACTCTAACTCTTCATCCAGAAGCTTTGAAGAGAGAACATGAGCTAAGAATAGCAGTCTGAAAATGTGTGAGGTGCCAATTGTGAGGTGCCAATTACCCTTCAACTCCCATTCAAATCTGTCAGAGTTGAAGGTGGTCAGCACCTTGGGGGATTGAGCCATAATTGGAAGAAATTCCCACCATATATACAATATGAAATGGTTTTGGAATTAAAACTCACTTTTGCCTTCTGTGTGTGTGTGTTTGTTTAAATGTCAAATTTTGAAGTGGAGCAATCACAACCCAATGCATAATGCATATGCTGGGCATTAATTTTTTCTGCCATTGTAAGCACTCTGGCAAGCATCCTCCATTGTTCAGTAGGATTTCCCTCTCCTCTACTCACCCTGGTTAAGACTTAAAATGTTCATTGTTATTACTCTTTATAAGTATTCAGATTGTTATCCTTGTTATTTATCTATTATCACTGCGGTAGTTGTTAGAACAGTGTGTTAGTTTAAATAAAACAATGGAACAGAAGCCTGATAAGAAGATAGAAAGCCCTGGATTTCTAGTCTGTCAGTACAAATAGAGTTCAAATCAATAGTAACTGGGAGTTATTACCTGATGACGTGTGATTTGAATGATATTAATTTGAATGAAATTTGTCAGATGGATTTGTGGCTCAGGCGAATTCCTAGTGGATAAGTGTCTATATCAAAAAAGAGAGAAGAGAAACCCCAAGCGCTGAATGGAGTAAGGCGCCTGAAGTGTTCTCTTATCCATAAAGATGGTGACTGCAGGTCAGGGGTGAGACACACTGGAAATGTGGTGTAAAGAAATTTGCAGTTTTGTTTTCCATATCTTTCTGTATCCTCTATTTCTACATTCCTTCCCATCCTATTCTTCCCAACAGTTCCCTGTTTTCTCCTTCCATCTGTATAACCTCCCAACATAGCCCCAGCCTTTCTTTCCCTGATCCTCTCCAAAAAAGGTCCTAACTGTTGTTTCTCTTTTTAAATTTCACATGCTCTGGGGCCAGTCAAAGGGTTTATTACATTTAAACTCAATGGAAAACATCAGTGGCAGTGGCCAGTGGCTACTGACTGCCGGAATTAAAAAGAGATTGGACCCAGACTAGACAGCAGCATGAAAATACTGTGCCAGTGCTGAACAGCATAAATGAAACTTACTGCTAGTTCTCTGTAATAATGAGGACAAGGGTCCTGGCATATCGAACCTATCTAAAGAACGTGACTACATATTTTCCCAAGATCTGTGCCTCCATTAGTTTTATTAGTAACTTTTGCCTGATTAAACCAGTCCACTGTTCTCTGTCTCATTCTCATAGTCACAGACATGATTTGTCTTTATTAAAACTTAGCACAAACAGAATTTTTGCTTATTATTTTGAACAGCTTGAGACTGGATCCTTACAATCAGTAGCTAGCAGTGCCACATTCCAATCAGAAGTAAATCGTCAAGGGTCAACAAAAATGACTTTAGTTGGGTAAGAAACACAAAACCTTTAATTTTCTACTAATTTCAGTGTCAAGTTATTTTGTTTCAGAGTGGTAGCCGTGTTAGTCTGTATCAGCAAAAAGAAAGAGGAGTACTTGTGGCACCTTAGAGACTAACAAATTTATTTGGGCATAAGCTTTCGTGGGCTAAAACCCACTTCATCGGATGCGTGCAGTGGAAAATACAGTAGGAAGATATATATACACAGAGAACCATTGTAATATTTCTTGTTGTTTTGGAGAGTTAACTTCAAGCACTGATATTGTTCTTAATATGTCTTTTCCCCTCTCTTCTTCAGCAAAACTGAAACTAAGAGGAAAGTGAGGCTTTGCACTGGGGAAGGGGGAGTGCTCCAACCTTTAAAGGGACAGGCATCACATTTCCCCACCCTACTTTAAAAAACTTCCCTGATCTATGTACATCATAATTTATGTGGCTAACATGAAACACCTTAAAGACTTAACAGTGAGCTTCACTGACATGTTGCTCATCTGTCCAACTTCTTTTTCAAAACTTTGGAGTGTCTGCCCAGTGTTTCTTGATTTCAAGGTGCTTTTGTTATCATCTTGATCTTAATCCAATTCACCTTGAGCTTCTCAATTCAAGATCTGCCTGAGAATGGTGGATACTTTCCTTCAATCACATACAAGGGTAAAACAACTGATTGTCCATGAAGGTGAACTTTCACCTGGAGTATCCCTTTGGGGACTAACTTATCTCCAGTATAAGTCTTCAAAACCATGGAGGTGTCTTCCAGAGCAGGGGTTCTCAGCCTTTTTCTTTCTGAGGCCCGCCTAACATGCCATAAAATCTCCATGGCCCACCTGTGCCACAACAGTTGTTTTTCTGCATATCCAGTAGATTAAAAGCTAGGTCCGGCATTAGGGCGTAGCAAGCAGGACAATTGCCCAGGGCCCCACACCACAGGGGGCCCTGTGAGGCTAAATTACTCGGGTTTTGGCTTCAATCCGGGCAGTGGGGCTCAGGCTTCAGCTTCAGCCACAGACCTGAGCGAGTCTAATGCCAGCCCTGCTCTCTAGTTTATTTTTGCAGACCCCCTGAAACCTGCTCACGACCCCCCAGGGAGCCCCGGACCTCTGGTTGAGAACCACTGTTCCAGAGGAACTTGTGACAACATGTGGTGATAGGTAGATGCAGAACTCAGTGAGATGGCAGCTCCAGTCAAGCTGCATTCTTGTAGGAACTCCCTCGATCAAGAATGTGACCAAGATAGCATCTCTTACTCCAGCTTCTGATAACAGATGTAGTGCTAGGTCTTGATCAGTGTCACTAGAACTCTTGTCTTTTTCCATATGATGAATTCCCAACTTCCATCCTTTCTTAGGTTCAGTGTCCATAGGTGTCTTCTTAGATGTATGGCTACTCTGTGTTGCTGGTAATTGAACTGTGTGACAGGTCACAGCAATGTGTCCTTTCTTTTTGCACTTCCTGAAGATAAGCTGGCATGCCCAACGTTCCTTCTCTCAGCACATGTGGTTTATGCATAACAGCTACACAGAAGTTCCTTAAGTTCCTGAGGTCCTCTGTCTCGCCAATGCAGGAGGGGAACTTCTTGATTCACATTAAATTTCAGCAAATCCTTCTCTGCGGTCTCCATGACAATTGCTATCTCAACAGCCTTCTTGAATGTGTAAGGGCTGATACAGTCAGTAACTTTTTCCAGATCTGGTCATTGCATAATCCAGAGACAAATTGGTCATGTAGGGCAGGGGTCTCCAAACTTTATGAGACGAGGGGCATATTAGATTTTTGAAGGGGCTTTGTGGGCCAAAGCGACTGTGAAAAAATTAAATATATGCAAAATCGTTAAAAAAAGAAATATTATTTTAGGATTAGTGAGAAGTATGGTACTGATGTTTTTCTGACAAAAGCTGTGGTTCAAACTTAGTGTTCCCTATCATCAAATTTGATTGTAAATGTTCATCAGACAAGGTCGATCTGTAGTTGGATTTCACATATTTCATCATCAAAAATGTTTTTTCACACACATAAGTAGTGCCAAACACTGACATTAATCCACGGACAAAGTTTTTTACATGAGCATATTGATCACTTGGCAGGCATTTATAGAACTCTACCAGATTTCCTTCCTTATATTTGTCCTTCAACAAGTCATTGGATTGCAGGTCAATCACTTCCATTTGAAGTTCAGGTAGCAGTTTTTCGAGATCGCAATCAAATGGGTTTTTGAAGATCCGTATTTCTCCTGCATTCACATCAAGGTCAGAGAAACGCTCCTGGAACTGTAGTTTCAGATCAGAAATGATTTCTTGTGCAAACCTAGTTGGGAATCGTGATTCAGTTTCTTGGTTGAACTTTTCACAACATGTAAAATGAGCAAAGCAGTCCCTCATCAGTTGACTGGAGCTGCCATTCATCTCCTAACCTGTCCCATAGGCCTGCTGTGTGTTCCAACAANTTGAACTTTTCACAACATGTAAAATGAGCAAAGCAGTCCCTCATCAGTTGGGACTCGAAAATAATTAGTTTTTGCCTAAATGCTTTCACCTGGGTGTACATGTCACAGATAAGCCCGTTTTCCCCTTGTAGTCTAAGATTGAAGTCATTCATGTGCTTGGTCAAGTCTACGAAAAAAGCTAATTTCCAAAGCCATTCACTGTTTGTGAGTAAAGGTAGAGGTCGGGTTTTTTTATTTAAGAACATTTCAATTTCAGTTCTAAGCTCAAAAAATCACGACAAAACCTTTCCACAGCTAAGCCATCAAACTGAAGTGTGGTAGGGCACCACCAGAAATGCTTGGAACTGACCATGGTTAAGTCCATGCGAGCGAATGAAATTCATGGTTGAAGCTATGGGTTCCATAACACATGACAAATCCAAATATTTCCCGCACAATGCTTGCTGATGAAGAATGCAATGAAGAATCATAGGCTTGGGACAGCCCGCACTTTCACAAGCTTTGTAGATTTTTCCAACCAAACCTTTTTTTGAACCGCACGTGTTTCTACCTCTATCAGTTGTAACACACTTCAGTTTTTTCCATTGCAGGTTGTATTGAGAAAGTGACTTTTCAACTTCTTTGAAAATCTCTTCACCTGTGGTTGTTCCATGCATACTATGCACAGAAGCTAGTTCTTCCATAACTTCAAAATTACTGCCAACCCCGCGAATAAACAACAGCAGCTGTGAAGTATTGGAAACATCGGTTGACTCGTCAAGTGTGAGGGAAAACCACTCAAACTTCTTAGCCTTTTCATTCAGCTGGAAAATTATATTACTGCCAATGTCCTCGATTCTGCGAGCAACTGTGTTCGCCGAAAGACTAATTGTCTTAAATAAATCTACTTTTTCTGGGCATATTTCTTCGGCTGCTTGAATCATACATATTTTAACTAGCTTGCCATCAGTAAATGGTTTTCCTTGTTTTGCTAATAGGTGTGCTACTCGGAAGCTGGCTCTTGTTGCAGCTTCATTCTCGGTTTTCTTCTTCTTAAATATAAACTGTTGTGACGATAAGCCACCTTTCATGGATTCTAATTTATCTGAACGTAGCTTTCCCGTAAATTGAGAGTAGTTCGACAAGTGCTTGGTTTCATAATGTCTACGAATGTTGTATTCTTTTAGCACTGCGATAGTTTCGTTACATATTAAACACAATGCTTTACTACCTGATTCGATAACAAAATAGTCCACACTCCATTGTTATTTAAACACGCGACATTCAGAATCAACCTTTCTCTTCTGTCCTTTTCGTGACATAATCGCCCCAATAGCAACGGACTTAAACACAACAAATATACGTTTGTCACTAGTCTGACATGCGCTTGCCAGCCGAGGTCGCACCGCTGGCCCCACCCAGCGCCCGCTGCTGGCCCCACCCAGCGCCCGCTGCTGGCCTGGATGAAGAAACCCAGGCTGGCAGCGGACTGAGACCCCGGCTGGCAGGAGCCCGCCGCTGGCTCCTGCCAGCTGGGGTCCCGCCACCCGATGCAATGTTGGTTGGGGAGCCGGACAAATCGATACGGCCCGCGGGCCATAGTTTGGAATCTCCTGATGTAGGGCATCACTTAATGTTTGTTGGAACTGACAGTGTTCTGACAACATCCTGAGAGCAGCAACAAATTGTGCTTCCGAATCTCCACTTCCCTGATGTCACTGATGGAACCAATATTATTCTGCTTCATCAGCGGGGTAGGAAAAAATGTTCCTGCATTGTTGCAGAAATTGCGGCAGACGTGGCAGTTCAGGGCACAGTTGGAGACAGTAGGTCATACAGCAGTCCATATGCCTTTGAACCCATCATTGTCAGCAAGATTGAAACTCTTTGCATGTCTGAAATGGAGTTGCAAGCAAGAAATTGCTCAAAACGTTCAAGGTACACTACCCATGATTTCTGGTTTTCATCGAACTCACTAACATTGCCCACAAGAGTTGCCATTTCTCTGCTCTCCTGTTGGACTTCACATTTCCTGAAGGTCTTCTTTCCCACAGTGAAACTTTTTTTTCCATTTTACTGTACACGAGCTGCACTTAATCTGCCTCTTCTGGCTGTGTCTACACTGCAGAATGCAGAATTCTTCCTGTGGTTGCGCTTGGGCTCCCTGTCTGCTTGCTTCTCCCTCCCTGCTTTGTTTGCACAACTCCAGCAGTAATTGTAGAACCCTTTATCCTTTGTTCAATTTTATTTGCCTACTTCTCCCTCTCTAGCTAGCTGGCTCTCACAGTCCCAGCAGCAAAAAGCAGCAGTTTGTCACTTTGTGCCTCTGAGTCTAGATGAACTTTTTTCCTTTTGATGATGATGATGATGATTGTCTTCTTCAGGCAAAGGGAGCACTAGACACTCATGGGATACAAATTCCTCATCACTAATATGTTCTATTTGAACCCAGCACAGAAGGAGATAGACACAAAGGGAGCTGATAAAAGCACAGCTGACTGCTGTGATGGCAGGTTTATTGTTCAGCAGGAAAACTGGAACTAACACAAAAGTGAGGCTTTGCACTGGGTGTGGGGTATGCTCAAACATTTAAAGGGACAGGACACCACAGTTGCAACCTGCAAATGGTGGCTTCCTCTGTGCTGCTCTATTTAGAGCACTTAATTTCAACCACTGTTTGTCATACTCTCCAATACGGTATTGGTCCCATTGATTCCCAACATTCTGTTCTCTTTTTTGACTGCCGCTGCACATTGAGCGGATGTTTTCAGAGAACTATCCACAAAGACTCCAAGATCTCTTTCTTGAGTGGTAACAGCTAATTTAGAACTTATCATTTTGCATGTATAGTTGGGCTTATGTTTTCTAATATGGATTACTTTGCATTCATCAACATTGAATTTCATCTGCCATTTTGATGCCCAGTCATCCAGTTTTATGAGATTCCTTTGTAACTCTTCGCAGTCTGCTTTGGACTTAAGTATCTTGAGTAATTTTGTATCATCTGCAAAATTTGCCACCTCACTGTATACCACTTTTTCCAGATTATTTATGAATATGTTGAACAACACTGGATCCAGTACAGATCCCTTGGTGACCACTATTTACCTCTATCCATTCTTAAAACTGACCATTAATTCCTACCCTTTGTTTCCTGTCTTTTAACCAGTTACTGATCCATGAGAGGACCTTCCCTCTTATCCCATAATGGCTTACTTTACTTAAGAGCCTTTGGTGAGGGACCTTGTCAAAGGCTTTCTGAAAGTCCAAGTACGCTATATCCACTGGGGCACCCTTGTTCATATATTTGTTGACCCCCCTCAAAGAATTCTAATAGGTGAGGCATGATTTCCCTTTACAAAAGCCATGAAACAAACCTTGTTTTATTTTGGGATTTTTTGGATCAGTACATATATCTTCTCCCTTCTGCACTCCAAACTCTTTGCAAAACTCTCTGTAGTGCTGCAGATTTATCCCATACTCTAACTCTTCAGTAAAACCCCAGCTGAAAACTTCAATAAAAACCAGATTCTCCTCTCTCCCCATCACCTTTCCGTAGGCCCAGTCACATTTGGGGTTCTTTCCTTTCTTTCAACTCTGAAATATTTCAAGAATTTGACATTCCTTTATTTCATGCTAGATTAAAAAAAAATTGAGAAAACCTTCATAATATGCTTTTAAAAAAATCTGTGTTTATCTGACATCTCCTAACCTGTCCCGTAGGCCTGCTGTGTGTTCCAACAGACTCCATAGTTGATGTGATGTTACAAGCATAGTGCATGCTAGGCATCACTTGGAGTCAGTGATTTGGACTTTGGGGACCTGAAAGAATAAAATGTCAGTTTTAAAAGTTAATTTATATGCTGATGACTCTAAATCTAACTATGGGGAATTCACCATATAATTCTATAGCTAATGAATCTTTCTTAATTATGCTGTATTTGCAAATCATCTTTAAATAATATTGATACCTGATGCTAAAAAGTCAGTATTTGTGGTTTGGGGAAAAATAATCATAATTAATTTTCATAAGTTTTTACATTAAAATATCATCTAATATCTTTTTTCTTTTTTAATCTTTATAGATTGCCTCTTAGTTCATGGGATACAAAGTCTAAAAAACCGTGTAACTGTACCAAATCTCAGTGTTTGAAATTGTAAGTAACTAACCAACTAGCATTTATTATGAAATATGAGCTAAGTTTATTTTGGAAAAGGCAAAGCTTAGAAAACACGAAATAGAATGCATGCATGTTCCAAAATATACAACTAGTATGTTGTGTTAAAACCAGAGAGGGTCAGATCCTTAGTGGGTGTAAATTAGGCCTGGTCTACACTACGATTTTAGTT